>ML782747.1:499671-551261 GCA_009831015.1 Picea engelmannii | reverse complement strand
TCATCAAAGGTGACCATGAAGAGGCAGCAAAATAGAGAATGAAAACACCTATTTAGAAGACCAAGAATAACAAGAAATCCCAAGTATCTCCCTCGCAGCCATGCTTGGAATCATGCATAACTCATAACATTATAGACTGAAAGTTGGAGAAATATGTGGGCCCAAGGGTTGCTCCATTACAAAATTTTCAAGTGTCGATGGCCAGTGAAACTATGTTAGATTGTAAGGGAATCGTTGAAGTGCTGAAATCACAGCTAGACAACCGTGAATTGAGTTTTAATTTCTATGTTGTAGTATTGACAAGGGTGGATGTAGTAATGGGGGCACAATTGTTGAAGATCTTCGGCGAATAGATGAATCTTGATCAGATGTACATGAATTTGAGATGGGACAACAATTTATTACAGTGAAGGGCCTACAAGCAAGTGTAAGTGATTTGATTTCAGCTCACAAAATGGGCAAACATCTCGCAAGAGGTGAATCGTGTTATATTATTCATTGCAATTCTATGAAGGGCCTACATATCAAGATGAAAGTGTAGAATCCAGGAACACTGCCTCTAGATAGATGTTTTACATGACCTATTGCATGGGCTTCCACCAGATAGAGGGCAAGAACACATCACCGAGTTCGAGCTAGGGTCATATAGTACCTATCAAAATCCCTTTTACATCTCCAATGATGTTGGTAAGGAAGAAGGATGGTTCCCCTTTGTATGTGCATTAACTACAAAGAAATAAACAAGAGGACCATCAAAAATGGATTTCTTATCGCTTGTATAAATCAATTTATGGCAGAATTACATGGGCAACTGTATTTACAAAGATTGATTTGAGATCTGGATATCACCAAATAAGGGTGAGGGAAAGTGACCAGTTTAAAACAACAGTTAGAACTCATCATGGTCACTATGAGTTTCAAGTGATGCCTTTTGGGCTAATTATGCCCCAACCACATTTTAAGGCAGGATGAACTGAATCTTCAAGCCATATTTGTAGAAGTTTGTTTTTGGTTTTCTTTGATGATATGCTTGTTTATAGAAAATCCTTGGAAGATCATTTGAAGCACTTGAGAATTATTTTAAAACCCTTGAGGGTGAATTCTCTATTTGAAAAGGAATCAGTGTGTGTCTTTGCAAGGAATGAACTTGTCTACTTGGGACATATAATTAGCAACGAAAGAGTCAAGGTTGATCCAGCTAAGATTCAAGCCATCCTCGACTGGTCCACTACCAAGAATGTATCTTAGTTGAGAGGATTTAATGGGATATTTGATTTTTACAAGAAATCTATCAAGGATTTTGGAGGTCTCATGTCAGTGCACATTGATCTTACTAAGATGGAACAATTCAAATGGATGAATGCAATAGAGGGCACTTTCCAACAAATGAAAAAGGTAATGACTTCTAGCCTTGTACTTCTGGATTTTTCACATCCATTTATAGTGGAATTTCATGCATCGGGAAATTATATAGGGGCAGTTATAATGCAAAATCAACAACCAATTGCTTTTGAAAACAAAGAGGGCATGGTTATTATGCATTTATGATAACGAAATGTTGGCTCTCATACATGACGTGAAAAAGTTAGTAGAGTTACATGGGCTAACCGTATTTACAAAGATTGATTTGAGATCAAGATATCTCGAGATAAGGGAGAGGGAATGTGATCGATTTAAAACAAGCTTTAGAACTCATCATGGAGTTTCCAGTGTCACCTTTTGGGCTAACTAATGACCCAACGACATTTCAAGGTATGACAACTGGAATCTTCAATCTATATTTTTTTCCAAGGAAAAAGTCGTCATCTCTATTAAAGTAGGAAATGAATCACACTTATGTGCTAAAACACTTCTAAGGCAAAACGAGAAGAGGGGCTTGAAAGCCTCCTAGCTACCTTCAATTTTACAAATTTCAAAAAGGGATCATCACTACCAGCTTATAAGGTCTTTCCAGACCTTCCCTTACATCATATCAAAAGTAACCAAGAAACTAACCCCTTGAATAAGGAGTAGTCATATAAATCATTTCTGAAATTACAGCAAAAAAACTTGACAGAATCAAGAACCAGTTACTGCATGAATCAACAAAAAAATAGAATGAAATTTGTCTTTGGACTTAACATCATCATAGAAAATTTAAATAGAGTGAACATACATTTAGCCGTTTTCAAATGTTGTAGTCTTCAGAGATAGTGATAATCCCAGCTTTGAATTCTTCATAAATCGCTCTGCCTTTTGCAACTTGACGACCATCTTTGGATAACTTGTTTGCCTCCATATTTTATTTCCTGTTCACATGAGAGAAAGCGATTGATTCAAACTTCCTTGCTACATCTTTTAATTGATCCCTAAGAATCCTTAAATGCATATTTAATTATTTTAAAATTTGAAGGACATGGGGGTGGGCTTTGATCCACTTGTGTGTGCACATATTACAAGATCATTTAATATAATCTCTTTGGGTGCAACCACACGTTCAACCACTACCTCAAGGCGACCCCATGGCTCTTGGAACAACCCTCATGGTGAAAAACTCATCGCTTCTCATCAATGGATCCAACCCCTTTAGGCAATCTTCAAGCTATATTTGTTGAAGTTTGTTTCGGTTTCTTTGCTGATATCCTTGTTTATAGCAAATTCATAGAACATCTTTTGAAGAACTTGGGAGTTATTTTAAAACTCTTGAGGGTGAATTCTGTATTTGCAATGAACCAAAGTGTGACTTTTCAAGGAATGAACATGTCTACTTGGGACATATAATTAGCAAGGAAGGAGTCAAAGTTGATCTAGCTAAGATTCAAGCCATCCTTGACTTGCCCACTCCCAAAAACTCAATGGTGAGGATTTAATGTGATATGTAGTTTCAACAGGAAATTTGTCAAAGGGTTTGGAGGTCTTGTTAACACCATATTTACTTACAGAAATCTAGGTGTCAAGTTCTAACATATATTCGTGGATGTTATATGGGGTGAGCTCTAACACAAGTCTCGGTGTCAAGTTCTGTCATATATTTGTGGATATTATATGGGGCGAGGTCAACATTATAGAGTTTAACATTCGACATCGATGGTTTGTGAGTACCTTGGCCATTGTTGATGTTTGTAGCATCGGACAGGTACTGCCACATCAGTTGTGTGTCTAACATATGGAAGTTGTCCTTAATGCCTCTCAAGACTTGGGAGATTCACTTTAATAAAGTGATGTACTTTTATAATTAATGGAGTTTAATTTAAGTCAAATGCCTAAGTATTTGGCATTAGTGAGTTAAATTAAATCCTAGCCATTAGATCATAAAGTGAAGGTGAGATCTAATCTCAACCATTGATCACTTTGGAGATCTAGGGTTTTGGATTTAGGGTAAACTCAAGATTATAAAAGGCAACCTAAGTGAGAGGAAGAGACACATAGAGAATGAGATAGGAAATCTCATTGATTGGGTGGAGAAGGACTTTCATTCAAGTGTGCAGAGATAGGGTCTGAGGACAGGAGCAAAGGGGAAACAAAGGAATACCAACCAACAAGATCGAAGGACAAATCTTGAGGTGTGTCAGGCTAGGCTATTTGTTGTTTTGTATTATTCCTCAGGTGGGCCATTATCCCGATGGGAGCCTAGATTTTATAATAATAAAATCATCTTAGTACTGGTTTTCCCTTGGGGGTTTTTCCAGGCGTATTTACCTAGAAAATTATGTGTGCAAATGTGTATGGTTTCCTTGTTGTGCTTCCAATGATTTATTTATTTAGATCGTTAAAACTCAACTGTGCTTTTATTCAATAAATTTGCTTAATGAGTTTATTACTGCAAGGGTTTACTTGGAAGTAATTGTCGGGTGTTGGGTTGCCGAAATTTAACATGGTATCAAAGCTGTGATAACTCTGAGGAGGAAATTAGTTGCACAGGAAATGTGATTTTGCAACGTCGGGTGTTGGGTTGCCGAAATTTAACATGGTATCAAAGCCGTGATAACTCTGAGGAGGAAATTAGTTGCACAGGAAATGTGATTTTGCAACGTAGGGATTTTTTTATTGTCTGCAGGGTAAATAAAAAAATTAAAAAAGGAAGCACACAGGCCATATGACGTAGGTGCAAAAGAAGTAGTGCAGGCCGCTGTGAATTAGGCTCAGTAGTGTAGGGGCGAAAGAAGAAATCGTGAGGCTGCTGTAGCAATCGTAGGTGCTGGAGCCATGGGGTAGTCTTTCGCAGTCATTAAGGGGAGCAGCAGGCAAAGGTGCCAGCACAGGTAGCAGCGGGTGAGGGTGCAGTCGAGGGCGGAGGAGCCGTGTAACGATTGAGGATGCGGGCGCCGGGAGAAGGAGCCATCGGTAGGGGTTGCAGTGGAGAAGGTATGGGGGTCGAGAGGCAGAGGAGCCCGTGGGCTCAACTGTCGCAACAATCGACTGACGGGCCAGTCGGCACAATAGTCAGTCGACGGGTAGGATCCGACAGGTGGTGGAGGAAGGCACGGGCCCAACTGGAAAGGAGACCGCTAGGTGCTAAGGTTGGTCGCTAGTTGAGTTGGCAGCCATCGACAGAGATGACAATGAGTAACACAACTAGACAACTGTCAGCAAGGTTGCAGGCTAACATAACTGGGCTAGGGCAACATGTTGCAGGAGTCGCCGGTCCTTGGGCAGGCCACAAAGGGTAGTCGGGCAACGAGCATAAAGCTCGGGCAACTGCAGAAGGTTGCGGGTAGCCTCGAGCAGTAGGTCTGGGCAACGGGTAGGGGTCTAGGTAGTATGTAGGAGGTCTAGGTAGTAGGTAGTGGATTTCGGGTAGGGATTTGGGTAGCCAAAAATTAGTTTTGTGCTAAGCACAAAATTCTTCAGTTTTCATGCTTGAAGGACTAGGCACATTTTTAGCAGTTTGTGTTCTTGATAATATTTTTGATTTGGAGATGGCCACAACGGATTTGTGGTTTGAGGACAGGCTAGAGGGTGCATCTAACTTTTCCCCTTGGAAGGCGAAGGTCACATTGGTTCTCATGGAGAATGGATTGTGGGAGTTTGCTAATACAAAGGTGATCCCATTGATGGATCCAAAGGACATGGTCGCCCATGAGTTGGAAGATTTGAAATCTAGGAGGATCATCTTAGATGCGGTGAAGGATGATTTGATCCCTCACATATTTGAGAAGTAGTCAGCCAAGGAGATGTTTGTAGCTCTGGCGAATCTTTTTTAGAGCAACAATACAAATAGGAAGATGGCGTTGAGGGAAAAACTCATAGACGCCAAGATGACCAGATCATATATGGTGACCAGTTATCTCACCAAGATCACTCAGTTACGTGATCAATTGGCAGCTTTTGGGGATGTCGTGTCATATGAGGAGTTGGTGAGGACGACCTTGATTTTTTTCTCTAAGCCATGGGCCCCATTCATCAAGAGCATCGTAGCACATGAGACACTTCCCAAGTTTGATAGGCTATGGGATGATTTCATCCAGGAGGAGATTCAGGAAGAATCTCTAGCAAGCCAATAGGTTGGTGATGATGAGAATTTGGCCCTTGCTAGTCAGGCAAGGAGGAATAGGGGGAATACAAGTGGAGAGTCAGTTCCATAGGTTGGAAAGAAGAAGTATCTGAGCAAAGTGAAATGCTTTACGTGCCACAAGACTGGCCACTATGCTTCACAGTGTCCAGAATGGAAGAAGGGGAAGAGTAAGTCTCAGCATGCAGCATCATCTGCAGAAGCTCAAGTCAAGGAGTTTGCTGAGAAGTTCGAGGAGGAGTTCTCGTTAGTCTCTTGTCTTTTTGGCACAGATTTCGGTAATGCCTGGTTCGTGGATAGTGGGGCTTCTCATCACATGATGGGGACACATGAGTTGTTCACCAGTTGGTCATAAATGGACTTAGATTTGCATGATTTGCATGTGGAGCTTAACACCCATGCCAAGTGTGGTGTAGACAAAGTTGGGACAGTTAGGTTCCAGTTGGAGTCAGGAGATTCTTTGGAGGTGGCAGATGTGTTGTATGTCTCGGAGTTGAGGAGGAATTTGCTCCTAGTCTCAGTTATGGAGGACAAGGCTTATGTAGTCTTGTTCCAAAACGAACAAGTGTTCATGCATTAAGAGAGAGCTAGCCCTGATCCAACAATCAACATTGGTGTCAGAGAGGGAAAGGTATACAGGTTGCAGAGCAAGCCTGTAGGTGGATCCTAGGGGATCTTGGATCATGGATCGATGTCAGTGAAAGAGGACGAGGAGTAGGAGGCTTCGAAGGATGAGCATAATTCAGAGACTTCCAGTGTGGGGAGTCAACCTTTAGATGGGAAGAGAGAGTTAGCCCCTTCTAGTTCTGTCAAGAGACCTAGTTGGTACGAGATGACATTGATGGATGCTCAGGAGCAAGAGGCTCCTAGGGGCACATTGAGGGAGAGTAGGCTTTCGACGAAGTTTCCAAACTTCATGGCTCTGATATGTAGTGCCATCGATTCCGTGACTTCTAGTGTTCAAGGAGTAGTTGACCAACAAAGTTGACCAGCAGGGTTGGAGGGATGTGAGTGTGCAAGATGATGTGTGCGACATTGTGCCAAGGTTGGAGGAAGAACTAGTTCTAGGTGGCTCTTCGAGAAGTACCTTCCTCACTAAGAGGGAGTGTTGATGTTTGTAGCATCGAATAGGTACTTCCACATCGATTTTGTGTCTAACATGTGGAAGTCATCCTTAATGCCTCTCAATACTTAGGATTCACTTTAATAAAGTGATTATTAAAGTGAATGTACTTTTATAATTAATGGAGTTTAATTTAAGTCAAATATTGGAATTTATTTTAAGTCAAATGCCTACGTATTTGGCATTAGTGAGTTAAATTAAATCCTAGCCATTAGATCATAAAGTGAATGTGAGATCTAATTTCAGCCATTGATCACTTTGGAGATCTATGGTTTTGGATTTAGGGTAAACTCAAGATTATAAAAGGTGGCCTAAGTGAGAGGAGGAGATACACAGAGAGTGAGATAGGAGATCTCATGGATTGGGTGGAGAAGGACTCTCATCCAAGTGTGTAGGGGCAGGGTCCAAGGAAATGAGCAAAGGGGCAACAAATGAATAGCAGCCAACAAGATCGAAGGATAGATCTTGAGGTGTGTTAGGCTAGGCTATTTGTTGTTTTGTATTATTCCTCAGGTGGGCCATTATTCGAGGATGGGAGCCCACATTTTATAATAATAAAATCGTCCCAATACTAGTTTTCTCTTAGGGGTTTTTCCATGGGTATTTACCCAAAAAATTACGCGTGCAAATGTGTATGGTTTCCTTGTTTTGCTTTCACGGGTTTATTTATTTAGATTGTTAAAACTAAACCGTGCTTTTATTCAATAAATTCGCTTAATGAGTTTATTACAACAAGGGTTTACTAGGAAGTTATTGCCGGGTGTTAGGTTGTCGAAATTTTATAGCCATATGGGTACATTGTTGTATATCCTTGTTTAGCGAGACTTCTTTTGAGAATTGTATTGTAAATGTTTGGTTTTTGGTCAAATTTTTAGGGTTGGGATTACTTTGGAGCATTCTAGGAGGTACTTGTTGGGCCCCACTTGAGATGTACATGCTATTTTTTAAAGACTTAGGGCACACTAACCTAGAAGGTTCATCCTTGATTGACTTGACTTAGATTCTGACGGCATGGTGTGAAGAAGATTTCTCAAGCTTCTTAGTGGCCTTTTTTGCTACTATTTCTATCCTAGGAGGATGCGCCCTACTTGAGCATGACTTACTATTTTGATCATTAGTTTTACTTCACTTGACCTTAGTTCATTATGTGCTATTTTTTAGGAGATTCTGTACTTGGAGATGTTTTCTATCCTTGGAGCTGGGTGCACTTGTTGAGGAGCCTTTCGATGCATTATTTATGGTCCTTTTTATACTATTCATGTCCTAAGAGAGTGCACCCTCTTTTGGAGATGATTTTGCTATATTTAGATGCCCTACGAGTTTGACTCATGGCCTTTATTATTGTTATTTTAAGAGATTTTCTAATTTAGAATCCTTCTAAATTGGATGCCTAGAGTGCACCTCATGAGGAGTTTCCCTTTGTTTTATTGATGGGTTTTTTCATGCTATATTTAACCCAGGAGAGGTGCGCCCCCTTTTGAGCATGAGTCTTGAGATTGTTGACTTTGTTCTAGCCTCTTGCTATTTTTACCTTGCTTCATTTCAAGTTAAGCCTTGACTTGTTTTTCAATTAAAATATTATTTTTTCCTTTAGAGAATTTGGCCTAGAGGATTCTTCTCACTTTATCAATAATTGTTCCACTTCGATGTGCATTACTTAATCTATATCTGGAGGCATGAGTGCTACTTCAGATGGTTGATTTATTCTAAGAGGGTGGTGTTTTTCTTTCCCTTTACTTGTCATAATAGAGTTTTTTTTCACACATCAACTTTTCTTGGAGCTAGGGCTCACTTATGGAGGTTTATTGTTGGCGAGTTATTATCTGTTGTGGGCATTCTCGCTCTCTTTCTCATGCGCCCTTCTTGAGAATTTCTTTTCTTGATTTATGTTAGTGACCTAACCTCCCTATCTCCTCACATAGATGGAATAATATAATATCCATGTAATAAAGGCCGACATTAGTTAATAAGGCCTATTTAATAAATATGAACAAGTCAATGTAAGAAGACCTAATAGAAGCTTCCGCTTCTAGAAAGATCTTCATCCAGAATGTTCTTTAGAAGATAGAATTAGTATAAATAAAGAGGAGGCATGAGAAAGATTTGTGTTGCGAAGAATGTTCTTTAGAAGATAGAATTAGTAATAAATAAAGAGGAGGCATGAGAAAGCTTTGTGTTGCGAATTATTGTAATAGAGCGTTGCTCTGCTGGAGGTTGCCCCCTCGAAGAGACAAGTGAACATTGCTCCCATTTCAATAAAAGTATCATTTTGGTGTGTTATTCTCTACATTATGTTGTTCTGTTGGTAATTTTCGTTATATTCCCGTTTCTACATAATATTACATAACCATGTGCATAACAAGTGGTATTAGAGCACCTTCCTTGGCAAAAATTGTGGGTTAATTTTTTTTCCAGGGTAGAGATGTGTTTTGGCGTCTTTAACTTACAATGATATGTTGTTCAACACATAAATCCGTGGTCGGGGAAGCATACACGCAAGAAATACAGGAGGTTTTTAAGCTCACATTGTTGGACACCCTTGTAACTCCTATTGGTACCCCTTCGAGTGGTAGCGCATCAGAGAACACCTGTATATGGACTTGCGCTTCCAAGTACCTCTGGTATATTGGGAGCCCCCCTAAGTATCCTGCAATTAGCCATAGATCAATCGATCGGCCGCTTGACTGCTATAGTGCCACCGAGAACAACACTCAAGAAGATACTCACTAGTACCTGGGTAATCGGGTAGTACGACTAATGGTACAATCTAGCCTCCTTAGTTGGTGCCCTGAGATATTGGGCTAAGTACTATTGTTCAACCTCGCACGTAAATCAGAGAGCTATAACATAGGGCAAACCCTTGTCTGTAGGCACCCTAAAAAACCCTAACCCTTGGGATGGAAACAAAACAGAAAAGGAACAAACAAGATCTATTGCAGTGAAACCTTACCTCTTGCATTCGGGTTGCGGAATTACTACACATTTTTTCCTGTTAAGAATTTGGGCATTTCAACACTGCAATAGTATTTAGATTGGAGTATAGCTCCACAAGAGTGAAAAGAAAAGAAAAAAGAAAAAAGAAAGGCAAAAAAAACAAAACCCTGCCAACACCCTTATTTGAGACCTATCTCACTAGATTCCCCTTTTCTCCCTGATCGTTTTGATATGTATCATTTTAAACTTTTTTTTACCTTCCCGCACCCTTATTTGAGACCCATCTCATTGGATTCCCCTTTTCGTCCTGATCGTTGTGATACCTATCATTTTTAACCTTTTGTTTTACCTACTTGCATCCTTATTTGAAACCTATCTCATTGGATTCTCCTTTTCGCCTTGATTGTTGTGATACCTTTGATTTTTAACTTTGTTTTACCCCTTGGACCCCTACCATTCCCAACACCCTTATTTCTCGCTTATCCCATCGATCTCCTCTCACTGCTTTGATCATCGTGGTATATATTACTTCTCTGCCTTCTTGGTCGTGGACCCACCCCTCATGCCCTCATGGCTCCCACCCGCCAATAAGAAACCAATAAGAAGCTGAATACTGACCTTATTGCCTTTCAGGCCCAAGTAAATAGGGACACTTCGGCCATTCATGCAAAAATGGACCACATCCCAGCCCAACTCGGTAGCCAAATTGCTAAAGTCCATTATGCTCTTAACGAATTCATGAACAAATTCTAGGGTCCTTCCTCCTTTGACCCACCTCTCTATATTAAAGGTGTTCACTCCAACCGACCTCTGCACTCTCATTCCAACTCCCTACCTCTTTACCCTCGTCTCCCCAGAGTCGAGGTCAACAAATTTGATGGATTGGATCCACTAGCCTGGCTTACTCAGATGGAACACTATTTCTCCCTGCATGGTATCACCGATGAGTTAACTAAACTTTGTTATGGAATTCTCTATTTGGATCTGGAAAGATGGCAATGGTGGCAATGGCGTCGCAATGCACACCAAGGGTATGTTGCTTGGTCACAGTTTGTTGCAGAGTTGTATGAACCCTTTGACACAAACATCCACCATTTAGGACGTCTGACCAAGTCAAAACAGTCCAGAACAGTGGAAGATTTTATTGCTGCCTTTGAGCACTTGGATTTTCGAACGGAGGGCATGACATGCGCTTTCTTCATGGAATGCTTTATTAGTGGCCTCAAGGATGAAATTCGTGCCCAGGTCATCATGGCTCGCCCTTAGACTTGGTTGGAAGCCACTAAGCGTGCCAAGGAGGCACAACATGTCATCTTGGCCCAGAGCAGAAAACCCACTTTTTTCCCCCTCCCTACACCCACCACCTTGCCCCTTAGGCCACTCCTCTCAAGGTCCACAAGTTAACACGGGTAGAAATGGCTGAATGCTAACTCAAGGGTCTTTGCTATAATTGTGATGATAAATACTTTCCAGGGCACAAGTGTAAAGAACAAAAACTTTTTATGGCCATTTCCGAGGATGTTTCTGATGAAGATGTTGAGGTTTCACTTGAAGCAACGCTACCCCCAATCGATGATATTACCCTGCCCTCTGATTCTCCCGAAGTTGAACCACTGATTTCGCTACATGCTGTCACTGGTTTTTCTGCTCCTCAAACCCTGAAATTGATTGGTTACATTAAGCATAGGAAAGTCATCATCCTAGTTGACAATGGCAACACTCATAATTTCATTCATCGTCGCCTTGCCGAAGAAGTCAATTGCTATATCCATGTTGTCAACAATTTTCAAATCATGATTGCCAATGGTGGTTCCATGAAATGTGGAGGGCGTTGTGAAAATGTGCGCTTACAAATTGGTCAGTATAACTTTAAATCTCACATGTTTGCTATTGACATGGGTGGTTGTGACATTGTGCTTGGTGCAGAATGGTTACGCACCCGACGAGAATTCATGGATTTTAAGGAATTAACCATGCAATTCCTACAGGATGGCCAACAGTGTAAATTCCAAGGCATCACTGCAGGATCTCCGGAGATCATCAGTTCCCACCGCATGGAAAAGTTACTCAAAAAATGTCATTCTGGCATCATCGCCCAACTCCATTCCATTCAAGCAGTTGAGACACCCCCGTTACAGTTGAGACACCCCCGGTACACACCGACCTTCGAGTTATCATTTCACGCCATCACACTATTTTCCAAACCCCTCAGGGCCTTCCCCCCTCCTGCGACTACCATGATCATTCCATTCCTTTAATACCGAGCAATCTTTCTCCCAATGTTCGCCCTTATCGTCATCCTTTTGCTCAAAAAAATGAAATTGAGAAAATTGTCCACGAATTGTTAGAAGCGGGTGTTATCCGTCCTAGTACCAACCCCTATTCTTCCCCTATTGTCACGGTCCTCAAGAAGGAAGGCACTTGGCGCATGTGTCTTGATTTTCATGCCCTCAAAAAACTTACCATTAAGGATAAATTCCCCATTCTCGTCATAGATGGCCTTCTAGATGAACTCAGTGGGGCTCAATACTTTACCAAACTCGACCTCCGTTCTGGCTACCACCAGATACGTATGAAAGAGGAAGACATCCCTAAGACGACATTTTGCACTCATGAGGGCCACTATGAGTTCTTGGTCATGCCCTTTGGTCTCTGTAATGTCCCCTCCACTTTTCAAAGTCTCATGAATCATGTCTTTCGTCATTTTCTCCGTCACATTGTGTTAGTTTTCTTTGTTGATATTCTCATCTAAAGTAAAATGTGGCCAACCCATCTCACCCATGTAGATCAAGTTTTCCATCTCCTCTACAAGCACAAGCATTTCCTCAAACAATCTAAATGTGCTTTTGGCGTCTCTGAAGTTGGGTACCCGGGTCGTGTTGTTGGCAAGGATGGTGTAAGGGTGGATCCTAAGAAAATTGAAGCTAAGTAGAACTGGCCTCGCCTTAAAACTCTTAAAAGTTTGCGTGGTTTCCTAGGTTTAACAAGCTATTATCGCAAGTTTGTTCAAAATTATGGCAAAATTCCCCTCCCCTTAACAACTCTCCTTAAAAAGAATGTCTTCAGTTGGACTCTAGCAGCAAACCAATCCTTCCAAGCCTCGAAGGAAGCTATGTGCACTACTCTTGTACTGGCCCTACCTGATTTCACAAAGACCTTTGTTATGGAATGTGATGCATCAGGGAGAGGAATTGGGGTAGTCCTCATGCAATATGGACGCCCTTTGGATTTCACCAGTAAACAGTTGTCAGAGCGACATTTGGGCCAATCGATCTATGAAAAAGAAATGATGGTTGTTTTGCATGCAGTGGATCTATGGTGCCCTTATCTATTGGGACAATGCTTCCAAATTAAAACGAACCATCAAAGCCTCAAGCACTTCTTGAAACAATGCATTTCATCCCCAAAGCAACAAAAATGGGTGACCAAGCTGTTTGGATATGATTATGAGATCATTTACAAAAAGGGTAAAGAAAATGTGGTGGTTGATGCTCTCTCCAGGAAATATGAAGAAGAAGGGTCCCTCTTCTCCCTCTCATTCATTGTTGCCGACTGGCTTCAGGCTATTCGCCAGGGACAGTTGCATGACCCCAAAATCTTTAGCCTCATCCAAAAACTGCAACAGGATCCCCAAGTTGCTCCAGGGTACTCTTGGCACAATGAAGAGTTTCACTATAAAGGTCGCTTATATTTAAACAAACAGTCGATGCTTAAATCCAAGGTGCTCTCTGAGTTTCATGCTTCTGCTACCGCAGGGCATTCGGGTTTTACCAAAACTTATGAATGGGTCAAATGCTCTTTCTTTTGGGATGGTATAAAAAAATACTTTCGCACCTTTGTGGCAGAATGTGATATATGCCAACGCAATATGGACAAGACTGTAAAAACTTCTGGCACACTTTAATCGCTTTCGATTCCACCTACTATTTGGATGGATATTTCTATGCATTTCATTATGGGCTTACCCAAATCTGGAAATAAGTCAGTCATCATGGTGGTAGTGGATCGTCTCTCCAAATATGCTCAGTTATGTGCTCTTCAACACCCATTCACAACATCTACAGTGGCTCAAATTTTTATGGATAATATCTTCAAACTCCATGGAATGCCTCGTTCTATTGTTTCTGATCCTGATCCAACTTTTACCAACAATTTTTGGCAAGAATTATTCAGGCTCCAAGGAACCCAATTGTAGCTTAGTACAACCTATCATATACCCAGACAGGTGGCCAAACAGAAGTGGTCAACAAGTGTTTAGAAACATATTTGAGGTGCTTTGCATCTGACCGACAACAACAGTGGGTTCAATGGTTACCTTTAGCTGAATGGTGGTACAACACCTCTTACCATACGACCACTCGCATGACTCCCTTTGAAGTAGTCTACGGACAAAAGCCACCATCAGTTCTCCCATACATGCTAGGTGTCTCCAAGGTTCAGGAGGTTGACCACAATCTTACAGCCCGCATGACCATTCTCCGTACTCTCAAAGAAAATTTGGTCATGGCTCAAAACTGCATGAAGCAACAAGTAGATCGGGGTTGTTTTGAATGTCAATTTGCTGAAGGTTCCAAGTATTTCTCCATTTGGAATCGTACAAGAAGACTTCGCTAAAATCTCAATAGTCTCAGAAACTGGCCCCCAAATTTAATGGTCCTTATACTATTCTCAAATGTGTGGGACGAGTGGCCTATCAGTTAGCTTTGCCCAACAACTCCAAGCTACATCCTGTTTTTCATGTCTCTTGCCTGAAGAAAGTGATTGGCACCAAGTGTCGTGCTCAGACCAGTCTACTAGAGTTGGATGAAGAAGCTTCCATTTGGTTGCAGCCACAAGCCGTATTGGACCAGCGAGAGCGTCATCTCCGTCAGTGCACCATCTAGGAAGTGTTAGTTCAATGGAAGGATACTCCACCAAAAGATGCCACCTAAGAGCTGACTACTATTCTACGTAAATTTCCTCATCTTATGCCTTGAGGACAAGGCTCTTTTTAAAGGGGAGGGCATGTTAGGGACTTAACCTCCCTAACCCCTCACATAGATAGAATAATATATTTTCCATGTAATAAAGGCCGACATTAGTTAATAAGGCCTATTTAATAAATATGAACAAGTCGATGTAAGAAGACCTAATAGAAGCTTCCACTTCTAAAAAGATCTTTATCTAGAATGTTCTTTAGAAGATAGAATTGGTATAAATAAGAGTAGGAGGCATGAGAAAGCTTTGTCTTGCTAATTATTGTAATAGAGTCCTGCTCTGTTGGGGGTTGCCCCCTCGAAGAGACAAGTGAACATTGATCCCATTTCAATAAAGGTATCATTTTGGTGTGTTATTCTCTACATTCTATTGGTAATTTCCGTTATATCCTTGTTTCTACTTAATATCACATAACCATGTGCATAACAATTTCTCACTATTTTTATCTCTTTTATTCGAAGAGATAGTCTTTGTACACCCGCCAAGCTCAATCTATAAGAAGTCATGTGGGTTTAGCTCGGATGGTGGGGTAGCATGATTGTTATCCGCCCCACTTGGGTTCAATTCCTACAAGTGACATGTTGGTCCATTGTGACGAGGCTAGAAGGGTAGACACCCCCTGTATAGAGGTCCCCTCCGGTGTGCCTCGGGACGTCTCGACCCTTGCTAAGTCATAAGTTTCCTGCTAGGTGCTGGCTTGCGGGCTGTTGGCACTAGCCTAGGGGTTATAGTGGCTGCCAACTGGTTTTGAACCTGGGCCTTGCCTAGGTAATCTCAACTAGTTACCGATTCCTCTAAAAAAAATAATTGGAGGGGGTGACAAGGATTAGGGATCCATTCACGGCTTGAGTTATGTACTCTTTCATCCCATTCTTCTTGTTCAAGTGTGAGAGAGCATATGATTTCGTGAGAGGCAAAGGTCACTCTCATCTCCTTTGATTCCGTCCATGGACTTGGTGGGAGAAGGTGCTTTGGAAGCGATTGATGTTCCTTGGAGTGTTTTGAAGTTGAAGCCAATATCTCCAAACTTTGTAGTACTTGCAGCTTTGGAATAAAGGTGCCATCCTATTTGGCAACTACATCTCAATTGCTTGACGTGTTTTCTTACTTTACTTGAATTTTCTGAATCAAATGACATGGGGAATTACTCCTACTTAATTGATTTCAACTCCATCACCCATGGAATTCAAGGCACTACAGTCACGTATATTAATTTCTAGACCTTTAAGCTTGCTTCTTTTGGTTCTATTACACACAGATCTGCTCTTTTTAAGAGTAGATTTGAAGTGTTTTTACAGCAGATTTACATGGTTACGGGGGCAAAATGATCTAGTTGTAAATCTGCATCATAGCTTGCTGTCCAGATTGATTTCACATAGATTTTAGTTCTGATTTTTATATTACAGCAACTTGTTCTCGCAGTTTGGAAGAGTATTTTGTCTCCCAGGTTTATATTTTATCTCTACACTGCATAGGGATTTCCCATGAGGCCAGGAAGCACTAGCCTGAAGTTCATAGGAATTGAGTGAAGTGACATTGGCACCTTCCATAGTTACCTTGGAACTCTTCCAGTTTCAAGCGTTAACATGTCTCATGGTACCTCTCACCGATTTTACTAAGAAGGAACAATTCAAATGGATGGACACAATAGAGGCCACTTTTCATTCGGAGATGTCCCGAGGCACAATGGAGTGGACCTCTATCCAGGGGGTGTCTACCCTTCTAGCCTTATCACAATGGACCAACATGTCACTTGCAGGAATTGAACCCGGGTGGGGAGGATAACAATCATGCTACCCCACCATCCGAGTTAAACCCATGTGACTTCTTATAGATTGAGCTTGGCGGGTATACAAAGACTATCTCTTTGAATAGAAGAGATAAAAATAGTGAGAAATCAAGGAAAAAAACTCTTAAGAAAGGCACGTGAGAAAGAGAGCGAGAATGCCCACAATAGATAAGAACTTGCCAACAATAAGCCTCCATAAGTGAGCCCTAGCTCCAAGAAAAGTTGACGTGTGAAAAAAAGACTCTAGTATGACAAATAAAGGACAAGAAAAGCACCTCCCTCTCGGAATAAATCAACCTTCTGAAATAGCACTCCTGCCTCCAGATATAGATTAAGTAATGCACATCGAAGTGGAACAATGCTTGATAAAGTGAGAAGAATTCTCTAGGGCCAGGTTTTATTCCCAATTATGAGTGGGATTCAATTAGCGTGGCTTTAATTATTTCTTTGCCTTGATTGGGAGGAAATAATTCTATCTATGTTGTGGTTGATAGGTTGATTAGTATGCCCACTTTATTGCCATGGATTTCACTGATAAGGCTTCACAACTTGCTCAGTTGTTCATGCAACACATATATAGGTTACATGGGTTTCCAAAGAGCATTGTTAGTGACTGAGATCGAAAATTTATCAGCAATTTTTGGAAAGAACTCTTTAAACTGGTTGGTACCACCTTGACCACAAGTACAAGTCATCACACTCAAGCAAATGTACAAATGGAAATAGTAAACAATTGCTTAGAGGGGTACTCGAGAACCTATGTTGCAGATCAGCAAGCTTCATAGCCCAAATGGCTGCATTTGGCATAAATTTGGTACATAACAACATACCATGCATTATAGTTATGACCCTCCTTCATTAATTGATTTGAATGTCACCATTTAAGGCCCACTATAGTTATGACCCTCCTTCATTAGTTGATTTGACCATTGAAGAGCCTAAAGTGCCCGTGGTTAAGGATTTCCTAGAGAGTCAACAAGTATTGTCACAAGACATGATGAAATCCCAACAAGACCAGCGATTCAGTGAACGAGAATTTGTGGTGGTAGATTGGGTTTTCTTAAGATTACAACGCTATAAGCAAAATTCACTCAAAGCTCAAGGGGTCGAGAAACTAGAGCCTAGTTATTACGGGCATTATAAGGTCTTAGCAAGAGTGGGGCATGATGTGTATACTTTGGAGCTGCCGGCAGGGTCACAAGTGCATAACACCTTTCGTGTCTCTTGCTGAAAGAAGGTGGTTGAACAGAAGGTGAAAATTTGAAACTGCTTTTCTCCCCTCCATGAAGGACATGTTATTTTATTTCCAGAGCACATTTTGGCAACTTGACAGAAGAAGCGAAGGACTGAGAAACTGTGAAAATATCTCATTCAGTGGAAGGATTTTCCATTGGAGGATGCCATGACGGAAGGCCTAGAAATATTGCAGCAACCATCAATGCAATTGCTTTGGGCCAAAGCAATTCAAGGAGGGGGTACTGTTACAATGTTCAAGAATAATTGAGTTCAGTGCTAGTTATTGGTACTTTGTGGGTCTATTGGGACACATTTTGAGTGGGTCGTTGGAATCTTTAATAGGAATCCATCACCCACTGTGCATTTGCTGGTTGTTGGATGCTTGAGAGCCAACTAATATTCTTGTAGGCAATTACCAGAAGGCATACAGCAGATTGGGTTCTTTCTGCCCACACTGAAGAGTGTTGGAGGAAAGAAATATCAGTGAGGAATTGTTGAACAGAGAAAGGGAAGATCTTCCTTGTGTTGTGTGAGGCAATGGAAGAGAGTGCCATGGCTATTTGATGGCTGGATGAGATAACCGGAGTGCTGTGCAATGAGCAGATTGGCTGAGCACGAAAGCAAATGGGTTGGGTTGAGAGAGATAGAAGCTTGTAGCTTGTTTCCTTTGCCCTGGTGGCCTCATAGCCTGGTTTTTGGGGGTGGTATCTGCACTGGATACCCATGCTTGAGTGGAAAATTGCTCGTACGAAGCCAGTGTCTTGGACCAACTTTTGTTGAAAGATAAGTGCTTTGTTGTTGTTTTTGAATATGCAAAATTGATGTTATTTTCTGTTATGGAAATCTATGTATATTGCATGCCGTGTGATTATACTTGATTCTGGTCATGGGCATTTGGTTGCCATGAATATCTGTTAATCAATACGTGTTTCATTCCACTGCATTTTAATTCACACCTGTGCATGCATTGTATTTAGTTCCGGTCCTTCATGGGAGGCTTATTCAGTTGGTATTGTGGAGATATGGCCTTTGAGGGCCAGATTTTGAAAGCCCCGTATCGTGCCTACTTGTCCTGTGGCTGGGAGTGCCAAGCAGAGATGCCACAAAAGGCCTGCCTTTCCCATCATCCAAGGCCCCCTTCAAAGTCTGTTTCCTTGTTGCTGGGGTTTGATAGAAAAACAAAGAAATAACCCCTTGGTAGAAGTCTAATGGTGATGCCATTTTGGGTTTTCTGGTTCATCTCCACCCATATTGCAGTTGTTTCCAAGGGCCAAATGCCCATGAGTTGGCAGATTAGTCCCAGCTTTAAAGGAATTCAAAGTTAGCTGCTAGAGGCTCCGTTTTTAGCAAGATAACCAGGGTTTCTGTTGCTTCGAAAACCCTGTTTTCTTTTGGCAGATTAGGTCCAGCTTGAAAGGATTTCAAAGTTAGCTGCTAGAGGCTGCGTTTTAAACAAGATAACCAGGGTTTCTGATGCTTTGAAAATCCTTTTTTCTTTTGGCAGATTAGGTCCAGCTTGAAATTACTTCAAAGTTTAGCTGCTGAGGCTCTGTTTTAGGCAAGATAACCTGGGTTTCTGATGCTTGGGAAACCTTGTTTTCTTTTGGCTCTGGACCAAGCTTGGGGCATCCTTTCTTTTTCAGCAGTGTGGAGAGAGATTCAGTAGGGGAGGGGCTGGGTCACCCTTTGCATCCCCCATCGCCATGAGAGCCTGGTGTCAACCGAGAGTACAATTGCCCCTCTCTCGAACTTGCCTGTGTTCTGCACAAAACCAGAGAAAAGCCAGGAAAACCACCAGAAAAAAAATATAACCCAAGGAGTGTCGTAAACCAGTCGAAGCCAAAGCAGGGAAGAAATGGGTTGGTGGGAACCATGATCAATGATTTTTTTTAAGCGAAGTTTTGCCAATTTGGCTAAATTTTAATTTTTTTGAAGAAATTTAGGCTAATTTTTTTTCATATTTTCATTAAAAATTAAAAACTTGTTTAATTTATGATTATAATTATGCATACACTTATATTTTTTGCCTAAATATAAACATTTTCCATGAACATATAATTGGTTTTCTTAATATTTTTGCCAAATCAATGATTATGCATCCCAATTTTTTGGGTATATTTGCTACATATGGATGATTAGTTAATAGCAACTACTCTTGAGAAAACCATGGATTTTCAATTGAAGTCATGTAAGTTTATGTAGGAAAAGAAAATGTTTTTAATACTTTACTTCTGTCATTTTTTTCACTTCTTCCAACATGTAGGTGGTGTATCATGTTGTATATTAGTGTGTAGAATTTTTTCCATGTATTTATAAAGATATTTTCCATTGTGATTTCTTTTTGTTGCCAAATTTTAAGGGTAGTAACAAAAATTCAATTGGTTATTGCCTAAGATTAAGATAAATGATATAATTTTTTTACAAATATAGTTTGATCCCCAAATGATTTGATAAGTTATGGCTTATGTGGTTTGAAAATAAAACATTGGCCATGATGGCTGAGTTCCATGGAGGAGCAGCAACATGGAGAACTCTAATGGCACCCATCTTTTCTTGAATCAGTACTTCATTAAGTTACTATTCAAACATTAATATACTAAATTTTTTTGTTCAGCCTACCTGTACTAGATGTATGGCTTGTTTATCATAGATTCTTCTACTTCACTGTTATGGATTTCACTTCACTGCATGGATTGTTTTCTACTTGGAAATCGATGTTTTTAGGTTTGAAAGGTAAAAAACTGAAAAGGTGAGTGGTCTTACGGATATGTATGCTTATTGATTAAACAATCCTTTTTGTTTGTTTGTTATGGCATTAACTTTGATGCACTGACAATGAAAAAATAAAAAACGGGAAATAGTATTTTGTGGGCAGGAAAATGCAGAGAACCATATGAAACATTTCCCCAGTATTTTCTAGGCTTTTACCCAGTGTTTTCATGCTCGAAGCATGGGAAAAGTATGAAGTTTCAGTGATATTGCTGCAAGGGAAATTGAGCACTTACTGTAACAGTGCCTAATTAGCCCCAGTCTAAACAGTTAGGCCCATTGAAATTTCTCGTTTGGATGGTGATGGTAGGAAGAAATTTATGGGCATTAAGGAGAATTTTGGTTTGCACTGTATCAAGGCTTGGGTTCTTCAGATTAGATTGGTATAAATTGTCCATCATGTTTTGTAGCCTTGGCTCAGAGGATGAGGATGGAGAAAGGTGGAGTGGCTAATTGTTGCATGGGTAACAGCCTCAATGTATCTCTGCACTGCCCAAGCATCAATTAAACTAGCACCCTTACAAACATTTAGTGCAGAACTTTCAGGGCTATTGTGGTACAAAATGTGGCACCTGACCGTTATGCCCTTTGATTATCTGTCTCAAAGCTGAGAATGGCAATCAACCAGATTTATGACGAGGACAAGTAGAAAGACCTGTTGGTGAACCTGGGAAGATGATCTTATTGATAGACCATAGCAGATACATGATTAAGGGCAGTTAGAATATTGAATGTGTGAAACTGTTTATGGTGTCTTTTGACATTCAAGCAGAGATGGAAACCATAGGCATAAACTTCCCCAAAGACTTCCAAAGCTAGTAGTGGAGATCCAGATAATGCACATGTATAGTGGGAGTGTCTAAGCTGCAATATTGCTGATTCACAAAGGCAGGGCATTTTTTTCCCTGAGCAAGAAAAAATAGTCCAATTTAAAAGCTGTACTATATTGCACTGAGAAAAGTGAGGTGCACTCTACAGCACAGTATGGATGTGTTGTATTGTAACACTAATAAACTAAAAGGAAAGAAAAATCGAGGTCCATAATGTAGAAGTGAAAAAAAAGGTTGACCATAATAACAAAAAAGAATATTAAAAACACACTGCCAATAATAAAAAAATAGAATATTATAATAAAATAAACCAGCATAGATCCGCTTTAACCCTGATCTTTGAGAAGTTTGTGCCTTAGTTTCTTTTTGATCCCTCTCGGTCCTTAATAGAGCCGTGGTGAAGATGGATCTATGATGGTTTAAACAAAAATAATCAACTATTAATGATATCTGCCATAAAAATATTTAAATACAAAAATATGATCGTTAGGTTGTGCTTTTTATTATTTACCAATGATTTTGCCCTCCATTATTCATTAAAATCTAAGTTGAGATTTGAGTTTTTAATTTCAGGGTAGATGCGTGAGTCTTAAGTTCTGAAACATGTTAGTTCTTAAGTTTAACCTCGAGTTAAAGATCCATCTGGAAAGAACAACTACCAATTTGCAGAATGTTGTGTTTCTAAACACAGCATTTATGTGTATGCAGATAAATCTGTGTATGAGCTATTTTGTATGCAAGCTCATAGTTTTGGAATAATGTAGTCATTTGCTATTTTGTACAAGGCCACTTATTTTAAACAAGGTTGCAAATATTTCACACAGGAGTTATTTTTTTTATAAGTTCATTAATCTAGTATTTGAGTCATCAATGACTCATCACTAGGGTATTCAAAAGTTGTTAGTTACCTACAGTAATCATTTATCACTAAGTTGAGAATTGTATTAGAAAGGGTCTCTTCCCACTTGTATTCATTCTCTCCCTACTTGTATTCATTCTATTATCAATCAATTAAATATTATTACTCGTATTATGAGTATCATTTTCATGGAGATGTCTTGATATTTTAGGATTGCAGGGGCAATCCATCCCTGGGTGTGCAGGTGGCCCCAACCCTCATGTGCATTTTATTAATACAATCAACTAGTTACTGGTGTTAATTGGAGACGTCTTCCTCCATTATTTGGATTTGCAGGTGAAGGTGTCCCCGTTGTTTTTTTGTTTTTTTTTTCTTTTCTTAATTTTCTAGTTCTTATCTTATTTGGTCTGTTCCTAACTTTCTATTGTTCCTTTTCTATTTTGTTTTCTGTAGTGATTCGATTTGGTCATAGGAACATTACATAAAAGAGTTTGCTGGGTTGCTCTTTTGTCATCTTATAGTGCACATTTATTTGATATAATCAGATTGTTGAGACTATAGTTAAAGATTCATCCTGACAGAACAACTTCCAATTTGCACACAGGAATTTTGCTGATTTATTCTCCTGTCTTCTTATAGTGCATATTTATGTCACATAATTACCTTGCAGAGATAATAATGGAGTGTTGAAGATTCTTTTGTCAAATGGCATATTGTAACTTATGGGGAAGCCTGTGCTGGATTAACCAGAATGGTTATGAGATGGCTTTTGCATTTAATATGGACATGCATGGAAGTCCATTTTTGTTCTTTTAGATCCATTCCATTGGAATTAATCACTAATATTTAACAATGTTCTGTTGAATTCTATTTTTAATATGGGTACTTGGAATATAAGGGTTTGGTCTTTGTACACCTTGCTTATTTTGCATTTGCTGGTCATGTTAGTAATGTACACTCTATCTTTGTTGTGAATGGATTGCAGAATGCTGCTAAACTGGCCATAAAGAAGAATCACTTTAAGCTAAGAGATCGGGATCTTAGACTATCTAAGGCACGGCCTGATTCACATCAAGAGTCACGGGCCGTTTCAACTCCAGGGTCATGGTCTGATATGAACCCAAGAATTGATGGATCAAGTGGAAAACGTCCTGCTGAGTCAGGAGGACCATCAAACCTTTCAGCAATAAAGAAGTCAAGAGTATCTCTTTCTTATCAAGGTACCAAGGCTAGCAAAATGGATGGCCGTCCTGTCAAGTTGACAGGTGCTGCAATCATGCACAGGGATAATAAATCGGATAGCATACATGCCAATGATCCCAAGTCACGGCAGTTTAAAAGGCCAGCAGTTGCAGCTCGAAAGGCAACATTATCAAAAAGTCCTGGACCAAACCATGCATCCAAAAAGCGGAAACAAGTGGAGGCAAGGACAGGATATTCAAAGTCCCCCAAAAAGTTCAGGGCTGACTGACAGTGCATCCAATTCCATCAGGTTGTGTATTTGTTGGATTTGGAGCTTCCTGAAATTAAAATAAATCGGGGAGCATTTTGGTCCTCGTCCAATTGTTGTCAGAGGCCAGCTTATGCTTTATTTTCAAGCTGTCTAGGGTCAAGTGGACTGGGATTAATGATCAAGTATTTCATACTACACTGCCAAATTTATTTGTTATTTAACTGCCTTAAATCTTCACTATGTACTTTCTTGTAAAAGTATACCTTGAGTGCAAATCAGGAATCTGGAGAAGCTAACAATTGCATTGTTTTTCTTATCATATACCAGTAATGGTTAACAGGTGTATACCAAATATTCTGTTCCGGATTCCTGCTTTTTATAGAGATCAACCTCTGAGATTGACTGGAACAAACTCCCAGCCTGTTTTAAGGCAGGTGTTTTCATTGTGATGTCGATTTTTTCTTGTTTCCCTAAATGTCTAGATTTGCTACAAGGGAGTTGTAAATAACAAGCTAACAAATGTGATATTTCCGTTGGGGAATTATTTTAGCAAGCCAATCTGCCAGTCAAATTACGAAGGTTTGTACTCTGAAACCACAACCTGTCATACTTTGACAAGCTTTCAACATTTTCAGTTTGGCTGGATTCATGCTATGCCAGATCATTCCAAAAAATCAACTATAATTACTAGTCAACATAGTAGTCTATTTATGAGGGAAAATTCTTTTCAATCAGGCAAAAAGAAACAAGTATGGTATAATATCTCTAATAATAGGCATGGTGGTTTGTCAATAGGCACAAACTGGGTCTCGTGTAAAGGCACTCTTGTTGCTTTCTACAAATAAATTTATTCAGGGCAGAAAAGGCAAAAATTTCTAAGATGTGATAGATGACATATCAGAACATACAATAAAATAAATTATAATGCTCACGTAGGAATCGTGCATGCAACCTCCTTTGTAGGGAAATTGACATTAGACAAGCAGGTTAGACTGACCCACCAGAATTTGTTTCTACCTAAATGTCTGTCTGTCGACATGAATAGTTGAAAACTCTTGGTGGCTATATTCCAGTTGTCACAGTAGTCATGCATATGATGTGTAGTCAAGTTGAACAATTTAACTATGACTTGCTGATTGATTTGATGTGGTCAGGCTCATAATTTCTGAGTATTGTAATGTTCCAGGTAAGACACTTTCATTTGCTGTTTAAAATTGAAATTTTAGAAGCTTAAATGTGCTGATATTTAGGTGCATTCCCTCTTTTTATTTTTTTCATAAATTTAAAAGCGTACTGCACATCCTGGAGGTTATGAAAACAAGTGCTTTGATTAAAGGAAAATGTGAGGTTCTGTGTGAACCCTCTAATTACATGGCTGGTTAGGATTTGCTCAAGTTTATATGAGTTTTTGTGATCGGACATTGGCGTGTTGATTGCCACAGGCCACTTTTGTTACTTTCCTTCAAAAGAAATTCACTTGGTTATATTGCAACTCAAATATTTAACTTTTGTCTACAAATAGCATATTCTGTGTACCTCTGATTACATTGAGGCCAGCACTATTCTGCCTAATTCTTTTCGCACATGGGTATTACCTATATTCAATGACTACCTCATTCATATATTATGGTTGATGATTAAGATTGTGGGAGTCTACAATATTTTCTTGTTATGCATTATTATGGGATCTTAAAGGTGTATTGCTTGTGTTATTGCATGCCTTTACTACTAATTTCTCTATACATTGTTGATTTGTGCCAAAACCCAAGATGTTGGCTTGGGACAACTCCTATGGTATTGCTTAGATTGGATTATAACATCTGCAATTCAAAGATTTCATTCTATTTTTGGCACAAATTGTTCATCTTTGATGGGGAAAATGGGTGGGTTGAATGTCTTGGTGGAAATTATTGTAACATAATCTGTTAGACTTGTAGCTTTTGGATGGAATGACAATCCTGTTTTGATTGTTGCAACAGTTTGGTTTTTTGCTAATCAGAATAGATTGGATGCAATGAAAATCTCATTGGGTTCTCTGTAACTAATTGCTGGTTTTTGATGGAGAGAACTGATAAACTGAAATGAAAACCTTGCTAACATTTGGATTTATTTTGGATGCATGTGAAGCATTTAACGTAATGTCTGAATGAATGCATACCAAATGTTTAGCACAATGTCTTAGTGACTGCATTTCCCAGGCATTAGACATAATGACTTACTGTATATCTCACTTGTGGATAGGTGGAGTTGAGTTAGGTCTGAGTTCTTAATTTGTCTCTAAAATAACCTATTGAATTCAGAAAAAGAATTGAAAAATGAAATGATCACCAAGAAAGATGAATCATACAATTTAACCAAAGCACCCTTGTAAAAGACGAGTCCTTCAATTTAACCAAAGCATCCTTGTGAAAGATGGGGAGACACACCAACACTGAAAAACAATTGATTGGTCTGTGCTTTTTTCTCTGGTCAAAACAATTTTATTACATATAGTGTTTTCAACCTTCACACCTTGGATGAGTGTAGGTGTTATTGGGAGAATGAGAACTTAATGTATTACATGTTCTAAAGTTGCCCTTTTTAGAATCTACTTCCACGAACTCGAGGAAAATTAGCTTCAATGCAACTTTGTGCGTTGAATGAAATACCAGACTATCTCTACAGTCTCCATTGCCACTATATTCAAGTGCCCCTATTTTTAATCGCCTAAGTAACAAATTGACTGTCGTAGTAAAATCATTTTCAGCCTCTGGTTTCCATGTACCATGATCACTTTGCACTTGAACAAATTTGTAATGCAATCAAGGTAGGCTGCATTGAAAGCATTTCTTGAACATCATCAATTTAGTCTTTAGCTGTCATCCCTTCACATACCTAATGTAAATTTCACTTTTGTTTCAAAACCATCACTTTATATGTATTAATACTTTAGTGCCTATTCTTGTTATTAATAATTTTATTGCTTTGTTATGCATTGATTTCGCACTCAAATTGTGCCAACTTGCTTTTAGCACTCTGCAAATATACCAAGCAACATAATTGCTGGTTTACTTGAGATTTTATACTAATCAAATAATAGTGTATGGGGGCATTATTTCTATAGATGTTAATGTTGACAGATTATATGAAACAAAAATGTGATGTTCCAGTGAAAGAAATTATTTGAACAAATGCTGTGGTTTTCATTGTTTCCATCATATACTTCATGCTGTTTTCCTCTATCAAAATCTTTGGAAGCGATCAAATTTCATATCTAGTTAGATATCTCTACTAGCCTAGTGTTTCCACAAGATTGCCACATCTCTATTGGGATAAGGCTTTGTTGTTTTGTTTATATCATTCTTTGCTAAAACCATTATCATTTATCCCACATTGTGTTCAAAGTGGCCACTAGTAGGGAATGTGTTCCTTTGTTTACTTTTGATATTTATAACAATAGGCTTATTGTTTTATTCCTTAAATTTAGCAAATAGCATATGGTTGTACTTTGTAAATGTATGTGAAATGATAATTAAGTTGACTATTGGGGTTTTAAAGATTTTAACATGTCATTTATATCATAAAGCTACATAATAAAAGTGCCACGATAGATATAGTCCTTGATGCCCTTCAAGCTACAGCTTTTTCTACTGGTCTGTATGACGTCTCTATGGGGGTGCATTCTCTTGCATACGAGTCAGGATATAGTTTCTTTTGAGATGCTGAAGCTAGTAGCACTATAATGTTGGTGTGACACGTTGATGCTTGTTGTACTGCCACATTGACGTTATAGTGCATCTACACACCGATGCACAATGCTGTCATGGCTGATCGTACCCTCATTACTTAAATCCCCACAAATTTAGTGGTACGACTATATTTATCCTCCATATTAAAAGTTGCAGTTTATGTCATTGAAGAAGTAATAAAGAGTTTCTAAGACTTCTTGAAATATCAAATATGTGAATAATAATCATATAAGTTCAGTGGTATGGAGGACTATTTATCCTCCATATTAAAAGTTGCAGTTTATGTCATTGAAGAAGTAATAAAGAGTTTCTAAGATATCTTGAAATATCAAATATGTGAATAATAATCATATGATTTTTAGTTTAGGGTGTACAGTGGGCCTCCCATCCCTTGCATTGTTTCTAAAATAATGATGGTTGTTATGTCAATATTGAAGCCTTGTTAGGTTTGATCTATTTCTTTGTGAAAGATTTTAATTTAATAGATTGAGAATCTCAAGAAACACACTTCTTATGTGATTGAGTTTAATAAAAACATAGATAAATGTAGCATTCCAATTCTCTTGTAATGTAGAGTGGGTGTACTTGGCATACTGACAGTCCAATATTTAATGCAACAAATTGAGAGGTCCTTATCTGAAGGGAAACCACCTCTCTTAACATTTGACACCATCTCCAAAGCTTGAATTTGCTTGCCTTGCTATGAAAAAAATTCCATTATTAACGTCGATTCCTTGTTGTGAGCTTCATCTTGAGTATGTAGTTTAGAAGTAAAAAAACACAAAGGGGTTATGTTCTTAAAAATGGGATTCTCACGTCTACTTAGAATCCTTTGAATTTCCAAAATTCCCTATGTGTACAATGCTCCCTTATAGGGAGAATTCCCATAATTATCCATAAGTCAAAGAACCATAAATTCTTACCCAAATTCATATCCCTCCAGGAGGCCAAATCAATAGAGAAGGGCATTGCCAAACATTCCAGAAACTAGGACATACTAATAGGCATATCCTCCAAAACTTGAAAAGGCATTGAACCTAGGAATACCTTCATGCCCCCAAATAACTGGAAAACAAATAGCTCTAGACCCAAATCAAAACCACAAGGCACTTCTTAATCAAGTAAATTATTGGATAGTCGAGAAGGGAAAGAGCCATAGCAACTAAAACTTACCAGGAAACAAGAAGTCTAAGTGGGGAAAGGGCTTGGTGCAAGAGACAAACCCAACAAATTTACTAGGGGAACTAGACTATAGTGACCAAACCCCTGCAATGAGTTTCCCATTATCCTAGCTACAACCTGCATATTGCCTTCACACACTTATAAGCCAAGCTCGGAGTTATGAAGGTCAAGTGTGATTGTTCCTCACTTATGCATTCCATTGAAGGTCAAGTGTGATTGTTCCTCACTTATGCGAATTTATTCCACACTGCCTCGAGATTTGATGCATGGCTATCATGCAGATAGTTATAATGTCCATGATTGAGATTTGATGCATGACTATCATGTAAGGAGTTATAAAGACCATGGTTATTCTTAAGGAATTGGTTCTAATAACAACTCTTTTTTGCATCTAAGAACTTCTCCTAAGAGAGAGACTGAATTTGCCAATTTGTTTGCTTACTTATTGTTACCCTTAAAACATGAAAAAATTTCAACTCTTCAAATCTTCTGAGCCCATTTTGATTTATGATTTTAGCCAATTTTTCATATTTTGATATAGACGATTTATGCATGAGTTTTATGATTATAGCCGAGTCTCCTAAAATTAGGATGTTTTTGCTTCATAAAGAGTCAAATTTGCTTTATCCCTTGGAATAAAGCAAGTGTGTTTGCTTGATTATTTGTTGCAAATCCTAACCCCCATTTAAATGTTGCTTGTTGATTTCCATCAAGATCGTAAAACACCTAATCCTTGGCAACACTTTAACCTATAAACATTTTTTTTTATTTTTTGGTTTTATCATTGATAATATTTTATTGAGAAGAAGATGAAACTAACAATATTTTCATGGTTAAAAGTGTTTAGAGTTAATAAAAATATTTGAATATATTTTCATCAATTGTTAAAGGCGTTGTCTAGCTATTCTACGCAATGGTTTTTTTCGCCGGAATCCAGTGATATAAATCTATACGAAATCACTATTTTTTGTTGTTTGAAATCCAGTTTTGAATGCATAAATGGATTGAACATGTTGAAAACCCCTGGTGCACTAGGATTATACATAAATAATCACTCAAATCTGCGGATCTAACAATTTTCTCCCAGATTTCGAGCAAATGTCCCCGGAAAAAATCGTCGGAGAACCTTCATTTTGTAGAACATTTAGCCTACGACATTGTTAAAAGTGTTCAGAGTTAATAAAAATATTTGAATCTTATTCGAAGCTTATCAAGTTGTAAGATGGTCGTTGAAAAGTACATTCCCCTAGAATCCCATTTGCTAAGTAAATAAGGTTATCAAGTTGTAAGATGGTAGTTGAAAAGTGCATTCCCTTAGAATCACATTTGCTAAGTAAATATTTTTTTTTGGTGTAGGCTAAAGGGAAAACGAAATGCACCTTTTCCAACGACCATTTTTCGATGAAACTTACGTCGACGATTGTCGTTCGATCTAGAATCCCGTCCAGTGCTTTCTCTAGTTGACAGGTACTCTATTCCACCAAACGAGGGTGACATAAACCGCCGTTAGCACTGTTTCTTCCTTTGAAATGACATGGAGGTTTCGTTGACATAAGAGACATGTGGTACATGTACCCTTGAATGTTGCAAGTATCACCCGTGTCTACATTTTTTAATTTTTCACATCCTTGTCCTCCGTTTTCTTTCTGTGTGCAAAATTTTGAATTTTTTTAAATTTCAAAGACTTGCTCTTCGTTTTCTCTAGCATCCCCTGTTTTTTGGTTAACATGGTTCGCTCGTTGACCATGAGACTATCGGAGATCGCGATGGCCCTTATGTCTCTAATGTTGGCTCCAATCGCAAATATATCCTCTTATGTTCATTTATGGAATGGATCCTATTATAGAAGTGATCCTCTCTTGTTCACTTGCCTCTTCGAGGGGGCATCTTTCTATTGAACTATCGCTCCAAATACAATACTTCTCTTCCTATCTCATTACATTGCTTGAACCCCTTTATATAGTGCTATCACCACCTAAGAACATTCTAGAGGAGGAATCTTTTAGAAGTAGAACCTTCTAAGAAGTTCTCTTACATTTATTATATCTAACTACCCATTTATTATATCTAACTATCATAGTGGGCCTTATTTAATAATATAGTGGACCCAGTCGACCTTACATTGAATGGCCTCCACTATTATCATTATGGGCCCTCTGAGCCCCTCCACTACCTCTCTAACTACCTAACATTCCATCCCCCTTATGAAAGCGTTGTCCTCAACGCTTGATGTACAACCATATACCAGGGTCCCATGGATAAGTGTGGACCATAGTGCTGAAGTAGACTAGAGAAACAGGTTCCCATGGATAAGTGTGGACCATAGTGTTGAAGTAGACTAGAGAACCAGGGTCCCATTGAGAAATGGAAGCTACCATGCTGAAGTAGTCCAACCACCATTGTAAACCAGGGTCCCATGTCTAATTGCTCATGTGAACTCCACACGGAAGATATCGACACCCAATAAGTAATTGAAAATGATGCTCCCAATACTGACACCTATCATGTAGATCCAAATAAGAATATCCATCCACATAGTGGGAAAGGGTCAAAGCTGAATCTGGAAGGAACAATATCGTTGTAGAATATGCAGGTTGGACACTGGTAATCATAACTAGCTCCTGATGTGCCACATTGATGTGCTCTAAAGAAGGTGATGTAGAGTCATCAAATAAATGATGGAAGTGGTTGTCATCCTAGAAATGACAACTATCCATATACCAATCATCACAATCCGCCTCAAAATTATACCAAACATATATTTCTTGATTATATTCATTCTTGATGTTCGCCATAAGAAATTTCTCCTGCATGTTATCTAATGAATCTTGAATACTACAAAAACTATCATTGAGACCATCTGCAAGGTCGTGCAATCTGTCATGCAATGTGCCATATAGTGTGTCATACAATTGGGCTTTGAATGCTCTAGTGATCTGTAGAATTTTTTCGAGGGTTTGAGATGAAATAGCCATTGGAAACACCACATAAAATATACCAAAAGAAAACTCTTAAAATAATTTATTCAATGGCATTGATTTGGTAACAATCTGAGCACCCTATGAAATGTTATGAACTTTGTAGTCTCGTCGCCGTCACGAAAACCCCCCCAAAAATAGTTGATTTTAAATCAACGATATCTTCACTTCCAGAGCTCCGATTTGAACGATTTTTTTTCTTCTTCTGAAATTGGGTGAAATTGTGAGGAACTCATATTTGCAATTTGTTTTGAAAAATTCAGCATCATATGCTACAGGAATCAGAAAAATCACACGACCATTCGTGGAAAAAACCCCTGAAAATTACAGATTTAAAAATGCAAATAACTTAACTTCTCGGACTCCGTTTCAGACGATTTTTTTTTTTAACTTGGGTTTTTTTCTGAGAGGAAATCAGATCTACATCTGGTTTTTTCAAATTTTGCACCAAAACATACATATATCGTTCGTAATTTCGCAGCCCTCTTTTTTTTTTCCGAAAAAATAAATATGCAAAAAATAAAAATATTTGCCCACACTTCTTGCCAAGGAAAGTGCTCTGATACCACTTGTTAAGAACCAAATACTTGCATACAGAACCACCATAAAGATTCAAAGAATAATATAGAAAACCACCACTTTATTATATCAAAACCCTTGGGGTAGAGCAACACCATACAATGGATCCTATTATGGAAGAGATACTCTCCTGTTCACTTGATTCTTCAAGGGGGCATCCTCCTATTGAGCTACCACTCCAAATGCAATACTTCTCTTCCTATCCCATTATATTGTTTGAACTCCTTTATATAGTGCTACCATCACCTAAGAACATTCTAGAGAAGAAATCTTCTAGAAGTAGAACCTTCTAAGAAGTCCTCTTACATTTATTATAACTAACTACCCATTTATTATATCTAACTATCATAGTGGGCCTTATTTAATAATATAGTGGACCTAGTCCACCTTACATTGAATGGCCTCCACTATTATCATTATGGGCCCTCTGGCCCCCCCAATACCTCTCTAGCTATCTAACATTATTGTTAAGAACCAAATACTTGCATACAAAAACTCCACAAAGATTCAAAGAACAATATAAAAAACCACCACTTTATTATATCAAAACCCTTGGGGTAGGGCAACACCATACAATGAATCCTATTATGGAAGGGATCCTCTCATGTTCACTTGCCTCTTCGAGGGGGTATCCTCCTATTGAGCTACCACTCCAAATACAATACTTCTCTTTCTATCGCATTACATTGCTTGAACCCATTTATATAGTGCTACCATCACCTAAGAACATTCTAGAGGAGGAATCTTCTAGAAGTAGAACCTTCTAAGAAGTCTTCTTACATTTATTATATCTAACTATCATAGTAGGCCTTATTTAATAATATAGTGGACCTAGTCCACCTTACATTAAATGACCTCCACTATTATCATTATGGGCCCTCTGCTCACTGCTGCCCCTCCCCCCCACTACCTCTCTAGCTACCTAACATAATCTCATTAAAATCCTTTAGTTTTTCGAAACCTGGTTTGTATTGTTTCCATGAATGAGTCTGCTTAGCGTTGAGATAAGCAGCTAAGAATCCCCTTTTATTATGAGATTGTTGTAGCCAAAATGTGTTGTCAAATGCATCCATTTTATCATCCTTGGAAGTTTTTCCCCATTATTCATGGTGTTTCCAACTTATAGGGAGTAGGGAGACAAGATGTCACCTAAGGAGGCTTGGAAAACTCCACCAGCTCCAGAGGACCTTGGGTTTCCTTTAGAGGCTCCATAAAAATTAAGCTTTATAAAGTGTAGTGGGGGAGTGTCCTAGATATCCTTAGATCTTGGCTTGGTGGTTATATTGGGAAGGGTTGGAGCATGATGGACTCCCATGCAACTACATCAATGGAATCCCAAATATTAGATTGGATCATATTCCAAATTGATTCCAATGTCTACTTTTGTTGTTTGAACAGTGTTTTATTTCTCTCCTTCCAAATGTTCCATAGAAGAAACCTTGGGAAGATGTTCCAAATTCTATTTAGAATTGGGTTTTTAAAAGGGTTTAATCTCCAACTATCTAATGTTTGGACGATGTCATCTCTTTTTCAGTTTGATTATTGGAAGTAGATTGCTCCTTTGTCCCGTTGATCATTTGTTTCCGAGCACTCATTGAAGAGATGCTCTGTTGACTCTCCCTTCACTTGGCACATGAAACATAGTGAGGAACCTTTGTATCTTTTTCTAACTAACTTGTCCCATGTCAAGGTTTTCCTTTTGGCCAGGAGCCATAGGAAGGTTGACACTTTTGGCCACAATTCGAGGTTCCAAAACTTTTCCCACATACCCTGTTTGCCTATGGTGTCATGCTTAGCTCCTATTTGGTATGTTTTTTTTTTACTTTAAAGTTGTCGTCACCTTCTTGCCCCCATATTAAGATGTCTTGACCTATTACATGGAAAATCTTCCTTGAATGTAGCTATTCCTCCAAGTCTTTGTGGGTATTGTCCTCCCAAACAATCAATCAACTACTGCAAGGTTTCCAAATTTTATTGGAGGATGGTTGTGGATTTGTGTTTTCCTCCCAATAATGATACACCTTGGTCCACCCCATTTACAAGAGATGACCTTTGGCCTGCTAAAAAATGTTTTACTTTTCTAGAATTAGTTCTTATTGCCAAACGTCTCTCCAGAACAACATCGATTTACCATCTTGAACTTCCTAGAAATAATGGTCTTGGACTAGGGCTCTATTGTTCCAAGAATTATTCCATTTTAGAGTTCCTTGGAAATCCCCCTCCATCCAGATTAGTTATTTTTCCATGATGGTATTAGCATATTTTACCTTTCATTTTTGGGCTCATAGTTCATTTTGTCCATTCATCCATCGCCATCATGTCTTGGTTGCCAAGGCTTTTTCTATGATTAAGGCGTCTTTGATGTCAAAGTCTCTTGCTGATTTTTGTAAACAAACCTAATCCCAAACGACCAAGGACCATTTCCTTTATTCCTTTGGTCCTCCCCATAGGAAGTTCCTCTAAATTTTATGGATAACTTTAATGATCTTTACTGGAGTAGCTAGGACTCATAACAGGTAAAGGGAGGGAGACCACAAAAGAAATTTTATTAGTAAAATTATGCTCGAAAAAGTAAGAAAGTGGAAGGTCCAACTAGTTAATTTGGCTTCAAGCTTATATAAAAGGTACTCCCATGTGACATTTTAGAGATCATTGTCAAGAAAGGACCCCACCAGGTACTTGGAGGGCAGAGAACCCCTTTGAACTGCGAAGATTTTAGTTATATTTCTCTATATAGACAAGCATGTGTTGAGAAAGAAGATTTGGGATTTGATCTGGTTGATCAAGGTTCCTGAAGCCTTCATGAAAGTGTCCAGGTTGCTTTTGAAAGTGTTGGCTTCTCGAATAGTAGAAGCTCCCATTAGAAGGGTATCATCAACAAGTTGAAGATGGGAGAGGGGGTTTGAGTTTTGGTGCAATTTGATACCTTTGATGTTACCAGCAAACATAGCAGCCTTTAGGTATCTACCCAACCCTTCTGCCAATAGGATGTACATAAAGGGAGAAAAGGGGTCCCCTTGTATAATTCCCCTAGAAGGGTTGAATGTTTGGGAAGGAGCTCCATTTACTAATATGGAGAAAAAAGTTGAGGAAACCAAGTTACGGAGCCAAGAGATCCATTCTTGGAAAAAACCAAAGGCATACAACATATGCTAAAGAAATACCCAGTTTAGATGGTCATAAGCCTTATACATATCAAGATTTATGAGCATCATTAGAGTTTTATTAACTTTTAGGGAGTGAATGGACTCATGTGCCACAATGATTCCATCCAGGATTTTCCTACCTTCCATGAAACCTCCTTGTTTTAGGATATTATCTTGTTCATAATTAGTTTTATTCGGTCAACAATGACTTTAGTGATGATTTTATAGATGGCATTACAAAGAGAGATAGGTCTATACTTATCTGTTCAGTTTCCCTCTCGATCCTTGGGTGTCAAGGCAAGGAAGGTCGAATTGAAAGCCTAAAGGATCTTCCCTAAAGTCTTGGATTCTTCTACTACCTCCCAGACTTCCTTACCTACAACTTGCTATCATGATTGGAATTTTTTTTGTAACGTTGTTGGGTCATGATGTTTTTCTTGTTACCATTTATCTTGTTGTTGATTCAACTTCCTCCAAAAATGTGGTGCAAATCAAACTTAAGTTATATTCTAGGGATACTAGAGCTGAGATTGATCTTGTAATGGCTCGAATTGCTGCTTGACGATCCTAGTTAGGTTCCATTAGGAGATGGTTGAAGTGATTTGTTAGCTCCCTTTCTATATCCTCATGCTTGTCAAGTTTTTCACCAGATGTTGATTTGAGAGCAACAATACATTTTCGACTTCTTCTGTTAAGCATATAGTTGTGGAAGAGTCTTATGTTCTTGTCCTCTTCCTTTTAGCAATCTAATCCTCGATTTTTGTTTCCTTGATATCTCTTCTTGTTTGTCACGATTGTTGATTTCTTGGTGGAGATGGCTTTCTCAAGTTTCTAGTTCCTTTGATATCCCTTCATGGATAATGGTAATTTGTACCTCTTCCATCTCTTTTTCCAATTGTAGTTTCGCTTGAAAAATGTTGTCGAAGACTTCTTTATTCTGTATTTTGATTTGATATGTTTCAACTTTTGCTGGAACTAATACATTTGGTATCCTTGGAAGGTTGCTCCCTCTTGCCAACATGTCCTGATATTCTATATAAGGTCTGGGGGTTCAAACCATAACTTCTTGAAGCAGAAAGGTTTGGGTCTAGGTAGGAGATTACTATCCTAGGATAGGAGGATTGGCTAATCATTCGAACCTGAGAAAGGAAGAATTCCTGTCAAGATAGAATTCCTCCTTTGAAAAATAGATTCACAGACGAGAAATTTGTCTAAATTGATTGCTATATGGTGTGTGTCCCCTCGTCTATTATTTCATGTGTAACACCCATTACTCGTTTGAATATCAATCAACCACAATTTTTCTATGGTTTCTTTGGAGGTCTCACTTTCTGCCTCCATTCTATGTTGTCTTCCTTTCTTTTCCTACAAAGAGGTGATCATATTAAATCTCCACTCATGATCTTCTTGAATGGTCAATCCCACAAGTAAGATTGAATCTAAGAAGGCCCTTTCCATAGGGTTGAGAGAGTCCTATGTGTTGGTTGGATGTCCCTGCGCTTGGATTCCTAACACAATGTATGTTGTTGAAATTAACCTTGGGGTCTCCATTGTGACCTACAAAATGAGCAGATTAAGGTCCCATAGAAAATCCAATCCCCAAAATGCTCGTTCCACCACCATTTCTATAACTTTGCAGTTTTTCCAAACTTTCTGGGCTATGAGTATCATGGTACTTACCTCACATTTAGTTTCTTGTAGCATGATGATACCTAGTTTTTTCTGGATAATCCTTTTCCTTAAGAGGAAATGCTTTGATGTAACATTCAAACCTTTAATATTATATGAGATGACTTTCATCTTATACTTTGGGTTGCGAGGATAAATTCTTCTCTGGTAATCCGATAGTTTGTCTTGATTCTATTAGTAGGGAACTTGTTTCCTCCAACTTTTGCTTAGATGTTTTACTCTCTCTTTTATTCTCCTCGAACCTAGACTTATTTTGGGTTTTGAGAGGGGTGGTCCTAATACCTAACCCCCTCAAAGAGATGTGATTTTGAGAAGTATTGCCAATATTTTCCTTACTTTTCACTAGATCTCTTTGCAACTGTTGAAGCTGGTTTTCCAGGAGATTGTTGAGGTGTTGTTCTCCATGTAGGGCTATTAGGGTCGCGATATCTATTTCCAATTTCTCTAAGTCCATATCATATAGTATGTTGTCTTCCTTTGTATTCATGTCTTGTGGTCCTGCATCTTTCTCCCTCAATTTGGAATTATCTGTATGTTGCTCTGTTTTACTACGCTTCTAGTCTTATTGTGGTATGCTCTGCTTTGATTTTCCCTGATCATTGGCTTTGGGTGGGTCCTCCTCAAGAGGTCCTTCTTCCTCAACCTCAGATAGAGCCTGAAATTTGTTAGCTATTTTGTTCAAAACTAGGGTGAAGAAGGTGCTCGGTTTTCTTCTGGATTTTTCTTGCTAGGTATTTTGGTAAATCCTTCCTCATCTAATTCCTCTTTGCCTTTATTTGATGGGATCTTTGCATTTTTGGGACAATCTCGAAATAAAGGGCTATGCTCATGGAATTTTTTGCATCTGAATGGGATGTGCTCATAATCCAAGGTCCGTGTCCATTCATCGTCCTATTAGGAGATATTTATGGAATCTGGAAGAGCTCATGTGACATTCATGTAGATGCAAATTTAATCACCTGTGAGGTTTTTAAAAAGGATCCAAGGGCATTTTTTATTGCTTCAATAATTTCTTTCTCCCATAATTCTCGAGGTAAGGAATACATCTAGATCTGGATCGATGCCTCTGCGAAGTCTTCCTTCTCTGGGGAGAATCTCTCCAACTAGTATCATAATTGAAGACCTACTAAGTTAAAGAAATATTCTATACAACGCTCAATTTTTCATCTTTTTCAATTGAAATCTTCAGGTCAACCTTCTGATCAACATAGTAACTACACCAAGTGTCGAGTTCTTGGACTTTGCAAACCTTGATAGGCGTGCATACAATAAGCTTGCAAAGGTAAATGAATTGCAACCGATGAAAGACAATAGTGAGAAGCCTCCAGTGAGTTGTAATTACATCTTTGATTGTACTATAATACTGGAAAATATGTATTTATTTTAAAAAGAGTTGCATTTATAATTCTAATTGTTACTTACTATAGTATGTTACAAAAAATCTCTATAAAAAAAATTACAGTTTTTACAAAGAGTATAATCAAGAAAGAGAAATCATATTTGGATATGGATTACTTACATTCGATGCAACAAGGATCTAGTTCCAAGGGTCTTAGTCATAATAGATCTGAGCATGCTAGCAATGGTACAGTTTATCCTACATTTTAGTGAAATATAGAGTGTAATTGAATCCAATATACTACATTTTTCATGGTACTTATTCATTTTATGACCTGCATATTAATGTTTGCGCACATGGCATAGAGATGACAATGAACAAAGATGAATATCTACCTTGGTAGATGACAAAGAAGATGTAGAAGTTGTTGATTTTATAAGAAGGTTGAGCTTGGGGTGATAAATAATATATGCTTGTAGTTATTGCTTTTGATATGCTTGCAATGATTTATTTTGATATGCTTTTAACTTGTTATCTTTCTCTGATGTAATCTCTTAGTACCATTGACCTACTTTAATAGTCATTTGTTAGACATTGATAAATTTAACTGATCTTATCTTATTACATATACATGCATGAAGAAGAGGAGGGAACTAACAACAATTCAAACAACTTCTGATGTCAATTTCATTTCCTTATATGTGTACATATTTTTTCATGCAATGTTGTATACAAAATTGACATTTCCCTTTGGTGGTAGTGTACCACTTGTTTACAAGTAGGGAAAATTACATGGTTATTTTACAATTCAATTTAAAATTTCATCATTGCGTTTATATATAAACAGTTTTTTGCTTCTATGGTGTGAAATTGATTGAATGTTAATGCAATAAAATTTTATAATTGCATTAAAGAGTATAACCAAGAAAGAGAAACCATATATAGATATGGATTACTTGCATTCGGTGCAATATTAATCAAGTTCCAAGGGTCTTAGTCACAATAAATATGAGCATGCTAGCAATGGTATGATTTATCCTACATTTTAGTGAAATATAGAGTGTAATTGAATCCAATATACAACATTTTTCATGATACTTATTCATTGTATGACATGCATATTAATGTTTGTGCACATGGCATAGATATGATGATGAACATAGACGAAGATCTACCATGGTGGAAGACAAAGAAGAGGTAGAAGTTGTTGATTTTATAAGAAGGTTGAGCTTGGGGTGATAAATGATATATGCTCGTAGTTATTGATTTTGATATGCTTGCAGTGATTTATTTTGATACGATTTTAACTTGATATCTTTCTCTAATGTAATCTCTTAGTACCATTGACCTACTTTAGTAGTCATTTATTAGATATTGATAAATTTAACTGATCTTATTTTATTAGGTACATGCACAATGAAGAGGAGCAAACTAACAACAATTCAACAATTTATGATGTCAATTTCATTTCATTTCCTTATATGTGTACACATTTTTTCACGCAATGTTGTATACAAAATTGACATTTCCCTTGGGTGGCATTGCACCACTTGTTTACAAGTAGGGAAAATTACATGGTTATCTTACAACTTAATTTAAAATTTTGTCACCGCATTTATATATACAGAATTTTTTGCTTCTATGGTGTGAAATTGATTGAATGCTATCACAATAAGATTTTATGATTGCATGGATGTGTACATGTTTTTTTACTTTCACAGTGTGAAATTGGTTGAGTGTTAGTGGGGTAAAATTTCATAATTGTATTTATATATACATGGATTTTGCTCTGATTAGTATGCTCTAAAATAGATTTATAATGATCATCAACCTCATCAATATTTAAATATTATAAAATAACAATAAAAAATAATAATAATTCAATTAATAATAATAATTTAACTAATAAAAATAATTAAATAATCAATAGTAATTAAATTAATAATGATAATTGAGATCTGATCGCAGGGTTTTCTTGCGAATTGTGAGCCTGCACGCCCAATCCAGGGTTCCCTCTCGCTGCCATGGAGGTGTTGGGCTCTTCCCAGGATCCTCCCCCTCTGCCTACCCCAACAACTGAGGACGCTTTCAATCGGATGTTGGCTTCCCTTCCGAGAAAGAAGACAACCAAACCCCCTAAGTTCGTGAAGAAGCTGGATGATATTCCAGAAATCTCTCTCCCCCTAGAGAAACCGATCCAGGTTGCCTTGTCACTGGCGGGTCATGCTCTTGTGGGACAGTTCACTGGCCTCTGGCCCTCACCAAAAACAACGGAGAACTGAGTGGTCAAAAACTGGAAGCCTTTGATCAAGAACAGTGTAACCTCATACTTCTTGGGGAGAGGCTTCTTTTTGTTCAAATTCACTGCAAAAGAGGATAAAGATCTGATATTTCGGAACGGGCCCTATTTCATAGGCCCTCAAGGCTTGTATCTCAACAAGTGGACGTCGGACTTCGATCCAGAAGTGGACGTCCCTACAACTGTTCCAGTATGGGTTAGGCTGCCGAACCTCCCAATCCACTGCTGGAATTGAGACTCTTTGCAACACATAGGTAACGCCCTGGGTAAATTTATTGACCGGGCAAACAACAAGGATCAATATGATTGTGCCAGAATTTGTGTCGAGGTCGATCTAGAGGTGGGACTCCCGAAGGCAATAAAAATCAAAGTCGACAGTTGGACTCATATGAAAAAATTAGATAACGAGTAGCTTCCTTTCAAGTGCCAAAATGTCATGTCTACGGACACTTTGCCAGGGGTTGCCCGCGTAATGGAGAGAAAGATAAAGAGAAGGAGGAAGGCTGGAATCGGGCCAAGAAGACAAAAAACTCCCATAAAACCCCCAAATCCGGGGCTCCAAAAGACAAAGGCCCACAGTCGGCTTCTGATCAGCATGGCCCTACTCTGAACGGTCAAGCAAACAAATTTGAGCCCTTAAGCTCAGCTCCAGAGGAAACCCAGGAGGTCAAAACACAAAAGACACCGTCCCYCGACAAAGGGGCACCCTTAGGTCCGAGGACAGGGGAAAGTGCCTCAGAAAGCCTCAAGGAAAAACAAGCAGAAGTCGAAGAGGAGGAACAAGACTCAGAGGAATCAGAAGAGGAAGGAGAAATAGGGGACACACAAACTTCRTCCAGAAGATCGACAAGAGGCCGAAAGTCTGCCCRAGATAAGAGAGAGCAKGAAACCTACAAAGATAAGCTTCAAGGCAGCCAAAACCCTTGAGAAACTTTTGGCAAAAACCTTGAAGATGACAAGGAATCAGACTCAAGGCTCCAAGGGAGCTCAACACACTAAAAAAAGTAAGTGATGAAGGTCGTCTCYTGGAATTGCAGGGGTATGGGGAGAAAAGTAAAAGAAGAAGCAGTGAGAAGCCTCATAAGGATAGAAACCCTTGACATTCTATTAATCCAGGAGACAAAAATGGAGGCAAATACTTCCTCCAAGTTAGTAAGAATTTCTGGAAGAAAGGTGGAGGACTGACTGTTTCTGCTCGAGGAGCCTCGGGTGGGCTGGGCTCTCTTTGGAACAACAATAAGTACTCATTGATCAGTGAAACTCAAAATGACCATTGGCTATACTTGAAACTTCAGCTTCTTAACACAAAGGAGGTCATCAACCTTTTCAACGTATACACCCTAGTCAACGTAGGGGAAAAAAAGACCTGCTGGGACTCCATCAAGAATCTGGCAGAAACAGAGAATGTGGAAAACGTCATCATCGCCGACGATCTTAATCTCACCTTGCTTTTGTTAGAGAAGCGAGGAGGCAGCAATGTCAGGAGTCTGACAAGGGAATGGGTGGAGGACCTCATGCAAGAGTGGGATCTTCTCGACATCAAGCCCTCCAATGGTAAGTACACTTGGTCAAATAAAAGAATTGGACCTGGTCATATTGTAGCAAGACTTGACAGATTTCTTGTTCAAAGTTCTTTCCCACTTTTAGGTCTAGAGGCTAGTATGCATATTCTCCCTTGCAGTGTTTCAGATCATAAACCCATCAAACTCGAATTCCTGGCCCAAAAAAACCTAGGCCTAATACCTTTCAGATTTAGTCCTTTATGGGTCAAGGAACCGGATTTCATGAAGAAGGTAAAGGAAACTTGGAGGGAGCCTGTCAAGGGATCTTCCTTCCTCGTCTGGGAGGAAAAACTCAGAAGAGTGAAAGCAGTCCTGAAAAGCTGGGCCAAAACACTCCCTAATCCAGCATCTGAAAGAAAACAAGTCCAAGCCAGCCTGGAGCTCCATCAACTACAGACTGAAAGCGCAGAAATCACAAAAGAAATTATGGATAGGGAGGCAGAATTACAGTAGAAGTACCATAAGGCATGCTTGTCGGAGGAAGAATATTGGAGACAAAAATCTCGTAGCATTTGGCTTAAAGCAGGAGATAGGAATACCTCCTTCTTCCACAAATAAGCCCAAGCGAGAAGAAACTTTAACTCCATCTCAAAAATCAAAGAAGATGCCACAATCCACAAGGACTTCTTCAACATCAAAAGGGTAACATCCTCCCATTTAAAAAACCTTTACAATGAAGAAGGGGAGATAGCCCAGAACTCCAAGTTTCTCAATGTGGTACCTACAAAGATCACCAATAGAATGAATCAGATACTCGAAGCTAAGGTTACTAAAGAAGAAATTAAGGCTGCCCTCTTTGCCATGGAGCCCGATAAAACCCCCAGACTAGATGGGTTTACTGCCAGATTCCTCCAAAATTGTTGGCAGATAGTCGAAAAGGATCTGCATAAACTAGTCCTGAAATCCCAAGCCTGTCAGAAAATTGGGGGCAACACCAATTCTGCCTTCCTTGCCCTCATTCCTAAGGAAAGGGGAGCTAATGCCTTTAACAAATTTCTCCCTATATCTCTTTGTAATATCGGTTACAAGCTGATAAAAAAGGTGATAGCCAATAGATTGAACAATATCCTCCCTACTATTATCCCTGAGAATCAAGGGGGCTTTGTTCATGGGAGACAGACTGGGGACAACTTCATCTTAGTACAAGAGGCGATACACTCAAGTCTGCTTCGAAAAGAAAAGGGCATGGTCGTCAAACTTGATCTTGCAAATGCCTTTGATCGTGTCAGACACAGTTTTCTTTTTGATGTTATGCACAAGTTTGGATTCGGGAATAACTTCATCAATTGGATTCGGTCTTGTATCTCTGAACCTTGGATCACTCCTTTGGTGAATGGGTGAGCAACATATTTCTTCAAAGCCTCAAGAGGGCTCCGACAGGGGTGCCCCCTTCCCCCCCTCCTCTTCGTCCTCCAAGCTTCTATTCTAAGCTTTTACCTGGAGAAGAAACAACTAGATTAAGAGATAATGGGTCTAAATATTGCAAGAGGAGTCAAAAATATTAATCACGCGTTGTTCGTCGATGATTCTCTGTTGCTGGGCGCAGCCAATATGCTTTCGGTTTCACGCTTCAAAGGAGTGTTGGATGATTACTGTGATGGGAAGCATTCTAAATAAAGGGAAATGCCATATCTACTGCTGGAATGTTCCTATCAATACCCTCAATGCCATCTCCAGATGCTTGGGTTTTACAGCCTCTTCCAACCGGTCTTCTTTCAAGTACCTGGGCCTTCCAATTTTCCAAAAGGCTGCCTTTAGCAGAGACTGGCTCCCTCTTTTAGAAAATTTCAAGCTCAAGATTCATGCTCGGGGCTTCTCTTGGCTCAACCATGCTGGTAAAACAATGCTCATTAAGGCTGTCCTCAACAACCTCCCAATCTTTCAATTCTTTGTCATGTTGGCTCTTATCTGTATCCTCAAGAAAATGGAGAATTACATCCATAAGTTTTTCTGGAAAGGCGGTAAACAAAACAAAAAGAGAATCCCCCTGGTAAGCTGGGACAAAGTCACCAAGCCCCTGATGGAAGGCAGACTGAATTTTAAAGACCTCAACATCCAAAATGTGGCAATGGGAGCTAAGCAAATATGGAGAATTATTGCTCCAAAGCCTGGTTGGGCACAAACTGTTCTGTGGGAAAAATATTTCAAGGGTCAAAAGAAACGATGTCTTGACAACCCCCTTCCAAAAACTGGATCACATCTCCTCAAGCTCTGCGTCAAAGCTACCCCATTGATAAACCACCATGCGTTTTGGATTCCGGGTAATGGTAAGCTTACAAAAATCTGGGAAGACAACATCATGAACAATCCCCCACTTGCCGAAATCAGTTCGCTGCACGTGCTTTGGGCTTGGATGGTCAACGCCGGCTTCATCATGCTGTGGGATATCTCTTGTTGGGAAGACTGCAATTGGATTAGTTGGAAGAAGCTCTAGGTGCCTTTGGGGCTGAAACAAGACTGTGAAACGTTTTTTACTCATCTGAAGGGCATGGCCCCGATTCACACTGGGAGACAAGATAAACGTGGATGAGGCTCCCAATCAGACAGCTACACTATGGCTCTAGGCTATGCAAAACTGCTGGAATAGCCCCATGTCCCTCCCAACCCTGCGACTTGGAAGGGGCTTTGGGGTCACAAGACAATTCCTAAAATCAATTTTTTCTGCTGGCTCATGTGCCACAATAGAATCCTGACTGGGGATCGATTGAAGAAAAGAGGCCTCCAAGGGCCCTCTCGATGCATAATGTGCCTCGAAAATGAAGAGAATCTCTGTCACTTAATGCTGGAATGTAATTTTGCTCAAGAGATCTGGAACGAGGCTCTGGGCCCCTAGGGAAACGCTCTTCCCTGTCCCACCTCCATCGCTGATCTGTTTGCTACCTGGCTGAGCAACTACCCAGGGGTACTTCCAAAAAATGAAAGCTTCAAGGTGGCTTGACTCTCCTTTCCAAAGATCATTTGCTGGCAAATCTGGTTGGAAAGGAACAAAAGAATTTTCAGAGTTCAAGTGTAGGAAGCGAAGCTTGTCTTGATCAAGATCAAAAACCAACTGAAAGAAAGCCTGGGCGTTTAGCTTGAGGAAACCAATTTAAGTCAACAGGATATTGAATGGGGAGAAAGGTTGGGCCTCAAGTTTGCACAAGTCATGAGACAAAGCAAGCCAAGCAAAGATTGGCAAATTAGATTCAATGAAAAAGACTTTTCAGCCTGGTTGCATAATCAATCTAAACATTCTCTTCTCTTCGACGGGGCGGCCAAAGGCAACCCTAGGAAATCTGGTGTAGGTGGTGTCATTAAGAATCCAGCAGGAAGAATCGAGCATAGCTTCGCCTGGGGCTTGGGCCACAATACCAGCATCCAAGCAAAAGCACTGGCCCTGTTCCAAGGCCTCAAGCAAGCCAAAGCTCTAGGCATCAAAGAGGTTAATGTAATTGGCGACTCTCAGTCCATTATAAAAGCTATAGTGGACAATTCTGCTCCCAAAGACTTTAGATTAGCAAGACTGGCGACAAGAATCAACTGCCTAACTAAATCCTTTCAGAGTATAAATTTCTTCCATGTGCCGAGGGAGAATAACGAGGACGCTGACTCAAAAGCCAACAAAGCAACTCTTCTTTTAGCCGACACCCTACTAAGAGACAAGGACGAAGATTGGGATCCCATTCCTTAATAGCTAACTGTACTCTCATCTTTTTCCGCATTTTACTGAACCAGTTCGTTTGTATTCACAAGTTAGGGAAAATAACAGAGATTGAGTCATTGGCTATTTGTAGAAACCTCCGGTTTATGAGTATTCGAGCCTTTGAGATCGTCGTTGTAGAGAAAAGCTGGGCTTCTCCTCACATTTTGTAACCTGATTAAAGACATTTACGCCAAGAATTAAATACAATCCCATACCTGTTCCTGTGAAAAAGATTAAAAAAGATTAATAATGATAATTAAATAATTCATAATATTTATAATAATAATAATAATAATAATTAAATAAATAAATAAATCAATAATAATTAATTTAATAAAAATATTCAAATCATCAATAATAATTGTGTTGCAATTCAAACTCTAAACTCACGCAATCGTGACGTAGTAGGACACAATTATGATACTAACTCGGCTCATGGTAATGTAAAAAGACACAAAAAGACCAAAAAAATATGCAAACACCACACAAAAGCTTCGTAGTATGCACTAACATGACACTAGAATGTCACAATTGTGACACAACATTGACATGCATATTGATGGAAGGAGATGTTATTTTGATGCAACAAACACGTTTTCAATGCAAATTGGATGCAAAAATGACTTTAAAAGTTATTTAAAAAGAATATTCACTGCACATGGCATAAACATGACACATACATGACGCAAAAAATTGTATGTGTCGCATAATTAGTCTCTAATACGACTGAAAAAATGAGTTTGTGACAATGCAACTCTGACACAAAACACGACAGACCTTGTTGTGTCGTATTTTGTGTCATATAAAGTTAATATTTTTCCCATAAAAATTACACTACATTGTGATGAAGTGACACTACAAACCTGTGTTGTAGTAGTGACTCTGATTGTTGCTAACAATTCTTCACTTTGTCATAAATATTGTTCAATCATTCAATATTGAACCCACTTCAATTTAGGACTCAGTGGATTCAAAGTAGGTCGAATGAAATGCTTCATAGATTTCATTCAATGTGGCGTTTTGAAGAGACACATTTGTTGGTAATTATTCACATTGCTCATAGACGTAGATTTTAGTCACAATTTAGTCCACATTCATGTATGATGTATAATTCATCTAAGCACCTTGTAGTGCATGAATATCATCCCTAGCCTTAAATGGTTGATGTGATGATCCTCACCTACATTATAACCTATTAATCTCATTTGACCCAGTGGCTTTCACCCTCTGATTGAGTTGTATCAGAGACCCATGATGATGTCTTAAAACCTATGATGACCCTTAATTCCCCATATTCCAATAGTCCCCAGGATATTGTTTTATATATCACAACCCATCCATCATGTCATCCCACCACACATCCATCAATAATTAGCCTACTGAAACCTCCTTTTGATTTGCACTACCCATGCGACATCCATATACAATTGAATACGAAACACATGAAGCCTTTTGAATGGATCCTCGATTAGTTCTTCATGCCCCCTAAAACATACCACCCCTATTCTGGAGCAACATAGCCACCCCGATTCACTTTAGCGTTCCCTTTCCCCCACTTTGGGGGTATACTAGCTATTTAACTTATCCCCAAATATGCCATTAACATTTACATTCAAAATTATGCCATATAAGTTACCATTAAGGAATATACACACACTAACAAAAGAAGCACTTAAGAAACAACATGAGGAAACAACATAAACAATTTTCTCAGATCCTCTATAGTCATCGATGCCAAAATCATGCCTACTACATCCACATGCACTAGACCCAACTTTTTTAGTGGTCACACTGTATGCCATGCCCAAGTGAACATTTGAGGGAAAAAACATTGGCAAAGCATAAAATGAATGGCTTCAACCACTAGCGACCTACTTTGTAGTCAATCACTTCAAAGATGAACACAAAATTGTCTTCATAAATCTCAAACTTGAGCCAACTACAATGAATAGGTGGGAATCACATAACCAATAATGTGTAAACAATAGAGAGATTATAAACACTTAGTCAATGTTTGTGGAGTCAATGCACAACTAATTTTAACTGCTGAAATATTATGACAATATGTGCAATCGATGACAACAATTACCCCAACGTCAAGCCCAATGAGTCCATGACTACACTAGTGAGTTCCACAATGCCATGACATGTCTCCATGTATAGGGTTTGAGTGCCACAATATTACAAAGCATTGTGATAGATTGGACACATACTTTCAAATAGAGTTGGAATTTTCCACCATCAACAACCTCAGTGATGCTTATCACTTTACACAAAGAAGAAAAATTTAGTGCGAAGCACAATGCCAGAAACAATTACACAAACCAACACAAGTGGCTTACAAATCCTAACATTTAAATAATCTCTCAAAACCCGTAGTTCCACCCTGAGTAACATTATTAGCAAGATACTGACCAACCCTTGGGACCACAACAAAGCAAAGTTCAGTAAGACCAAACTAGAAGGTGGTGTGCCTTTTGTAAGACAATGATGCAATGATGAAGATTGTTGCACACATTGAGATTTTAAGGAAAAAACACCAAACTCCTCCAATACCCCAAATTTGAAGCCACAAATCATCAACCTATTCTTCCAATCTGTATAAAGCCAAGTGAAGAGAAGGAACAACTTTTCCATTCACATATGTATTATAGGCCAACCTCTTAAGTGTACCATTAATAATGGTAGCCAAAATACTCTAATCACAATGGATGTGATTAAACTCCTCATCTTGACCATTATGCCACAACCATTCACCATTGGTTAGTTGCACTACGAAAAACCATTGCTCATGACACACCAATGTAGGCTCTAGTGTTCAATCAATTGATTATAGGACAATGCTCTACAATGTAACCTAATTACGTATATGTGACATTCTTCTAAGTCAACCATTCATGTAGGAGCAACATGGGATCTCTCTCATTCTCTATTGCATGACAAAACCTTAATAATTAGGGTTCAACATTATAGGGTTCTAGAAACTCCTCCCAAACTCTCAGTAACCACTTATATGAAGCATTGTAAGATCTTTAGTAGCATGCAAAAGTTTAGATTATTGAGAACTCCAACACCAATGCAATGACAAAATAACATTAACTTTATGTGTAATGTAATTCACATTTGAATTAATATAAACGAAATCTCCTCACCATCCCCATGGATGAACTTAAAGCAACCCTCCTATGTAATAAGGAACATTTCTCACCGAATGAGAACACAATGTGATGTATAACTTAGTGAAAACTATGCTAATGAATTTCCACTCACTCTACTAACTTTAGAAGAAGAGGCATGCAGAAGACCAAGGCATAATTACACAAAACCATTTCAGGACAATGTCGTTGATCCTCACATTTGCGCTAATCATAATGAACACCTTGTGCCATTTATGTGACAACTTATTACACCATGCTAGTGTCAACTTACAACTAAGAGGGACCATGAAGAAGACATGTTAGGTTGGGGAAAATTTGCAAACCCATGTATTAGACCTATGCTTAAATTGATGATCAATTTTGACCAAGTCAACATATGATTTAAGTAACTTAATTTTGTGCATTCAAGTAGCAACCAACTTGGAACATAGCATTCAAGGTGAATTTTAAATAATATAATGAGTATTATATTAATGTATAGATAATGTATTGTTGTTGTTGATAATCATATAATTTAAAGTTATAACTTAGCTAAATGTCAAATTGATATGTAGACCCCCCTTGTTTGTAGGACAATGAACCTCCTCTTATAGAGATTTGATATGCAACCTAACACTAATATACTAAAATAAAAGAAAAATTGATTCTCATGAAAATAAACTGTGTAAAATTTTTTGTCACATAAAACCATTTCAAGACAATGTCGTTGAACCTCACATTTGCGCTAATCATAATGAACACCTTGTGCCATTTATGTGATAACTTATTACACCATGCTAATGCCAACTTAGCACTAAGAGGGACCATGAGGAAGACATGTTAGGTTAGGGGAAATTTGTAAATCCATGCATTAGACCTATACTTAAATTGATGATCAATTTTTACCAAGTCAAAATATGATTTAAGTAACTTAATTTTGTGCATTAAAGTAGCAATGTACTGTTGTTAAATGTATAGATAATATATTGTTGTTGATAATCATATAATTTAAAGTTATAATTTAGCTAAATGTCAACCCAAGGAGCCTCTCGTAAGATTTGATATAATACAAGCAACATTAAAAATTAACTAAGTGTAAAAACCTACAATGAAATGGAAACAAATATTAAAAATAAATAAATATACTACACAAACACAATAAATTTTGATTTTGGTTTTTTAAGAGCATTCTTTCTTATTAATCACAATGCTCAATTTTGCAACACGTTGCAACCTTAAGGAGTAAAGGTTATCCAAAGAATACTGATAACTCGATTTTCTAACATTGAAAGTCATGTATTAGCATTACTTGTAATTTACCTTGTTTAATGAGGGTAAATACGTTAGACCAATAATGAATAATTTTAGGTCATGAGTTGTTGAGGGAGGCGAGCTTGCTTAAGCGTAGGGTCAAGAAAACAACATTTCAACAAACCAAAAGTCAACTTAAAAAATCAAGAAAAAGAGGAATTCACTCCATAGGACCGTAATGTAAGACCTTGGACATGACCTTCCGCCAAAGTTCCGGCGGCCAACTTGACAGACATTTAATCCAAGTAAATAACCCGCACAAGTCCGTCGAATGCCTACCGTCGGATGTCAGATTGTTTTGGTCCACTGCAATTAATCGGATTAAATATTTCCGTCACAAAATAGAAAACACAAAAATATCCGTCCAATGACGGAACACGGAGTTTGCTCCCGGAAGCAGCAGAAACCCTAGTTCCAGCACCCTCGCAGTAGAGGGATCGATCTGCCAGTCAGAATCGAACCACATCGACGCAAGGAACGCACCAAATACTGAAAAATTGCCTCAAAAAACGCAAACATTGAGGGAGTTCAAGGGTTCGAATCCATGGGCAGCGACGACGAGGACTTTGGAAAGGCGAATCTGAGCTCCCGCTGCGAATGGCACCCGGAAACAGTTTCCCGCCTGCTGGACAGCTATGCTGAAAAATGTTCCCGAGGCAAAGGCTACCTGAAGACGAAAGACTGGGAAGAAATCGTCAATTACGTTAACATACAGTATGAGGGTTCCAAAACTGCAAAAACTATGAAGCAGTGCAGAGAAAAAGTGGACAGCTTGAAAAGACGCTACAAGGTGGAGCGGCGGAAGGCGGAGTTTCGGGGTTCGAGTCACGTGGAGTGGTCATTCTACGAGAAACTGGACGAGATCATGCACTCCCTGAAAAGAAACGGCAACAGCACCGCTATCTCGGATGGCCACTCATTCGAGCTCGTGGAGCCCTTAGATTTCGAGGACGCCTTCGAAACTGACCGCAATAATCACCATAGTTTCATGAATAACAGGAATGGCATCCATGGCAGTAGTAACGAGCATAATAATAACCGGTTGGAGCTTATTGCTTCGGAAGACAAGGGAAAGGGGTTGCTGGAGAGCGCGGACGGGCTCTGCGATGTGGTGTTGAATGCTGTAGGTTATGAGAACGGAGTGGAATTACTGGAGCCGCAGAATTGCAAGCGGCGGAAGTCGTCCAAAGGGCTCGGCTTTGATCAGCCGGGCGCCAATAGCCAGAGACCGCCTGCTAGCAGTGATAATAACCCCGTGCAGGCTCTGGCAGACGCTTTGGTGGGATTTTCGGAGGTTTATAGCCGAATCGAGGTCGCTAAAATGGAGCTTTTCACTAAGATGAATCTAGAGCTTGCCAGACTCCGGAAGAGGAGAAGAAAGAACGGCGGCAGCGGCTCCGTTTCCGGCTTCAGTTCCGTTTCAGTTTCTTCAAGCTCTGCATCTTCAGATTCAGAAGAAGAATAAAATGTCGTTAGTGCCTTCGGGTTCATTACATT
>ML782747.1:467739-497078 GCA_009831015.1 Picea engelmannii | reverse complement strand
AGAAAGTGTCCAGCAGAGTGCCATTAATAGCAGCAGTGAGCAGAGAAGACCTAGGTGCATGCAGAGAAAGCATGGTGGCAGGTACAACAGCAGAGCAGGTACAGGCACATGTGAAAGGTGTTCAGGTCTGTACAGCAGCAGGGCGACCCTCCTCCGGCAGATATTACATACGGATCCGTACAGCAGTGAATGAGGGTGCAGTGCTGACATTTACTTACGAGAGAGATAAGTAGAGGGTGCTGCATACCCTTGGCATGCATGTGCCATCCTCAAGATACTTCAGTTTTCAGCAGTTGCTTTTATTAGTTCCTTTTCTAGTTTGAGAGAAGTAAGTTCCAGATTTAGAACCAGTGGTTCTGTTTGTTGTCAGTTAGATGCTATTTTCAGAGCTAGTTCCATGGGGATGCTATTTTTGGTTTTAGTAGTTCAGTTCTATTTTTGCATGTATAGTCAGTTAAGAGAGCACTCATACCTAGGTAGTGGTTGCATGAAGGTAGTTGGAGTAGGTGCATATCTCAAGGAGATAGCAGGCTTGCATGCCCAGCATATTCTCCAGTTGAGGCCCACTCCTTATTGACTCTTCTATCCATGTGTGGAGGTACTCTAGTTAAGCAGGGTTTGAATTAGTCTAGTAGGCACCTTTGTGCACGTGTTTAGATTCAATGTACTGGCCATTCTCCTAGTCTATAAAGGAGGTAGAGGGTGGACTATTGAAGGAGTGTGACTATTATTATTTTGAGTGTAGTAGCTTACTGTATTTTCAGTTCATGAATAAACAGAGTTGCAGATTTGAAACTCAGGTTTTCTGAGTTTGTTTACTCTGTGTCACTCTTTGTAATTTCCAGCAGTATGTGTAGAAGAATTTCTATTTAAGCTAAAGGTTAAGACCTTAATTTCCTAGTGTCATGGTTTGTATTGAAGTGTAGATCTGACTATTATTGTCTTGTGATTTAACATGGTATCAGAGCGGTGTATCTGAAGCCTTTAGAATTCTGTGTATGGAGAGACCAACCTTGAACGAAAGAGAGCTGTCAAAGGGTTTCAATGGGTGGTAATAGGTATGTTCAGGCTTCAGCGATTAAAGTATATTTGTACCAAGGATTGACTTGTGGACCGAAGAAGGATCGTGGTTTGTGAAACCCAAGTTGATCTAGTGAGCGAGATTGAAGCTTGTTCAGTGGAGTGGTAGTAATGCCCAGTTCCTATATGCAAGAGACTCACCTATTGGAGGGCGCTTCCAATTTCGGGCCATGGAAATGTACATTGTGGAACCTCTTGGAAGTAGTGAACCTTTGGTACCTTGTAGAGAAAGAACTCAAACCTCCTATAGATCTTAAAGATTTGGCAATAGGAATGTAATGAATGTGAAGGAGTCTCACTGGAGCAGACAAAGGATCATTTGATCCCTCATATCGTTGGGAAGAACATTGCCAAGGAGATGTATGATGCATTGGGAACCCCATAGCAGACCTTGAATGCATCCAAGGAGATGCTCCCAAGGAACAAGTTCACCACGACCTGCATGTGTAAGACAGATACAATAGCAAGCTATTGTATATCTGTGGTCAAGAGAAGTTACTTGAATTTTAGTAGTTGTGGAATGCTTTCATTAGAGAGGAGATGAGACTATAGCAATTCTCAACTGGTTACAAGGAAGAGGATGATGTAACAGACCCAACCCCTATGGGGAAGGTGAAGAGAGGAGGTAGGAAAGGAGGACTCAACAGGGATAGAAGGGCAAGGAGGAAGAATTAGACTCTTCATGTTAGGGGAAGAAAGACTTGAGTCATATGAAGTGCTTCATGGGTGATAAACATGGTTATTATGCCTCTTAATGTCCCAAGGGGAAGAAGGGAAATGGTAAGTAGTATCAGTAACAACAAGAGTTTGTAGGGAGTGCAGATGCTTTTGGTGTGGACAGTTTGATTGCAAACTAGACAACCACTTTGCCATGTTGTCCAGTCTTTCCATGTACACAATTTCAGGGGTTGGATTGTATGTGGATATTGGAGCTTCGAGACATATGACTTATGACAAAGATCTTCAACAAGTTTCAAGAGCAAGAGGGAGGAATGCTTGTAGAGTTGGGTGATGATGCCACGTATCCTATGAAGGGATTGGGCTCCAAATCTTTCTAGATGACTTCAAGTGATGTTCATGAAATAGACTTTGTCTTGTATGTTCTTGATTTAACAAAGAGTTTTCTTTCAGTTTCTTGCATGATAGATTTACAATGTTTCGCTGAGTTTGATGGTCAACAAGTCACCATCAGAGATAATAGCCATGGATCTTGTCGAGTTCTGGCAAGAGGAATGTGAGAAGGTGGCCTTTATAGGTTACTTGTAGATCTAGTAGAGCATATATTGCAAGATGACATGATGGAGGAGGCTTCCTCCAACATTGAGGAGATAGTTGTAGAACAGACTATGGACTTGGTGATTGATTCCTTGATCGTAGCCGATGGGAGTATGGAAGAGTATCGAGATAAGGTTGTTATAGAAGGATTTTCTCAGCAAGAGGGAGCTAACCTTGATGAGACTCTTACTCTAGTTGTTGGGGGATTCTCCCATGAACAGGGCATTTCTCTAGATGTGTTGATGCATGCACCATGAGTTTTGGATTTCAATATCAATGAGATTGTTCTCATGTTGGGTTGTTTTGAGTTTACTGTAGATTTCAATTTGTTATTTGATAGATTTGAAACACTTGTCTTGGCCCTATATACAATGAGTTCATTATTGCAGGAAGTCTTGAATAGTTCATGATGGGGTGTGGGAAGAGTTTGAATAGTGAAGTTGACATGAAGGACAAAGGAGGTTGGCAGGTCACTAATGCAGTGTTCCTTGTATAGAAGGTTTTTCCCTTGAGATCTTGAAGAGTCTTCAGAGTACGAAGGGAAGTAGTGATCTAAAGTTATGTTTCTTCAGGTTCAGTGGTGGTCAACTATTTAACCAAGCCCCTAATAGAGGTTAGATTCTAGATGCAGAGGGAGTATCTTGTATTTGATAGAGAACACTTTCCTCTATAAGAGAGAGTGTTGGATTTTTAGTGTTCAACAAAGTGCCATTAATGGCTACAATGAGTAGTGAAGACCTGGGTGCATGCAAATAAGGTACAGTGGTTGGTACAACAACAAAGCATGTATAGGTACGTGTGATAGGTGCAAGTTTGTACAATATTAGGGGTACTCCCCTCTAGTAGAGATTCCATACAAATTCGTACAATAGTGAATGAGGGTGTAGCATTGGCATTTATTTAGGAGAGAGAGAGGCAAAGGGTGCTTGCGTACCTTTGTGGCTTGCATGAGCCTTCTTGAAGATACTTCCAATTTTCAGTAGTCCAAGTTTTGCAGTTTTCTTTTATTGGTTGCTTTTCAAGTTTGAGAAAACTACGTTCTAGATTTAGTAGTAATGGTTTTGTTTGTCTTTAGTTAGATGCTATTTCCAGATCTAGTCCTGTTAGATACTATTTCTAGTTTTAGTAGTAGAGTTCTATTTTTGTGTGCACAGTTAGTTAAGAGAGTGATGATCACCAAGTAGTGGTTGCATGAAGGTAGTTGGAGCAAGTGTAGATCTCTAGGAGATAGCAAGCTTTCATGCCTAGCGTATTCTCTTATTGAGGCGCACTCCTTATTGGTTTTTTTATCCATATAAGGAGGTGCACTAGTTAAGTAGGGTTTGACTTAATCTAGTAGGCACCTTTGTGCGCATGTCTACATTCAATGCACTTGCCATTCTCCCAATTCGTAGAGAAGATAGAGGGTGGATCATTTAAGGAGTGTGACTATTATTATTTTGAGTGTAGTAGCTTATTATTTTTCCAGTTCATGAATAAACAGAGTTGTAGATTTAAAACTCAAATGTTCTGAGTGTGTTTATTGTGTGTTGTTGTTAGTAATTTCTAGTAGTATGTGTAGTAGAATTTGTATTTATGTTACAACAATTTTGATTGAAGGTTAAGGCTTTAATTTGCTAGGGTTAGGGTTTGTATTTTATTGTATATTTGACTACCATGGTCCATAAATTTAACATAAATTTCTCTAATCTTGTCTAAGTCACATTTTCCTCATTTCGCAACTCTGCAAGTGAAGTCACTGAATCTTAGAATCCAACCCTAGCTATGTAGGGTTGATTATTTACAAAGACACATGGGGTGGTGATTTGTTTACAACAACGTTGTATGAGCGTGAAGCAAGAGTGAGAGCATTGGAAGTGCCATTTTCCAAAAACCGAATCTAAAAGCATTTTTAATGTAATACATATTTTAATATCCTATAATGCATATATTAAAAAACCATGTAGAATGCCAAATTAGTTGCAAAAACTATGAAAACATGCATATTGGTGCTACTTATAGATGATGCTACATCATTATGAAGTTAGAAATGCCATCCATAGTAGATTAATGATCAATCATTCGAGCATCAACCATAGGCTATTGGAATGAAATAGGCTATTGGCCAACCTATGGAATGAAATAGGCTATTGGCCAACCTATTATAAGACCAAAAAGTTATGTTTATATTGTACAAAATAGATCAACTGCATAAGTTCTAATTTTTAGTGAAGTTTGAAGAGTGAAACATTACAATGAGCTGAAGTCCATGACAAATAAAGTAGTGGAAAAAGAGAAACAACTATTCTATTATCTACCTACTTTTCTTTCTTCTTGGCACCACTGCGACCTTCGTGGCCCCCTTGTGGTTGTGGTAGTGGTGCCAGAGGTATCATTGAAGATGAAACTGGACACAAAGCTCCTACTAATAGAGTCCTGTCCAGGGTGACCATGATAGGAGGTGGCATCTCACCATGATCATCATCACCAAAAATATTAGTGTCCAAGTGCTCCAAAACCAGTGCTTCCTTGGATTGTTGTCCCAAGTCTTGTATGATATATCAATCTTTGCATCTTGACAATAATGGGACAAGAATCACAAGTTATAATGCACATAAACCAAGCTCTCTCATTGATTTACATTCAACTTGTTTCTTTTTGACACTGTGGATGAAACTTTAGGTGCTCTCGTACCTCTATGCGAAAGAAATGTTCACAACATGTGAAAGCACCCATGTTGCCAAATGTTGTAGTTGTGGAAAATAACCTCCATGCATGTACCACCACTCAAGAGGGCATTTTCTCTCGATCTCTAATTGCATGGACACGACTAAATGCATGGTCACTAGACTCACTACTGATGTATTGGCTCAATTATTGCGATATGGTATCACACTCCCCATTAAGGATTGGTTTCCCTAATGCTTGCATATAACTAATTTGAACTTATGGATCCTAGTGTGGTTTTTCTCTTGACCCCACCATTGGCTGCTGGCACTTGCAACTGTGATGCATGATAATATTTAGGTGTAAACACATATGCTAAGGTGTGTAGTGGAATATTTAGCATTTCCCATCATTTTTCGACCTCTACACGAATATGATTATACAAATTCACATTTGTAGGCTCAACAATGTCTTTAATCTAGCCTAGTTGGTGCACATTTGCTCATAGCACGGTGTACATATGCTCATACACCTCCTCAACGACTGGTTGATTTGAACCCTCAAATTAACTCATATTATAAATTGGCTTGGGGAACTTCAAAACATACCTAACTTGTGACCAAAAATGGCTATCAAGAACGGTTTCCCTCACTGCATTAGCACCATCTCTATCAATGCTCAAGTCATCCCACTCATCACTTATAACCATAGTAGCCAAAGCATGTCTTACACTTATAACCATAGTAGCCAAAGCATGTCTTATCTTTAATAGGTGCCCAAAGGTGAGGAAATAGCTACAAAATCTAGTCTTTGCAATCTTAAGAAGCTGCAACTTAGAGTAAGTGCCACAAATAAAGTGGACCTTTATATGCCCAATTACGATTTTGATGAGTTTCTTCCCTTTCTTGTACAAGTCATTAATCCATCCACACTCTCTATGCTTAACAATATCATGCATCAAAATGTTCAATGTGTGCACCAAACACCTAGACCAAAAGATGTGAGGATATGCTTGCTTATTGATTTTTATTGATCCCATAGAGTTAGTCACATTATCAATAATTACTTGAATCACATTAGATGGACCAACTTTAGTAATGGTTCTCAGTAGGAAGTTTCAGTAGATGTGGTAGTTAATGAAGAGCCATGTGTTGCAAGAAATATTGCACCACTAATCGACACACCAAGAACATTTATCAAATGTTTCTTTCTAACATTTGCCCAAACCATTGGATACAATGGATACCCTACTATTTGGCTACTCATTTGTAAATTGTACAACATGTGTTTGGATTTTGGCTCTTGTATCCTTGAGGGGCCTTGTTGATGCTTGTAACTCTTTCATGCCAATAGGGGGAGCGAAGAACATTGAATGGTACAACACTTTTGCACCCATCTCATCCTTGTCACCAATATTAAGGCAATCTACTATTGTTCTTCTAGTTCCACTTCCACTCCTTTCATTTGAGGTTGAAGTAGCACTAGTGTATCCATATGTGGGAGAGGCAAATCGAGATGACGTGTTAGATTGAACCTTTTGATTTTTTACCATGCTTTCTTTTTGCATCTTCTTATTGATATATTTTTCTCTATTTGCACTTGATATTTTTGTGGAAATTGTGTTTCCAATAGGCCTCTTATTATCATCACTTCGCAGTATCACACAAAAGATAGGCCTCTTATTATCATCACTCCGCAATATCACTCAAAGACGTGTCCTTACATAGTTATATGAATTGGAGAAAGGTTTTCCATCCTGACAACCATGGCTACATATAAATTTAGTGATTATACCCCCTCTCCCCCCTTCAAGTTTTGTCACATTCTTCCACAAGGGTGTTGAGCAAGTTTGGTTTCCACCTTCATTGTTATCTTCATCTTCTTCCATTTCATCCCTTTCCAAACCTTCCTCATGTGCATAAAATTGTTTAGTGTGCATGAAATTGGTCACTATGAGCATTATCTCCTCTTCTCCCACCCCCATGCCTATTCCTAACCAACACCATGAGAATAAAAAATGGAAGCGTACACCACATGAAGATCAACATTTTCAGAGCAATAGAATGAGGGATAAGAAGGAATGGAAAAGAGTAGAAGAAAACAAACCCATAAACAAACATCACAAAGAAATAAAAAAAAAACTACAAAGAATGGGCATTGGGCATAGCTCTTTAGCTCTCTTACTATTAGCAGTAGTAGAATGTGACTATGGCGGCCATTGACCTCTTCTTCAAGCTCTCACAAGTTTGCCTTCCTAGAAAACCAACAAATACCAAGTAGATCACTCCAAAGAGTCCAAACTCAAACACACAAAGATGAATGAATGATGGGAAATGTTGAGGGAGAAGGCTTTTACTTTCCTTTTATGTTTACCCTAAAACCCTATAACACCCTATGGGCCCCACCTTATGAAAAAAAAATGTTTTTTCCTCATCTTGTGGGTATATTTGAGTGAAATTGAGGAGCCTTTAAGAGCGTGGTTTGATGCGGGGTAGGAATGGGATCAAAGTGTGGGCAGAGCGGCATGGGAGCATGTTGGAGCAGTTCAAGAGTGCCATGGTTCTGAATCTCTGATAGAGGTAGGGAGTGTTGTTGATTTTACCTGAACCTAGCACCCGACAATTAACTCGAAATAAAGTCGCTTTATTTATTAACTGCACAACTAGGTTATTGACGAAACATTAGCGGAAGCATTAAAACATAAACCAATCACACATTACACAAGATATTTGGGTAAACACCCCTGGAAAAACCCTTGTGGGAAAACCATATCTTCTTTTATTAATCTTGGGCTTCCTTCCTGGGATACCGACCCTTTAGAGGATTACAATGTAGTGATAGCCTAGCCCACTTGGCTGCTATCTCCCTCGTTGCCCTTTTGCACCTTTCCTCAGCCCTGCCCACTTACACTTGGATGAACTCTCTTCACCCGCTCAAATGAGATTTCCTCACTCTCTACTCAATGTGTGTCTCATCCTCTCACCTAGGCTGCCTTTTAGGACATTGAGATTTGACTAAATCAATCACTAACCCTAGATCCCCAAAGTGATAAAAGGCTAAGATCTAATCTCACTTTCACTTTAGATCTAATGGCTAGGACTTAATCAAACTCTCACTTAAGTTACTAATGCCAAATAAATTAGGCATTTAACTTAATTAATTAAAAGGTCATTCACTTCAATTAATGACTCATAAAGTGAACTTCCTAAAGTTTACTGAGAGGTTACAAGGACGACTTCCACATGCTAGACATTGAGCCTATGTGGAAGTACTCGTCCGATGCTAAATACATCAACACTCCCTCTTAGCGAAGAAGGTACTTCTATCACCTGGAGGTGGCTCTATCTTCGTTATTTGATCTGCTACCTTGCCAACTCTACCTGCTCCCTTTGACACAAAAGCTATCCCTGCCATCTCGCTAGGACTTGTCTGCAAAGACTTTCCCATGATCATGCTCCTAGAAGCCTCCTTCTCCTGAGCATCTTGCATGGTCATCTCATACCACGACTTCTTTTGGACAGACTTGGAAGGCTGCTCCTTCCCACCTGAGCCTCAAGGCCAACTCTCTCTTAGTTGCTCAACCTTTGGAGCTACCTGCTCCTTGTCCTCTGTCACTCTACTGCTGCTTGCCATAGCTCGCATAGGCTTTCCCTTTAGCCTATATAGGTTGCTCTCTCTAACTCCAAAGACAGTTGCTTTGTCTAAGCTATATCCTCTGGGTATGATCAACACCTGTCCATCTCAGAATAAGACCTCATAGCTGTTCTTCTCAATCACTGAAATTGAGAGCACACTCCTCCTGAGTTCTGGCACCCATAACACATTTGTCACTCTCAATATGCCTCTTGACTCCATCCGGAATGCTGTTCCAGATCCCTGCACTGCATGCTTGGTCCCCATACCAAGTTCTACATACAAATCCGAGTCAGACCCTGTGAATATCTCGAACACCTCTAGTGCTCCTGTCATATGACATGAGGCTCCACTTTCTATTAACTATGCATTGGCTGGTATGGTGCCCAAGGTAGTCTGGGAAACAAGTAAGAGCTTTGACTGCTCAAACTTCCTGGCAAACTTGTCCATTTGAGCCTTTGCCGACACAACTACCTCTGGTTGCGTCTCGTTTCCCCCCTTCTTCTAGTTCGAACATTGACCTACATAGTGCCCAAACTTGTGACATGCAAAGCACTTGACTTTGCTCATGTCCTTCTTCTTCTTGCTGTCTCCGCTGACAATCTTCTTGCCCTTCTTTACCTAGCTAGCAAGAGCTACATTCTCATCATCAACCTTGTGCCTGCCTCCATTAAGCTCTTCATCTCGAAGTTCCTCCTGAACGAAGTCATCCCACAATCTTGACCAATCAGGGAGCTTCTCACGTGCCTCGACCTCATTTCACCATAAAATTCAATTCTTATCCTCCCATAGGTTCGGGAATTAAGGTCCTAATTTGTGATATGTTAGCAAGATAACTACGACTATTTATATGGGAGATATTCAAAAGATAGTGCATTTTGTGCATGTGAGGTTTGTGACCTCCAAATCATGTCAAAGAAAATGGGTTGATGATCAAAGAGAGTGGCTCCAACCATTAACTAGATTGACCTAGAGCCTTGGTTATCATAAGCAAAAAGACATGTGTAGACAACATGGCTTTGTCGAGATGCTTAAGGATTCTATCCCCCCCCCTGGAAAATTGTATAGGTGAACCCAACATTTGATGCGTCAATCTTCTCCAATAATGTGGAAGTTAACCCTACTTGTCCTCTTGACGTTCTATCTTGAAAACTCGAGAAGCTACCAAATTGGCCTTAGGAAGCCCTTTAAATATATATTGCTAAAAGGTTGCCTACTCCTAGAAACATATATAGTAGCAACACCCAAAGTCTGTCGTTCAATGTGAAGAATCACTTAGAAAAGCCTCTAGGTAGGGTTTACAACCTAATCGATGATGCAACTTGCTAGCAAGGAGGGAAGCAACATCTCTACACCTCTTCTTCTTCATGGGTCGAGACATAAGTTGATGAACTTGACCAGATAAAATTCATTGTTGTCTTAGGCAAAAATTTGTAATCTTGTCTTGCAAACAAACTATATCCAAATCCATCAACATCCAACACAACCCTCTAATGGTGCGTTTACATTTGGGGTTTGAAAGGCCACAAACATTCCATGAGAAGATTTTCATTTAGGAGGGGAAAGGGAAACTCTTATCCCATTAATGGCTTCATCTTGATATCCATTCCAACCTCTTGATTCAAGATCCCAAATGAATTGGAAACTATGGTTATGATCGGAGGGCAGAGCTCGTGCAAAGTTTCAATAATTAGCTAGACTTGCTTTACAAAAGAAGGTGGTGTTTAACAAAGAGAAGTGGAAGGAGAAAATACTCGATTCCATTCAAAAGCCTAAAATTGCGGATGGAGACAATCAATCAACCCTATAGGACTTGTGAGAATTACAAGAAGCTTGGGCATATTAAAGATGGTTGTTAGTAGTTTCATCATGAGATGATTCCTACAAGTTACCCAGGGAGAATTTTTTTGCTTACTTGAACAAAACAAGCAGATGGATAAGAAGTTGATGAACTTGTAGAAGTTGATGAATGACAAAATAGTTGTGGGATGTAGGGTGATGTTGAGCAAAGAGAAAAGTTATTACATGTGAAGATACAAATGTGAAAATAATTGTGATTGCTATCTTTGATCTTGATAGTTAGAAGAAATTAATATCTGAAGCATTTGTGAAAACACTGGGATTACCAACTATTGCATATCCTACACCATACCTTTTATGTTGGTTGCAAAAAGATGTAGAGCTAACGAGCACCAAGCAATGCATGTTTAACATTTCCTCATAGTTTATGGATGAGTTGGAATGCAATGTGGTACCTCTAAATACAAGTGAAGTAATTTTGGACAATTCCTACTTGTGGGACTAATATGCAATTTTTTTGAGGCGTGCTAATAGGTATAGGTTTAAGAAGGATGGAAAGCCTCAACTAGTTAACTCTTATGAAGGCAGGAGAAAAAGTCCTTGAGCTACATAAGCAAATTATGATTAACACCAACAAGAAGTTTATCTTGATGGTTGTTAGACTCAAGTTAGAATCTGTGCATGGTGAAGGAGCATGCAAGGTGTCAATAGAGCAATTGTAACATTTGGATGATTTACCAATGTGGTATAAAATATGATTTCCTTGAACTAAAAGGGTTATGTGGATTCCCCATTAGAGCAATTCAACATGATTGAGCTCATGTTTAAGTCTACATTGCTCAACATTGGAATCTATGGACCCTCGTCGTTGGAAAGTGATGAAATTAATAAACAAGTGGTAGAGCTCTTTGAACGAGGTGCCATAAAGTACAATGCTTGTTCATGTGTATCATTTATGGCGTTAGCACGAAAGAAAGATGGAACTTGGTGGATGTGTGTAGTCTTTCAAGCATTGAATAAATTATACTTAGAAACAAGTGTTCATTATCAAGGACTATTGATGTGATTAACTAACTTTAGTATGCATGATACTTGACTAATATGGTTTTGAAGTTTGGATATCATAACGTTTAGATATGCAAGAAAGATACTCGAAAGATTGCTTTAGGCAATTGGAGGTATGTACTGGTTTGACAACATTGATGCATTTAGTGAATGGTGTCTTAGGTCCATTCCTTGTAACTCTTTTCTTCATTGTTTATTTGAACAATATTGTGTTTAACGAAATTTTGGAGCATATGTAGTGCTTGCAAATGGTGTTTGAAGCCCTCAAAGAGTACAAATTGCAAGCTAATGTGAAAAACTGTGAGTTTGTGAGTAGAAGAATATTAATGTGGAACAAAATCCCATCATTGGGACAAGTCATAGTAAAACAACTTGAAATTATGGACATCACATAGATAACAATCACAAGCCAAAGAGTGCCCACATGTTGGAGGAGGTTAACTCTATATAGACCCAAAAAAGACGAAAGCCACACCAAACATTTGGTGAAGTTGAGAGGCTTTATGGGGTGAGCCAATTATTTAAGGAAGTTTGTAGATAACTTCTTTGATATTGTGGCACCCCTAGATGCATTAAAGAAATGAGGCATTGTATTTTAGTGGATTGCAGATTAAGGAACAAGCATTTGAACCCATGAAGTAAAAGATATACAATGCACTTGTATTAAATATACCTAACATGAAAAATGTGAGTTTGTGAGATATGCCTTATTGTGTTTGGGATTGGTGGTTGGTGGAGGTGAACTCCATAAACATCTAGAGAAGATTAAGGCCACATCAAGAATTTGATAAAATTGAGTCTTTATGGGATTAGACAACTATTCAAAGAGGTTTATTGAGAGCTTCTAAGATACTGTGTAGCCCTAAATTAATTAAGTGAAGGAGGCAAGTTATTTTATTGGATTATTGCTCAAGAGCAAGCATTTGAATCCTTGAAGTAAGCGATTTCCAATGCGCTACTAATCTATGGTTGAATTTGAATTTGAAGTTAATGCCTTCGAATGTGTGATGGGAGCACTGCTGATGCAATAAGAGAGGCTGATAACTTATTGCGCTAAAATGTTTGTTAGTGTAGTGGTCAATTACGCCACCTATGAAAAAGATTACATGTTGTCATCTAGGTAAAAATTAGGTGACATTGTATAGGCAATGGAACCAATGGAGACCTTATTTGTTGTGAAAAGAAACAATTGCCCACTTAGATGGTAAATCTTTGCAATTCTTGCAACATAATGAAAACTATAACAAAGTCAACATTTCAAGTGTTTGACCTTCCTAGAACACTTCAACTTATTAACCAAGTACATGAAAGGTACATAAATTCACATAGTTGATTTCATTTCTAAACCTCTTGTTTCTTCTTAAAGAACATTAATGAAATCAAATCCTTTTCTAAACGAGCAGCGAAAAGAGTTGTATATAGTTGACTAAGGTTTTGGGCCAATAACATAAGTATTGTAGAACCTGCAGAGGTATGCATGGTTAGTATTACTTAAACATTATTATCTTTTCAATGAGGGCTCGGTTCGTTGGTAAAATTGGGGCGGTGTTTATTCTCCCCACCATCAAATCCCCTCAATAGATATGTTCTCTCCTCGTGGAATAACGTGCTCATGTAAGTGGGTTGTTTGTTTTGGTTGGGGCTAGGTGCAAGTCCTGGGCGACTTTGGTGGAATAAATACCCTAGTGGTGATTACTTAGACAAATGATAGCTAACGTATCTTGTGAGACACATCTGCTTCATTGTAATATCTCATGTTGGATGATGTCGCTTGCTTGTGTTCACTGGTAGTAGCCATTAAATTTTTTTATCTTGAAGAAGGGTTGTTGCGTAACTTCAACAATGTATGTATACCAAAAGTGGAGCCAAGAGTATTCCTTATGTGAAAAATGCATAGCTTTAGAATTATTGGGCACTTCGGAGGTAGAAAAATGTTGGCTAATTTGCAAAGGTATGTCTGTTAGTTGTGGATGCAAATTGATGTAGAAAAAATTGTACATTGTTAAACGCTATGTAGGATTTTGAAGCTTACAAATAGAAAATTGGGATTGTACACCTCGTTTCTTGCCCCTTCAAGGAACTATGAAAGTATTTCCAATTTTCCACGGATTTTGTAGGAGATTTGCCAAAAACAAATTTTGAGAAAATGACTTTGTGATGGTGTTGGTTAATGGATTCAACAAGATGGCAATTTCTATTGCTGGTTGGAAAACTATAATCAACGAACAAGCATTAGAACTTTTCAACATGATGGCAATTTCTTTATTGCTTTTTCTCATTTTTAATAGTAGATCCTTGAGTGGTTTTTGAAATAACATATGACCTTTCGTGTGTAAATAAATGGACAACTTGATTTCTCAAATTAGATATTAGTGCAATTGTTGTGAGGTTACAATCATAAGCATCGAAAGACTTAGGATTAAAAGTTTAACTATACATGCAACATTGCTACAATTGAGTAGTCCTTGACTCAACTCAAATGTCTCCATTTGTTACTTGGGATTTTTTTCATAAACCCCCTTTGATGTGGATTTTAAAGTGTTTGAGGGCAACAAATAAGAGAGATTTGACAAATTCAAGAGCAAGTGCAAAAGAACCAACAAGAATAAAGTTGGAGATTAAGTTTGGGTGCAATTGTTGAAGGAAAGTTTAAAAGGGACCTTTAAAATTTCGTAGAGAAACTTAGAGATAATGCACCTTGATTAATATTGGCTCTCTATATATGGACATTTATCTTGTGACGAGTGTGGATCAATTGAACTTGTTGAACCATCCTTGTTAGATGAAGAGTTCAATGAGGAGATGTTGATTCTCGTAGTGCATAACTCAGTTCTAGACTACATGTGCTACAAAAGAGGTCTAGGTCCATCAGACAATGTGCGATAGAGTAGTTCTATATTGAAAAAAAAGGAGAACTTGTCCAATGTAATAAATGGTACACGCCAACAAGCACTAGGAAAGTTGCCTTAATTGAAAGTTATTAATTAATAAGAACCATCAACTTCAAGGGGGGAAGTCAAGTGTTTAAGTCCAATGTTAGGAGGTTGGAGAAACTTGTAGAAGTGGAAAATGCTAAGTGGAAGTTGTGTTATGATTAAGGGCTCCATGGTCTAATTATGGTGCTAAGAGATATCTCAATGTTGATTTTCAATGCAGGTAAAGATCATAAGATAAGGTTGTGTAGTTGATTGAATTTGTAATATCAAGGTTGTGAGGTTGCTAGTAGATCATAGACCAAGGTTGCAAAGAGGCATAAGCCATAACCTAAAATTGTGGAATGGACCTAAGATTGCCACCTAGGTTGCGGGGTTTCCTAGAAGACTAAGTTGCATAAGTGGTTGAAAACATGAAGACGCATAATTTAAGTTGTAGAAATGAAGACTCATGTTGTGATTATTAGAAACCTTGTAACCGGACATCATGTGGGTATATAATGCTCATCGTGGGCTTGCACAAACTAGAATTTTGCAACAAGACATAGGCCACAAAAACACACTACGGAACATGGGAAGTTTGGCAAGATAATTGCAAGAAAGGTAGTTGAATGCTCAATGCACATGGCCTTTCAAATTCTATGATTGTTGGGATTCCAATCACCAAAAGAATTATGTACATATATTTGTGAATGGTAATGAAAAGGAGAATGCAATATTGTAAATGTTGTGGTTTGTTGTAATACAAATTTTGAAACAACAATTTTGATTACAATATTTCTTGTAAAGTTCCAAGTATATATGTCGTTTTATTATTATTTCCAGGATTCTGATTTATTCTAGTTTTGCTAATTAGGACAATGAAAATTATTATGCATAAAGGAGCTCACTTTTTTAGTCATCTTGCAAAACCCTTCAAGCGACAAGCTTATGCACTTGTACCAACAAAACCGTGGTGAAAAGTTGCAAGAACTTAAAATTATAGATCGCAGACACATTATATAACTCTTAGGTCCTAAAGGTTAGAATTGGTTTCATGGAATATTAGAAGGTTGTTATTAGCTAGGAGTAAATTTGTTCGACACTTTAGACTCTGTTGTAGGAATTCCCAGGTTCTTGGTATTACAAAAGTGCAAATGTACAGTTCTTTGATTGTCCTAAGTACTAAAGAGTATTTGGGGATCTAATAATTTTTTTTATTGAATCACCTAGAAGGTTCTAGGGGTCTTGATTTATGTTTTTGCCTCATTTAACAATTACATGTATTTTGGATGTAAAGGTTGTGCCCCATCTAACCAAGCAATATCGGTGCTTCTTAGATGCAATAATTCTACATTTAGCATTCTCAATAGTTATGCCTCTAATAACTATAAAGCAAGAATGGAGTAATGGAAATGGTGAACTGCCAATTTGTCACAGGCTTCATTTATTTTGTTGGGAGATTCGAACATGGCCGAGATAGTCTTTGATAGGTATAACGCTTTTCAATTACTAGATTTTTTATTTGATTATATGCTTGGCATTCCTTAGATCTTCTCATAGCCTTGGTGACCAGCTTCGTACAATAGGAGTGGACATGACAAATTGGGATCTTGTTGGACAAGCATCTGATCTCCACTAAGGGTGTCATGTTCACACTGGTCCCAATTTTCCAAACTTTAGCTAGAGTAATGTTGTTAGATTATATTCCAATTTCAGTTTCTGACTTTTCTTATTAGTTGGGTCCACTTGAGAAATCTCTATACAAATTGTTTTTTACTTCGTAACATCAACAAATTAGTTTTGGAACATAGTTCCAATACCCGTTGGAGAGGAGGCTAGATTCTTGCTGAGGCACTTTAGTTTGATAGAATTAGAAGAGCCAAACGCTAGAACAATTCATTGCTTTCTAGTTAAAGGGGTTCAAGTGAGAGTAAGGCTGAACTCGGTGAAGCAGAAATCACCAAAAAATCAGTGAATCCTTATAAGACAAGTACTTGGATGCAGAAAATCAGTGTCTTTTGCAGCCTGCAAAAAAAACTAATCAGGCTAGTCATTCATGATTTCTTGAAAATGGTTTTTTATTAAAGTCGGTATGCATGAGGGCCTTTCTCACTATAAACTTAGAATCTGGGGGTCATTTTGGCCATTTTCACTTGTTGATTTTGTGTCAGGGAGAGGGAGCTTCAATTCAATACACGGAGAGGTGAGAAGTGGTGATTTATCCATGGCCAAGATACTTTCTTGAATTATTATTATGTAGACAGTAGAATAAGAATATACTAGGTATGATTTTGCTCATTTATGCAAATTTAAGCGACAGTAATGACATTAATTGGTGGATTAATCTCTTGTCAGCATCTATACACCGTCATAGTTTAATTTTTTTTGGCAAATTTTTTTATGGTCCTAGGTTGCAATTTTCTTCCACCAACATGTTGAAGGACTTGGATATAGGCATATGGAGAGCGTATTGGAGGGCAATGTGACAAGGTCAAATGCAAACTATGCCCAAATGTTTTATCTAGAGGGATTTACTCAGTACTGTCTAAAATGCCACTTGGCTAGACTCCTTGGTAATGATGTGAAATCCTTGTCCAATTGTTACCCGGATGTTTAGGGACAAACTCTTAAAGAAGAAAAACAAAGATAACAAGTTGTTAACTAAACTTGCAGCAGGTGGAGTAGCAAGGAAACCAACTATGCATTTTTCCTCAGGGGGAATGTGAAGTGACATAGGCTGTAATGCTTTGACAAGCCATACTCCTACTCTTAGTGCCACATGACCTATCTTTGTTCCGAAAATAGAACTGAGGGCTCAACCTTCCATATGTTTTGTTACTACTAAAGGAAAAGGCTGAAGCACATTGGATTTTGGGCAGGTGTTTTTTGTGGGGTGACATATTGTTCATAAATAACCCTTTCTACTAGGCAATGTTTAACATTGTTGCCGTTGTTGGGTCTGGATATAAAACCCCTGCTTATGGACCAGCTCTAGGCGGTTCAAGAGTTGGATTCCTCCCTCCCATCATGCTACTCGCCAAGTTCAGTAGATTTGCTAAGTTTCTATCAGGATTCTTCCACTTGGCCTCACATGTTAGGAGTGCTGGGCTCCCTCATTCTTGTGATCCCCCCAAGATCATACAGTGAGGCCTTCTCAGTCTCGGTCATTCCTTGAAGGATATCATTTGGTAGTGCTTTGGTCCTTTCATAGTGATTGATGATTCTGACAGTGAGCCTGTCTCTCGGTCCCCTCACTTGTCCTTGGCTCCCAGCTCTAGTAGGCCTTGACATCCACTCTCTCTTTTGCTCAGTTCCGAGATTTTCAGAGCTTTTTAGTGTCTGGCATTTCTATTGTACCAGTACCTTATCTTATACTCTCTTTTATCTAGACATTTACAATTTCGTCTCTTGCTTGTTCTTGGATCTTAATACCTCTCTGTGTTTGGCATTGTTGTAGGGAATGCCTTGACATTCTCACTTTGCACTGACAGTGGATGCCCTATATTAGTCCCTTGGACATTAATAAAATTATCTGATCTTATCTTATCTACTGAGCAGGTCGGACAATTGTCGACGAAGCTTTCCTAAGGATTTTTGTAATTATAATTCCAAGTTTTTTATCTAATGATATCCTTTCTTGCTAATCATCCCATGAATTTTAATTGATTCTCTCACTTGCTACTTCAATTTTCTGCACGATAAAATGCTGTTTTGAACATGGGAGCTAGTTTTATCTACGTTTTCCCACAAATTTTCTATAGGGTGCCTAATGTCTGTTATAATTGCAAATGAAACAATTACCACCCTGCTATGTCTGTTGTTTCCATTTTACCTGATTGTTCCCTGCATTAATGATAAACCTTTGTTTTTGGGTTATGTGGCATCATGCATGCTGTTCTTTTACATTTTTTTACATTTTTACAGGGCTTAGTTAAGGATCTCCACAAAAAAATAATTTTCATGAGTTACTGTTGAAGTGCACACTCAGAAGGTAGAATATTATGACTTGTGCATGGCTGAGATTCAGTCATCCATAGCCTCCCTTTTAGAGGAAGGATATAATTACCTTTTCCTATTTTGTTAAGAGTTACTGCTGTGGTTGCAAATGCCTGACACTGGAGAATTGGGGGTTGAGAATTACATTGATTTTATCAATTGTATTTTTCCTGCCAGTGAAAACCTTTTTAGCATGTAGATTCCACCTTTGCCTTAAGCTAACGGAAACCTCTTTGATTCTTCATTTATCAGTTTTTGAGGTCAAAGAGGAATTTCAAATGCCTAGTTAAATTATTTTTATTATCGAAACTAGGCGTTGGATGCCCAGAATAATACAGATCCAAACACGGAGCCTATTGGAAGCATTAATGATTTAAATTTTAGACTTGTGGCTGTTAAACTACTGTCCTGAGGCAAACGGAGAAATTAGTCTAGAATACTATTCAAAACTCTTGTATGATACTTTGACGGTGTGTCATAAAAAATCAATAAATGAGAGACATCTCCAACATTAGTGGTCAGTTTCACACCAGAGATGCTACATTTGTCCCAGGCCTCCCCAGGGCCTTGACAAAGATGCTGCAAACTTGAAGGCTTGAAAAATCTGGATAGGGAGTCATTTATTAGGACTGAAAAGCAAGGGAAAAAATGCAACCCCATATTCATTCCAACAATTTGTTGAACAAATTTCTCAAAAATTGCTGCAAGGTACAATTTACTTTAGTAAAGCTTTTGCCATTTCAAATGTAATGAGAAGGGCTGGCGCCAAAACTTTGTGTGCTCCCATCACAATGCCTATAAATTACCCTTTTAATGAATCCACATTGTGAGGAGCTATGGTAGCCTATGATATGCATTAAACAAAGATATTGGTCTATTCTTGTGTAAGTTGGTATTTTAATCTCTTCGAATTGATATTAGAAGGGTGGAGTGCCCATAACTTTTATCTGGTTGCCTGGATTCCTCTTTTGCCTCGAACGGAATTTCCTTGAGCATATCTCGGCTAATTTGGAAGAAATTGATCTAGATGGCCTTATTAGCCGCTAACTTTGGCTATCTTAACAGATTCTGGAGATGCTTTTCAACATTTGATAAAGTAAAAGGAAGCATTCACACGTCAGTGTGTAATATCCTATTTTTTCTTGAATCATTAATAAGGGGAATTGTCAAGTACAAAATGCTAAATCTAAATTCTACGTAAATAGTGTAATGAAAACTGATTTATATAAAAATGATAATGTAGGTATGTGAAAGGTCCAGGTTAACTATTAATTGTGTCTTCTTACATGTAATATGAAATAAAGATTGGAATTTGTATTTGGAGGGGAAGGATGAGCACTTTTGTACAATGATTTGCAGAGCAGCGAGATTTCACATGAAGTGGTTTGAGGTATCTAGTGGTTGTCCTTCAAAGGGTGCAATGTGCACCTCCAACATGCATGGCCAGGTTTTGGTAGCAAACAAGTGTACTGTTATGATATTCGTGTAAAGGTTCTGCACACGAAAATTGAACCTTGCCAACCCCCTGTGGAAATTGTTATAATCACATATAAGTAACAAGCCCCTCTGAATCTATTGTTTGAAAACTAGGAAGTAATCAAAGAAAATTAATTGTCTCCTTACATGTAATATGAAATAGATACTAGAATTTGTTTTTGAAGGGGAAGGATGAGCACTTTTGTATAATGGTTTGGAGAGCAACAAGATTTCAGATGAAGTGGTTTGAGGTATCTAACTGTTGTCCATCAAAGGGTGCAATGTGCATCTCCAATATGCATGGCCAGGTTTTGGTAGCAAACAAGTGTTCTGTTATGATATTGTAGAAAGGTTCTGCACATGGAAATCGAACCTTGCCAACACCCTGTAGAAATTATTATAATCACATATAAGTAACGAGTTCCGCCAATTCTATTGTTTGAAAACTGGGAAGTAATCAAAGAAAACTTACGTCATTGTGAAGGTTTTGGGAAATATCTTTTTGAAAAGTAATGAATAGTAACAATGATACACATACATAACTTCTTTTGCGAATGGAATCAAGAAAGTGAACACATGGAGCTGAAATAAAATGGGTAACTTACCTTCAAACTAAGAATTAGGCACATAACATTTGGTATCAGAGTTGAGAAGGCTTTTAAATATGAGATAATGAATGCTCTTGAGATGATTTAAACCTCCATTTGCCCAAAACGGATGTACCACCAGTTACACCAAAGGATGAATTTTAGATTGCAATTTTTATTGCCCACCCAATAGATATTGTAGCATGCCTTCCACCAGATTCAAGTTAAACTTAACTCGCAATAAGATTGAATTTCAGTACAATTGTCTCTCTAGTGATTGTAGACTGTTTTTGGGTTTTGATTGTTATTAATAATTTGATTGTATAAGTTATACTTCAGACTGTAAAAAGTGTCACAATATTTCCTGTAGCATGCCATCCTCTAGATGCAAGTTAAACTCAACTCCCACAATAAAGATTGAATTTTAGTACAATTGTCTCTCTAGCAGTTGTTAGAGTGTTTTTGGGTTTTGTTATTTATTAATAATTTGATTAGGTTATACTTTTGCCTGTAAAATTGTTACAATATTACCCTAATGGCACACCTTGCTTACTGCATTGCGAACCAATAAAAAAACAAACTAATATTGAATTTAGAGAAATAGCAACAAGGCATCCTATAAACGAGAACTATTGTCATTCCCGTTGGTATCCTATAATACATATGTTAGTTTAAACCTGAATGGCACACCTTGCTTACTGCACTGCGAACCAATAAAAAACAAACTAATATTGAATTTAGAGAAATAGCAACAAGGCATCATATAAACGAGAACTATTGTCATTCCCGTTGGTATCCTATAATACATATGATAGCTTAAACCTGAAAGGAAGGCATCTATGGAGTTGTAGAAGTATGGCATAATTTTTCTTAATATTTGTACCCATCGCCAGTGAGGAAATGAAGAGAAGAACATCCTTGGGAGGAAATGTACATAATATTATGTCCAGACAGAAGTGTGGTTTCCAGTTAGTATGTCCTCAGAGTTGGTATTACTCTGTCATTAAAAGGGCTGATTGGTTTAAATGGGCATTAAAGGGCCAAATTGGTTTAAATGGACATTAATAGGATATTTAATCCTTTTATACATCTACATCATCATGAGTAAACAAAAAACTACAAGATATTTGAACTAATTGCAAATGTTTGCAAATGTTTCACAAAAGATGAGATCATAGATAAGATGTATTTAAAAATAGGTTGATATGAATTGTTGTATGGTAAAGTTTGATTGCCAAAGCGCTTTGTCGGCTTGTCTGATACCAAAATATCAATGTTGAAGCACCCAGAAAGTTGCTATGAATGATTGATGAGCATCCCTTTTTAACATTTTTTTGTGATAAATTCATTTTGGTTTGATATTTATAAATTGTAAATACATGGGTACATATAAAAAAAGAGAGTAAACATTGAGAGTTATTAAGGAACACAAGTAAGAAGCACAAGAAATAATTAATTGATTTGGATTTGATATTCTAAATTGTAAATGTATATGTACATACACAAAAAGAGAGTAAATATGGGGAGTTATTAAGGAACACAATTAAGAAAATACAAGAAATAAATAATATGGTCTATATATGATTGTTAATGGGGAATATAAAAAAGGTGCATTGTATACAGGTAAGAAAAGAAAAGAAGGAAATAATATGATGTATAAAAGGTGCAATGTATGATGTGTTAAATATCTACTTACTATTTGCAAAAAATTAGGGTGATCACTTTTCTCAAGTTCACATTTGCAAAAGTCATACTTCTACATTGTGTGATCATTGTGATTAAAAAATATTTCGGTTTGAAAGTTTAATCCATGCATACAATAAACCTTTTAAGGTGGAACAATTTTCTTTGGGGACGGGTCCATTCAAGGTCCAATTGGTATATTGAATCCTTGATGGAGATGGTTTTCTTGTGAGCTTCTTGAATAGTTGTTATTCTTTAGCTCGTTGGATTTTAAATTCTTGCATAGCATGACACTTAAGAAATTAATTGGAAACACCAAGCATATCATTAGGAATGGGATTAGAAATTAATTGGGAACACCAAACATATCATTAGGAATGGAATTAGTTACTATATTTGAATAATCATTACAATGATTTTTTTCTATGGAGCAACGAACCTTGCAACCTACTCTTTTTCTTTGTCTTGATATGTGATTATATATATGCACAAACATTCATAGTTTATCCAAAAAAGGTTTTGTAAACTCACATGCACAAGCTATACAAATAGTGTGAAATGTTGTGAAGTTGGACAATTAAGAACAAGTTAATCCTTAAAATTGTCTCTTTCCTTTGTTGCCAAAATGACATCCTTGATAGCAACCACAACAGGGAAGAAAGAAAGAGATTGTGAGCACCTTGAAATATGCAATGAAACATGCGATTATGAAACATATGATCTTTGTTCGTAATTAGGTTTATGTTATCAAATCATGTATGTTTGAGGATTCATTTTGGGACAAATAAAATTTGTTTAGAAATATTGTATCTATATGATCAAACTTTACTCACTGGTCATAAAGTTTAGATAGTGATTGTGCATGAAAGTTAGGCAATGCGAGATACTAGATTTTTTGTTTATTTCTAAACAAATGCACACCACATCCTCTTGTGAAAATATTTTGTGCTTTGTGCCAGCTATAGAGCTATTTTCACTTCTTTCATCCATTTTCTTGTTTCTAATCCCCTTGGGCTTAATTTGGCATTCTGGTAAGAAATTATCAAGTTAAGGTGAAGTTCCTTTAGGTGAGCTTTGCTATTGTAAAAAATGAAGTGATAAAAGTGTAGGGAGCACTATATAAAGGAAGAGCATATGAATGTGCCAATGCTTGGTTCTATAGTCTCCTCTCCAAAACCAAGTGATAAAAGGATAGTGAGCATCATAGGAATGCGTAGGCAAACAATGGAAGAACATATGAATTTGACAACTTGAGTTTCCAGTCTCAATATGCAATTCATAGGCCTCAGGTTATGTGGTCCTTATATACTATTCATAGGGCTCAAGTGGTCTCAATATACCACTCGATATAACAACTTGTGATTTTATATAATAATATCTCTTATACACATTATAAAATATATAATAATAAGTACCACTAGTTTTGAAAGATATATTTGAGAAAAACATTGATTATGTTATATTCATACACATGACAAACAACCACTTTCCATTCCTTACGAATGAGTTCAACGTTGGCCCAATGTATGTGACCACTAGTCACTTATTGCACACATGGAATTGAGACACTTTTAATTGTTTGAAACACTGCTTCATCCTTGCATGTGGGATGGTAAAAGTTGAATCAAAACTTCAATACATCAAACTCTGTCTAATTGTTCCTTGCCATATATGTGCAAGGAAGAAATTGTTAAATGTTGATTGAAAAGAGAAGCGATTGGATCCACAATCGACATTTTTTGTTATTGTACACAATGAATTGATGCACTTCTAATTGTTTGAAACCCTGCTTCATCCTTGCATGTGGGATGGTAAAGTTGATTCAAAACTCCAATACATCAAACTCTCTCTAATTGTTCCTTGTCGTATATGTGTAAGGAAGAAACTGTTAAATATTCATTGAAGAGAGAGGTGATTCAATCCACAATGGACAATTTTTGTTTGTTTTTGTTTTGCCTTTTTTTCTTGTTCTTTTTCTCGGAACAATAATCATAATTTCTATTCAAGCAAAACTGAAATTACTTATTGTATATATGGAAAGCATTCTAGAGTATCCTATATGATCACTCTTTAAACAAAAAACAAGAAACTAATAAAGGCTTGCAAGCACTCTTTTAGCTCTCCTTGAATTGTTCAAAGTAAATAAAAGGAGTGCTTAGTATTGTACTTGTAAAAGGTTCATATTACATATATGTAATAAAGAACAGGATGTAGCCACCAATCTCACTCCAAAAGAGAAAGGTAGAGTTGAAGACTCTAAAAATGTATATTCAATCTTGGACAACACATCCTGGTAAGCAACAAAACCAACATCATTGATCACAGCTCAACCAAAGCATGGAAATCTCTCGAAACTAGCATCAATCTTCACAAAATAATGTCCTTGTTCAAATCTGAGTATTTCCTAGCATCCAAAAGCAGAAAAAGAAACGAGACATCATTCTATCAATCATCAAATATTGAAAGAGTAAGTTCAAGTTAGTGAATCTTGTGATATATATGCTGGAAGGACAGATTTGTAAATCCCTCTTCCATCCTCTTTGGTAAAAAATTCGCTGTGGAATTATTTGTTGTTTGCTCATGTGTCAATTCTCTTGAGCATATGAGAAGTGTTGAAATTAGTGTAGCTGCAAGAGCCATTCTTTGGGAGGATGGCATAAGACCCTAGCTGAGGACTAGGGCCCTTAGTACACTCTTGAGGTTGCTTGGTATGAGACCAAGTAGTAAGAGCCATGGAAAAAGACCTTAGTGAGGGCCCCTAGTATATGATTGGGGTTCTTGGTCTTGGACCAAGCAGTAAGTCCCTAGATGTGTTGTAGGGCCCCTGGATGTGTTCCAGGGAATCCTTGTCCGATGCTTGGATTGATCCTTGGATGTGTTCCTTGGTGGTTGATATAAGTCCCTAGATGTGTTCTAGGTCCCCTAGATGTGTTCCAGAGAACCCTTTTTTAATGCATGGGTTGATTCTTGGTCTTGTACCTTGGTGGATAAGATTCTAGATGTGTTCTGGGGCAACCTGGTCTTGGACCAGGTAGATTTTGGTGAAATACCAAGATGTGCTGATGTGTGATCCTCTTCCTCTCTCCCGGGATGGTCCATGAGACCTAGGAGTGGCTATGAAGATGGACATGACCACATTGTTGATGTGCCCTCTTATGTAGTGATGATAACAATTTATAAGTTATTACAAGACTCGTGGACATGTTTTTCCATTGTGGAACGCCTTGACTTTGTCTTAAAGTTCCCCCTTTGCTTGTTGACTTGCTTTCCCTCTTGTTTTATGTGGTGGGGGGGTTTTATAATTTACTTTAATTTAATTGACATTTGATTAATATTTATATTAATTAAATTGTCATTATTTAATTATTTGATTATTTTTTATAATAGCCCTAACCCCTCTCCCTAGCTATAAAATGAACCCTCCCCTCTAGCATTTTTACTCGCACTCTCACTCACTCTCCTATTGCTACGACTACCTCAATTGCTCTCCCTTGATGATGGTGCGACCCCTCTTTTACATTATCTGTTTCAAATTTGAGGTATTTTGCTTGGTCTTGTTGTTGGTTGGGAGCTTCATCTTGTTGTCTGTTGGTGTATGAGGCGCCTGTGGTGCCTCCCTTGGCTGCCAGACTTGTTTATTAGAGCCACAAACCTGAGTACATGTGTCACACCCCTTTTCTAGGCTGCTAGACTTGTGTATGAGAGCTGCGACCTCTCCTCTTGGTTGTCGCTATTTGAGTTGGGGCTCCTGTGGGTGTTCTATACTTCTTGTTCTCTTTGTGGGAGGTTTATCCCTCTGATGTCTTCTTTTCTATGGAGGGTATTGTTGTTTTAGTTGTGGAGGGTATCATTGTTCCCCTTTTGGAGGTCATGTTGTTTCCTATTGTGGTGTTTTTGTTGTCTCATCTTGTGGAGTACTTGCTGCCATTGTTTCAACTGTGGACAACATCCTTTTTTGTGGTCTATTCATTGGCAAACTATCCTTCTGTCCATATGACGGAGATCAAACCCTAGAGGTTTGATCCATGAACCTTAAACTAATTTTCTAAGCATATTAAAGAGGTCTACATCCCCACATGTGACAGGTACATTCTTTATTGGCTAGGGGGTAAGCTAAAGTTTGTTTTTGCACTCAAAATTTTTATTTATGTTCAAAATTTACTTCAGATCTGTTTGTCTTTTCTTAAATGTGCTAATCTAGTGAACATAATTTAAAAGCATAATTGTTTTCTCTATTTTTCTCTAAATCTAACAAGAAGATCTATGGAGAGACCATGCCATTTCATTGCTTCTCTAGACATATCCATGATAGCTATCACACCACTCTCCAATTTTGTCAAGCTTCTTCATGTGAGCTCATGTAAAATATGACAAGCATTACCATACTCCATTCTTAGAGATTAAGGAAACCTCTTGCTTTTGATAAGAAAACTTCAACGATCAAATTTTGTGTAGTAGGGATGGTACATGTCAACAAGCCGCCGAAGTAGACATTGATATGAGGCATCGATCCTTAAACCTGGGTTTACACACGTACCACTTCCAGCATGATCATGGCGCTAAACAAATTAGGGAAATATAATTTTATACAATAAAACAATTTTTTTTCAAAGATCAAATTGTGTAGAAGGGATGATACTAAGTAAAAAATCCCCCCAAGTAGACACTGAGGTGACATAAGTATCGACTCTTGACATTGGTTTATATATTACCACTTTCAACATGACTATGGTGCTAAACAAATGAGAATACTACTAAGCACCACATTGATGTTGGTAGTGTTAGAACAAAGTATTGAATTTACTTCATACATAATCATTAAGTATCATCTCCCTAAGAGTGGATCCCATTTAGTTTCCAACTAGATTGAACCTTGTTGATATTCTATTTCTCGATCCACTTAGCAATCATAATGAATAGAGGAGCAACAATCTATTGTAGGAAGGGTGGTGAACACAAAAACATACACAAACGTCATTGAACAAAATGGCTAAAACAAGTATTCATTGGCAAGCAACTTGAAAGAGCCTTAACATCATAGGATTTTCTATTATTTCGCTTTTAGCAATTTCTTCAGTTGCTATATTCTTCATTATAGATGACACCTCACATAGGCTACCACAAACTTTGTCCGACTTTTCGGTGAGTCGTTCACATTAAATCTAGGAAAGTAATAATTGAATGTTGGTTGCCCCATATTTATTTGTTTATATTTTACAATGAAAACCTTGTGGGATCCTCCAATTTTAATTGAAGTATTTGGATAGAGCGTCGCTCAAACATAAGATACAATAGTAGTTGGTAACTTTGTGGGACTCAAAGCTTAGTGGGACTAGAGCTCAAGACCTTACGACAAACTCCGGTTTGAAATAATGTGTTTGAATTGATTGAGCTAACCCATCGGGACAACACACACGATTGATCTCATTCATTTTTATAGAATTTGCTTGTTTCCTAGTGATAGGGCATATTTACAGACAAAAGATGAAGGTAGCGTGTTTGTCATTGATGGTGAGATCAACATGATCAGCAACACAACGAATTGATGGCGAGATTAGCATGATCGACAACGCAACGATGATGGCATGGTAAGATTAACAGTGAAGATCAACAATGATCATTGGATCACCCACTTAGAATTCTCGATGATCGTTAGATCTGAATACAGATAGGAGGAATGCACAAAAGAGGAGAACAAATCTCAGATGTTGGATTTGAGCACAAGGACCGACCATCGTTGGATCTAGACGAAGGAGCACGATCTTTAAGTACAAGATGAAGCGGGTTTACAAAGTCCCGAACGCAGGAGGACCGTCCATCGTCGAGGACACGTGGCGAGCGATTAGAATTTTGCTGACTTGCACATTGGAGGAGTCAACGGAGCGTGGTGTGAAAAAACTCGCGATATGCGAAACCACGACTTAATCTGAGTCGTCGATCAAAGGGAGAGTGTGGACCATTGATTTGGCTCCATTTCGGAGTTTCAGATACCGGGAGTTGGAGGAGTCAAGGGGACTCACGACAAAAGTTGCGAATCGTGAAGCGCGCTTTGTGGATAAGCGCCTGGTCATCGTCGATGGTCACGAGAAGGGAAGGAGCCAATCCAACGAAGCTCCATTTCGACGATCATGACATAAACAGTGGAGACTCTTCATCACAGGAGTTTCGAAGTTGCGAATCGCGAAGCGCTTTGTGGATAAGCACTAGGTCACCGCCGATGGTCACAAGAAAGGAAGGAGCTAGTCCAGCTAAGTTCTTTTTTTTTCGGAGTTTCAGAGATCACGACATGGAGTGTCGAGAAATCCCATCACAAGAATACTGAAATGCGAAATCGCGAAATCAACGCGATACCCTGCACTTGTAATCCAACAGTCCTGGATACTTGGAAAGCTGATCGAAGGGATACTATTGCTCTTCATGATTAACTGTTCAGTTATGATTCAATTAGTGAACTGAATCATGATTCTTGAACGGTTGACGTTTCATTGCTGAGGCGTTTTTGCCCTAGGAGATTCGAGGTGTCACTGAAGAGGGAGTGGGCATAAAAATGGACATGCCATGACTGTGCGGGGTTAGTTGTTCTGAGTGAAAAATGAGTTGAATTGTAAGAAAGGTAGAAACTTAGAAATGTGAAACATATGCTAAAAACATAGAAGCAAGAGCAGAATTGCAAAATAGTTTGAAGCAGAGCAGAATTGCAGAACAGATAGAAGCATAGAATAATTGCAGAACAGAGAAAAAGGGGTAAGAAGTGAGACACCTGTATTGTTTGTTATTCAATCATTTATTCTTAACCAGGGAGGTAGGGTGGTGCTAGGGAGGATTGTGGTTCTCTAATATTCAAGTTGGTGCTTGAATATTGAAAGTTGTATCTTCCATCTAGTTGTGGCTAGAAAACAGGGTGGCAGGGTGGTTCTTGGGAAAACACAAAGTTTTCTGTATGTAAGTTGGTGCTTGTATAAGTCCAGTTGGTGCTGGAACATTTAGGGAGTTGATACTTCCTTCTAGTGGGTGTTAGAGAAACCAGAGACTTGGTGTTGTCAACAAGTTGGAGCTTGTAAAACAGAGGTAGTAGCCTCACTTTGAGTTGGTGCTCAAACATAGATGATGTACAGAACTTAAAAGACTGCCTATCATTCGAAGAAGAAGAGGTTTTCTCCCTTTATGGGTTTCCTCGTGAAAA
>ML782747.1:419860-466374 GCA_009831015.1 Picea engelmannii | reverse complement strand
CGAGGTGTGAAGCCTTGGAAGAAGAGATAGTAAAAACCAGAAAAGAAATGGAGAAGTTTAAGGCATTGTATCACCAAAACCTGTCAAGTATTAAAGCCTCAAAAGAATTAACTTCCATTTTAAATCAGCAAATGAATCCAAAGTTGAAAGCTGGCTTGGGCTATGAAGAAGGATCAAGTAGTGATCATCCAAGTAATACAAAACCCATCAAGTTTGTCAAATCTACAATCATTGACAACAACCACTCTGCAGAAACAAAGAAAAAAAACCAGCCACCAAGAAGGAATGAAAGAAAAAGTACCATAACCGAATCTGTAGATCAGAGAAACTATCGGCATGGAAGAAATCGACCCACGCAAAGAAGACAATCTTTTTCCAGGTACAAAGGATTTTTCTATGAATACTGTTTTTTCTATTCTAACTTTGGTCACAAAGCTATAACTTGTTCTTTAAGATTTAGATATGAGTAATTAAGTTATTCAAGGAATAATTATCTGCCACCACAAAGATTGAGACAACCAAGCAACAAACAATCACAGACTATAAATCATGTGATCACTGGGAGAAGGACGCAAGTGAAACATACCAAAAATTATGAGCATAACAATCGTTATGATCTGTTATTCAGTGAACCAGAATGTTACAACTGCCATAATTATGGACATAAAACTCCAGACTGTCGCTTAAGGAACTATAAGCCAGATCTAAATCCTGCTGCTGAAAATTTCAAGGTTTGGAAGAAGAAAGAAAATGACTAGTGTGGACTAGTGTTATCAGCCCAAAGACAAAAGAATCCCTGGTATATTGACAATGGATGTTCCAAACATATGACTGGAGACAAAAGTAAGTTTCTAACTCTAAGTGAAAACAAATCAGGGAATGTAACTTTTGGAAACGATGCACCGGGAAAAATAAAAGGTAAAGGAATGGTAAGCCCGAGTAATGGAAAAGGAAAAACTCAAGATGTGCTATTTGTAGATGGTTTGAAACATAATCTACTAAGTGTCAGTCAAGTTTGTGACAAAGGGTGTGAAGTTGTTTTTACTTCTAAAGATTGTAAAATACAGTCTTTGAATTCAAGACAACTGGTTGCAAAAGGGATAAGAACAAAAAACAATGTCTGTGTGTTAAAAGGAGAAAAATAAGAATGCCACTTAAGCAAATATGATGAAAGTTGGCTATGGCATAGGAGACTTGGACACCTAAATTTTGATCATATAATCAAGCTTAGAAACAATGGGGCAGTAAAAGATCTTCCAAAGATATCAAAACCATATGACTCTATTTGTAAACCTTGCCAGATAAGAAAACTTACTCGCACTCGGTTCAAATCTAAAAACTTTCCTTAAACAGAAAAACCTCTCCAGCTAGTACATATGGATTTATGTGGACCATCAAGAAAAGAAAGTACATGAAAAGAAAACTATTTTATGTTGATTATTGATGATTATTTTAGACTAACGTGGGTTTCCTTTTTGAAGGAAAAATATGAAGCATTTGAAAAATTCAAAGTGTTTAAGGCTCTGATTGAGAATTAAACAGGAAAAAGATTGAAGGCAGTAAGGTCTGATAGAGGAGGAGAGTTTATTTCATGGAACTTCAAAGAGTTTTGTGATAAACATGGAATCAAACGAGAATACACTATTGCAAGAACTTCATAGCAAAATGGAGTAGTTGAAAGGCATAATAGATCACTTTAGTAGATGGAAAGATCAATGATGAATGAAATGAATATTGCTCAAACATATTGGGTGGAAGCAATCCATACAACTGTTCATATTCTTAACAAAGCTCATCTCAGGCCACACAGTGACAAGACTCCTTATGAATTATGGTTTGGAAGACCTGTTTCAATCAAACATTTTAAAGTCTTTGGGAGTAAATGTTATATCAAGAATAATGATGAAAATATTGGCAAATATGATGATAGGGCCGATGAAGGTATCTTCTTGGGTTATGCTACAAACAATAAAGGGTACAGATGCTATAATAAGAGACTGCATAAATTGGTTGATTGTATCGACATAAAAGTTGATGAAGAAGTCCCAGTCAGAAATGTAAGCAATGTTGAACCAAGCACAAAAGATATAGTTGAAGATGAAGATGAACAGGTCCAAGAATCAGAAAGGGAAGAATCTGAATTAGATGAAGATACAAATACTCAGGCTGACACAAATCAGCAGAAAGAAACAAAACCATCTCTTAGAATTGTTAAAAAGAATCATTCTGAAAATCAAATAATTGGAGATATAAATAAAGGAGTTCATACAAGAAGGAAATTAGTTAAAGACTCAGAACAATCTCAGATTACTTTTCTATCTATGATTGAACCTAAATTTTTTTATGAAGCCAACAACCATGATTGGATTAGAGCTATGAATGAAGAGCTTGATCAGATTGAGAAGAACAATACTTGGGAGCTTGTTTCTAGACCCGAAGACAATAATGTAATAGGCTCCAAATGGGTGTTCAAGAATAAAATGAATGAAAAATGACAAGTTGTTAGGAGTAAAGCCAGATTAGTCTGTAAAGGGTATGCACAAGTTGAAGGACATGACTTTGATGAAACCTTTGCACCAGTGGAAAGATTGGAAGCCATCAGAATGTTTCTTGCATACTCATGTCATAAAAAATTTAAAGTATATCAGATGGATGTAAAGTCAACATTTCTTAATAGAGATCTAGAGGAAGAAGTATATATGGAGCAACTTCTCACTAACAGATAATCCTGGCTATGTCTGCAAGCTGAAGAAGGCTTTATATGGGATGAAACAAGCACCACGAGCTTGGTATTATAGACTGGACAAATTTTTACAAGACAAAGGGTTCAAGAAATGTACTATTGACAACAATCTCTACATTAAGTATGAAGGTGATGATTTACTAGTTGTTTTGATTTATGTAGATGACATTATTTTTGGATGTACTAATGATTCTTCTGTTCAGTGGTTTGCTAACTCTATGCAAACAGAATTTGAGATGTCCATGATAGGAGAATTGTCATGTTTTCTTGGTTTACAAGTAAATCAGAGTTCTATAGAAATATTTAATCTCTCAAGAAAAATATTTGAAAGAGATGTTGAAGAAATTTCATATGGAAGATTTTTCTTCTGTTAATACACCTATGGTGGTCGGTGGCAAGCTCAATAAAGATGATATTTCACCTGATGTTGATCAAATGACATATCGATCAATGATAGGTAGTCTTCTGTACATCACAACATCCCGTCTTGATATAATGCAAGATATTGGAATGGTAGGTCGTTATCAGTGTGCTCCTAAACAAAGTCATTTAGTAGCTGTAAAAAAGATATTCAAATACTTAAAGGGCACAATGACTTATGGTCTGTGGTATCCTAGAAATTAGAATATTCAGTTAACTGCTTATTCAGATACTGATTGGACAAATTGTGTGGATGAGAGAAATAACATCAGTGGATGTGCATTCTTCCTGGGTGACTCATTGGTAGCATGGATCAATAAAAAGCAGGGATCTATTTTCTTATCAACTACATAAGCAAAGTACATTGTTGTTGCTACTTGCTGCACTCAGATTTTATGGATGATCCAAACTCTTGCAAATTTGAAGGTAAATTATATTGATTCGATTCCAATTCATTGTGATGACACCACTGCCATTAGTGTCTCCAAGAACCTTGTTCTTCATTCCAAGACTAAGCATATCCCAATCAAATATCATTTTCTCAGAGAACATGTTACAAGCAGAGTTGTTCAGCTGAATTATATTCCTTTCACAGAACAGATCGCTGACATCTTTACTAAACCATTAGTAGCGACACCTTTTGGATATCTTCGTCAGACGTTGGGGGTTATACCTTCTTTTGTCTAATATGTTCACTTTGTTAGGGGGAGTACTTATTGAATATCTCTTATATTTCTGGTGAATATAGCTCTGGTTCTTCCATTCATAGTTGACATGGGGAGTATGTGCCTATCGCATTTATGATACCTTCGAGATGTACTGCAACAACTCAGGGGGAGCGTGTTTCTTCTTTAACATTGATGTCAAAGGAGGAGAAAGTGTAGTGTGGTAAGGATGCTACAGGGTATGGTTGGATGTCCAGGGAGAATAGTGCAGTTTCTTCAGGTGTAGTGCAGTTATTTAGGCTATTCAAGGTTGCCATCAATGCCAAAGGGGGAGATTGTTTACATATTTACTGATAGAATATGCAGGCAGCGTGTTTGTCATTGATGGCGAGATCAACATGATCAACAACGCAATGAAATGATGGTGAGATCAACATGATCAACAATGCAACGATGATGACATGGCAAGATTAACAATGAAGATCAACAGTGATTGTTGGATCACCCACTCAGAATTCCCGATGACCGTCAGATCTGAATACAAATAGGAGGAATGCACAAAAGAGGAGAAAAAATATCAGACGTTGGATTTGAGCGCGATGAACGACCATCGTTGGATGCAGAGGAAGGAGCATGATTTTTAAGTACAAGATGAAGCGGGCTTACAAAGTCCCGAAAGCAGGAGGACCGTCCATCGTCGAGGAGGACACGCGGTGAGCGATTAGAATTTCACTGACTTTCACATTGGAGGAATCAACAGAGCGTGGTGTGGAAACTCGCGATATGTGAAACTACAACTTAATCTGAGTCGTCGATCAAAGGGAGAGTGTGGACCGTTGATCTAGATCCATTTCGGAGTTTCGGATATTGGGAGTTGGAGGAGTCAAGGAGACTCACGAAAAAAGTTGTGAATCGCAAAGCGCGCTTTGTGGATAAACGCCTGGTCACCGTCGATGGTCACAAGAAGGGAAGGATCCAGTTCAACGAAGTACCATTTTGGCGATCGCGACATAAAGAGTCGAGACTCTTCATCACAGGAGTCCCGAAGTTGCGAATCACGAAGCGCTTTGTGGATAAGCACCAAGTCACCGCCAATGGTCACAAGAAGGGAATGAGTTAGTCCAACTAAGCTCTTTTCTTTTCGGAGTTTCGAAGATCGCCACATGGAGTGTCGATAAATCCCATCACAAGAATATCGAAATGCGAAATCGCGAAATCAACGCGATACCCTGCGCTTGTAATCCAACAGTGCTGGATACTTGGAAAGTTGATTGAAGGGCTATTGTTTCTCTTTATGATTAACTGTTCAGTTATGATTTAGTTAGCTGAACTGAATCATGATTCTTGAACGATTGGCGATTCAGTGGCTAAGGCGTTTTTGCCCTAGGATATTTGAGGTGTAACTAAAGAGGGAGTGGGAATAAAAATGGGCATGCCATGACTGTGCAGGGTTAGCTGTTCTGAGTGAAAAATGAGTTGAACTGTAAGAAAGGTAGAAACTCAGAAATGTGAAACAGATGCTGAAAACATAGAAGCAAGAGCAGAATTGCAAAATAGTTTGAAGCAGAGCATAATTGTAGAACAGATAGAAGCAAAGAAGAATTGCAGAACAAAGAAGAAGGGGTGAGAAGTGAGACACCTGTATTGTTTGTTATTCAATCATTTATTCTTAACTAGGGAGGTAGGGTGGTGCTAGGGAGCACTGTGGTCCTCTGATATTCAAGTTGGTGCTTGAATATTAGAAGTTGTATCTTCCATCTAGTTGTGGCTAGAAAACATGGTGGCAAGGTGGTGCTCAAGAAAACACAGAGTTTTATGTATTCAAGTTGGTGCTTGTATAAGTCCAGTGGGTGCTGGAACATTTAGGGAGTTGATGCTTCCTTCTAGTGGGTGCTAGAGAAACCAGAGAGTTGGTGCTCTCAACAAGTTGGAGCTTATAAAACAGAGGTAGTAGCCTCACTTTGAGTTGGTGCTCAAACATAGATGATGTACAGAACTTAAAAGACTGCCTATAATTCGATGAAGAAGAGGTTTTCTCCTTTTATGGGTTTCCTTGTGAAAATCTGTCTCTGTGTATATCTTATGTGTGAATGATGTTCATTATTCATGTTGTTCATATGTTGTATAATATTGATGGTCACTTGGAAGAGATTAAAAATTGTTTTAATAGTCATAGATTCTTTAAGCACACTAACAACTGATTCACCCCCCCCTCTCAGTTGTCTTAGTATTTTCAAGATAGAGTTTGAATCAAAGCACAAACCTGATATTTTATTATCAATTGATAGAAATACATCATAGAAAGGGTGCTTAGTCGTGTTGATAATATGGTAGTTGCCGGAGGTATTAACCTCCACGTGTAACCCTGGCAATAATAGAATATTTCAGAAAGCAAGAAGAAACCCTAAAGCTTTGGACATAATTCTAGAAGACAAGTCAGCTAAAGAAAACAATTAATATTGAGTCTTTAGTGTCCAGAAAGAGAAGTCGTCCCAGATAGCTAAGAAAGAGCAGTAGAAATACAGGATTCCAGAGCTCATTTGTACACACACAACTCACAATTGCAGAAATTTAGTGCGCACTGTAGAAATTTAGTAAGTGCACAAGTCTGGAGAGTAGTTGCAGCTGCAACTACTGCAACTAGTGTTTTCGGTTTTAGGCTTGGATTTTCTCTTGGTTATGGTTTGGACTTTCTGCTTGGTACGCTAGAGTCAATACTTATGTCAAGAGTCAATGCTTTTGGACCTAGGGTTTGCTTCCAGAATTATTCTCTTTGTCAAGGTTAAGGTGCTCGGGGGTGGCTTCGGCCTATGGTTGGGTGACAATATTGCTATATTGTCTATGGTTAAATGAACACACCTATTTTTCTAATAGGTTATGGGCTCACACTATCTTCGAACAGTCTAACCGCTGGAAGATAGTTTGAGAGAATTCTCTCATTTACAGTTGCAGTTGCAGTCAAAGTTTTTGCTGCAGCAATGAAACTCTAACCCTCTTGTTGAGGCACCTTAAGTGAAGAGATTGACCTAATTTATAGATAGCCTAGTGTGCCCTAACTTAGTGCACCTATTGGCATTGTCAGCAAGCTAAGACGTCAAGTTTGAGTTTTTGATCAAAGTCAAAGGTTGACCAAGTCAAAGAAGTCATGACTTATTCTATGAAGTCAAAAAAAAAGTTAGAAGGGACTTCTAACTTCAAAGCATGGAAGACAAGGATTGACCTCATCCTTGCCAAGAATAAAGTATTGGATATTGTGAAAGGCAAGATCATGGAACCACACGTTAGAAGCAGGAAAATAGAAGGAACCTCAGAACGTTGCAGTTATGGAAATGTTCAAGGACAATGAAATCAACACTATGAGAATCATAGTGGACTCTGTAAAAGACCACTTGATACCCTACATCTCTCATCTTGTCTCATCTAAGAAGATGTACGATGCCCTAACTAACCTCTTCTCAGTTAGAAACGTTGGACAAGTAATGAGTTTAAAGAATGAGCTCCGTGACATGAAAATGAATGATGATGACATCATAACATCATACCTTGTGAGAATCTCTCAGTTAAGAGATCAACTACAAGCTATTGAAGAAATCATTTCAGAGAAGGAACTGATAAATATAATACTCAATGGCCTTCCCAAGACATGGGATGCATTTGTCGCAAGCACAAACACAAGAAATGAGTATCCCACATTTGAAGAACTTTGGACTTGTTGTGCACAAGAAGAATCAAGGATTAACGCAAAATAGAAATCCCAAAATAAATACGAAGATTAAGCCTTCACAACGAAGTTCAAGAATTTTAGGAATAAGAAGAAGTTTGGCTTAAGGAAGAAACCAAATCAAGAAAATGATATGTCAAAGATACAATGCTTCAACTATTGAAAATATGGTCACTACAGGAACCAGTGTCATGAGTTAAATAAAATGAAGGAAACAGACGCAACATCAGTTTTCGAAGAAAGGGAACCCTCAAAGAAGGCCAAGCAGGATAAAACATACTTCTTCTAAGTCAAGGTAACAATATTCTTCAAATTTCTTGTACATACCATGTTTACATAGTTTCTGTACATATCATACATATCTATTTCTTAGAAGATAAGATGTTCAAGTGAAACAATACTTATGGAAGAATAACAAGATAATGATTGCTATCACAATGACTACAAGTCAAACAATACACATGAAAATATGAAATACGTTGACAATCCTTGGTAACAATTCCTGTGGAAACTATTTTACAAATAACAACTGCCAGATAAGCCAAAATCAGAATCAAACTTGAAGAGACCCAAAAGAAGTCAAAACAGAAAGAAGTCAACAATCAAGAGGAAATTAGAAAAAGACTTGTAACACTTTGCAAAAGGCAATAAGGATGCAGACATAAGCGTGGACTCTCTTAGAGGAAGGGAGATGATTACAAAATTCCAAAAGAACATCATGCATTCATGTATGAAGCAAGGATTAGGAGGGAGCTAATCCTAAATGATATGATCCATTGATGATTATGAAGTATTTGTCCATGTTCCCATTGAAAATAACAACCATTATAAGCAACACGTGTTTAGTTTGACTTTAGAAGAATTCTTCTTCGAAAATAAGCCTTAAAGTATCCTTGGTTGTCCATCTACATTCATGATCTTATGATGAAAGGAAGAAGTTCGAATCTTCAGGGCATGGAATCTACAGAAGACTCCATGGACCCAAGAGCTAAAGAGAAACATGAGGAAGAACATGAAGATTCCAAGAAAGAAAGAAAAACCAGAACAACCAGGTATTATACCAAGGATCATAAGATTACCAACTTGGATAAATTGAAGTTGACTTATGAATAGAAACATTGCGAGATTCAAAACTAGAGGTTCTTCCAAAAGACTACGATGACAACTTGTTCCAGTAAATTATATATACCTCTTGCAGTGTCCATGGATTGAAATCCACATGTAAAAGATTGTTCTTCCCAACAAAGCAAGTGATAAAGAAGCTTATACCAGAAAGAGACCCATGTATGTTGATATAAGAATACCTTGTATGGATTCAAACAACTTGATGCTAAGTATCTCATATATAGCAGAAGCGTGGTGAAAACTTTCTATGATAGAGATAGTGTATCAAAATAGTTACTCAGAAGTCTGGGATGATGGATTGCTAATCCATGACAAACTCCCTTGATGACAGAAGAAGTGCTACTTGAATATGTTTTAGTTTGAGTCTTGCCACGATATCATGATCTAGCAGGAAACAAAAGTGCTGAATTCGACCATGATATATTGTAATAATCAGAGCTATATGAAGCCTTTAGAGAAAACTAGTGTTCCATGACAAACCAAAGTACATTGAGATCAAACATTATATTCTTCGTGATGAAGTCCAGAAAAGAGAAGTGGTTCTCCTATATATCTCTACAGATGAGCAGATAACATAGATTTTGGTAAAGCATCAATCCAAGGTGAAAAGTTTGCGTACTTAAGAAAGAAATTGGGGCTCGTGGAGACGAATTCCTTATTGAAAAATGAAGAGATTACTTCCAGGTTGGGAGGGAGCACTGATATGTTATTGATTTATGGACAGTTATTTTTCAGTTTGAAAAATGGTCCAGGATGAGCAGTTCCTTTCCAGTTCGGAAAGTGGTTTGAGATTTCTGACGGACATGCATTTTCCAGTTCGGAAAATGGTCCAGATCAAACAATCATTTTTGTAATGAAAATGGTCCGATAGATTGTTGATGTACCATAGACAATGATTCCCCTTGTGGCCAATGTGGGGGATGGTCTAGGACAATCATTCTTCTTAGAAGTCACTATGCGCAGTGGTCAAGTAGAATGGTCTGCCTCGTCGGGCAGTCATTCTTTCAAAGTTCACAATTGTGAGCAGTTTCGAAGAATGGTCCGTTTTGGAGGTTGGGGCAGGACAGTAATTTCCATACTCATTTCCATTAGGAAATGGTCTGGCCAATTATTCCCTAGGGAAAACTCATTCTCCCCAGGTTGCACTATGATTAGTGCCAGAGGAATGGCCCAGTTAGGTGAATGGTCCAGGTTTAACAATCAGGGACAGACATTCCCTAGGGCAGACTCATTCTCTCCAGGTTGCACTATGATTAGTGCCAGAGGAATGGCCCAGTTAGGTGAATGGTCCAGACTTGGAAATCAAGGAAAATTATTCTTCTATGCTTAACAAGAATAGTTCAGATAACCCATGGCTGATGTTTTACTTTTTGACAGTAGATGCTCTTCCAGATCTCACAGATGTGAGTGGAAGAATGTCCTAGATGACTCAATTTATATCATGATATTGTTTTATGCAGGTTGATATCATATGATATGATTGCTGTGGATGTAACGACCCCACCGTTACGACAACCAACCGATGTACAATAGGTAATTTTTTTTTCTTTTAAAGCCGTGTTGGAAAATTTAAACATCATAATAAATAGTCAACATCATCGACACATCAATCACATAAATTAACAAAACAGTGATAAGCATTAATATTTCAATACGACCATGGTTGACATGTTGTCACCATGAATCATGACACACACATCAATGTATTAACATATTAATCACAACATCCCAACATCATTGCATTCTATCATTAATAACAACACAATACAATACAAATATTAAACCTTCAACACATCTCATAAGGACCATCAATCCATCAATTCTAATTCACAATAAAACATGGAGCACATGTAACCATCATCGTTATCAATCATACATCAACATTAAATATCCGCTGCCCGCGAGAGTAATAATTCCTGAACATTCTCATGTCAACTTAAGCAATGGCGCGAGGTTAAACATCAATTAAATTCATTGTGCGAGTAAATCAATCACATAAATTCAACACCATTATCATTAATTCTGAGGTGAAGGAAGAATGGCGAAGCAATCATACACCAATAAATTAAGGGGCGCACGTAAATATTATCACTTAACCGATCATGCATTATTATAAAAATCCCGGCGCAAGTGAGCTAACAACTTAATCATTCATCATTCATATAACGACACAAGATAAGACACAATGTAATTAACTGTCTTATTTTCAAAGCGCAAATCATTTAATTGCTAGCGTTCACACGTCAATGCCATTACGACGCGCAAGAAGAGTCTACACCCACGACCATCCATCAACATAAAATAATTAATGCGTGCATGAATCATCTTCTAAAACAAAATTCATCAACATAAAATAATCTCTACGCGCGTGAATCAACTTCTAAAATGATAATCCTTAAACATATAATAATCAATGCACGCACGAGCACTATACTCCATTAATCCATCAATTACCCCACAACAATTCAAGACACAAGAGTTATCGAGTTTATTATGCAAGGCGCAAGAGAAAACAATTAATAAAACCCATCATATATCAGTTTTAAATTCAAGGCACATGACTAAGCCAAATCACAATCGATCATCTATCAATGTTAATTTTCAAGACACAAGATTTTCTAATTATTAAATGTTTATACAACTACATTATCAAAGGCGCGATAATCCCATTTACTAAAACATTACACAACAACACTATTCCCTATTGCAATAAGCGAAATACTTGATCCTTTACACATCAACTTTCATTCCAGAGCGCAAGGAATCCAAATTCTTAATCACCAGCATAAACCCTAGTGCAAGAGAATCTATTCATTTACATAACGCAAAAAAAATACAATCACTTAATCATTCACATGTCATCGCTATTCTAGGGGCGCAAGTGTAAACAAATTCTAATCCAATAAGGCAACGTCCAGTATCAAGGCGCAAAAGAAGCCAGATAATTTCCCATCATACCTTAATAAATTTAAGGACGCAAGTAATAATCGTTAAATCAACATACATACCGCAAAATTTATTTTGCGCAAGGTGTCAATTCCAAAAAGTCAGGGTGCAAGGAAAAACGACATGCAACACACGTCAACCTTATTCAAAGCACGCGATATCTAAACCTTATCAACAAATTCAATCAACCTCACCAACCTTGGTAGGTTATGTAATGATCTGAAAGGTGCTTGACCCAATTTAATTTATGTAAAGTGCCTAGCCTATCACTCAACTGTACATCGAATTCAATGACAAGGACAAATAACAACCCGGTTATGTCTTTGTAGAATTAACCTTATATCATTGATCATGCTAAGGAAACCAATTACTAATCAACATTAAATTAAGAGGAGCAACTATGACCACATCAACATTTATCTAACTTAAATACCAAGTGTAAAAATAAAACCCTAATTCTAACTAATATGATAACAATAAGTTAACTTGGTAAGTAACTAAACGAAATCTAGCTCATGCCCCCCCCCTCAAATTAATTCAAAAACAAAATTAGTAATAATAAATTCATAAATTAAATATTAAAATTTAAAAAAGTTCAAAATTTTAATATTTATGATTTAAAAAATATAAAATAAAACATAGTGTAAATGTATAACCTATACTATAAAACATATAGTGGAAATGTAATTGTGCGAATTTATTATTGAAATTTATAATATATACAAGTTTATGATTTTTTTTGGTTAGAAATGTTTGTCACTTGCGGGGCCAACATTTCAACCGTTGGTTAAGAAATCACAACCCAAGGGCATCTAAGCCGTTAAAATTACCTGGAGATTGCACCCGGCCTGGGTCGCACCAACCCTTAACATGGCTGGATTTTTGGGTGTCTCCTCCCGACTAAACACATCATAATGGTATTAAACTCGAGTCTCCTAACAAACGAAACCCACGACTTAACCAGATGTGCTAGTGGGAGTTGACTTTAAAAATTTGAAGGACATGGAGATGGGTTTTGATCCACTTATGTGTGCATATGTCACGATATCATTTTAATATAATATCTCTGAGTGCAACCACACGTTCTACCACTACCTCAAGGTGCCCCCATGGCTTCAGGTTAGGCCCTTATGGAAATCGAACCTTGCTCAACGGTGAAAAACCCCTCGCTTTCCACCATTATATCCAAACCCTTTGGGTTACAAGTTGATAATATATTATACATTGAACTTGTAAATTTATTGAAAATATATTTTATTGTGTAATAAGTTAAATCTAATTTAATATGGGGTTTTCCAATTCATCAATTTTAACTCTCTCATATGAAATATAATGATTGATTGCTTGTAGAGTGATTATGATTACTTGTTCAACCTTCCCTTCTCTCCTCTATAACCCTGCGTGCGTGAGTATGTGATGATAAAAATCCTCAAATACAACTATCATATAGCATCTTAACATTGTTGCTATGACTATAAAATCTCCTCCCCTTCCCATTGTATCATTATTTGCATACAAAACTCATATACACCTATATTGTAGCATCTCTTAGCATTGTTGCTATGACTAAAATCTCCTCCTCTTCCTAGTGTATCATTATTTGCATATGACAACATCCATAGAAAAGAGGAGATGTTTACTCACTTCCTTGGATATATAAAATGATAAAGGTTAGCCTTGATCTACTCATCAACTAATCACCAGAGAGATATCCATCAACCAAATTACTTAGTGATTTCTCTCATCAAAGCACCTTATCCCACCTCCATCCAACGCCTTTATTTGTTGCCTTGCATGACCTAGTCTCCTTGCTTGCATATAGAATTCAAAGGGCAACAATAAACCATTTTACTCTATTCTAGTGTTGTAATTGGAACTTACACATAATGTTCTTAATGTGTTGATTATATTCAAGAATGATCTCTTAAGCACATTTGAATCATATGCAGCTCAAAAAAGCAATCCTCCAAATCTCATGGATAACATGAATAATGAGCAGTGATTCTCACATGGTTACATGAATAATGACCATTAGTTCTCACATAGTTGCATGAATAATGACCAGTAGTTCTCACATGGTTGCATAGTCGGTAATCATGATTCTCCTTGCAATGACATGTCGGAGCAAGCGTATAAATAGTTACAATAAAATCATTGAGCTATAGTGATCATTGTTGATGATTATGTAGGCTAAATGGACTCTCAGATCTGAATATGTTAGCCTCGATCTATTGACCCTTCAAAAAGAGGTAACTTGCAATCATAAATAGTTGTGAAAGTGGCACTTAGAGCTTAATATGATCGCCTCCATCCCAATCCAGCATGGCTAAGCATCACATACAAGAAAGGGAAAATATATATTTTCTTAACCATTCACCATAATATATCATAAATAATGTGGCACCCCATTTGGCATTCAGACTCCCTAGACTGCTACCAACAACATGGCTATTTTCTATCAAACTCGTTAATCTCTGCATAAAATGACACCCTTTCATCTCTTGCCTACTATTCAGGATACTGACATTTATATAGATTTCCACAATATAAATTTACATGAAGATATGGCTTAATCAGCTTTAACAACTATTATCCTTCCCTGTTTGGGATGCCATGCCTTGAACTTCGCAAATAGTCATTGTATAGACTTGGGTACCCAACTACAAAATCCACACCTATATGGGTGCCTCTCATATTTACAGACTTGGGTACCAAACTTCTAAATCCACACATCTCATATTTTAGCATCCTTCGGCAAACTCATTTCCCCGCAAGAAGTCTCGACACAAATAAGAGAACGAACGTTCCCAAACTGAAGAAAAGTGAAATCATATATGAATGATCCTCTTGGCGGGGAAAATGCTTATTTTACAACCAAAAAGTTACGAAAATAACCTACGAAAAAGTAATTACCTATTCTACTTAACTAGGCCTTTCTTAGTTTTAAATCAAAGCCATCCAAGCCCTATTCAGGACACCTTATCTTTAAAGTAAATTAGAGCTTATTGAGAGTATTTTCAAGTTTTTCTAATAGACCTTGTTACGGTAATCTTGACCTTATTAGAGCCTTAACTATTTTATTGATCCAATTAAAAACCTTCAAGCCTATTGAAATTCATTGTTAATATGCTTGATGTCTGCACGCAACATATCTAACTGAACATAGGGTTTCATTCATGATTTAATCAATTCCCTTTTCCAATCTTCATGTTCACGTGTATAAAAGAAAACATTTTAACTATAAATTGTTTTGGTAGTAATAGAAATAATTTGGCGAGTATTTAACTATAACTTGGGGCACATACTTTTATTCCAATATGGAGTTTCACATATGTAATTCAACGAGGCGTATCACTTTGAGCTAATTGCCAATGATTTTCTTTTAACCAATCAACAAGTAAAGTTGATCCAGATATACGTTGCAAGAGGATCCACCTTCCAACTTTAATCCGATTATTTCTTAAATTAAGCTGAGACTTAAACGAGTACAAATCGCAACTAATTTTAGCAAAATTAAAACAATCATTGAGCACCTTGATCACATTCATTTAGTGTGGCGTCTATTGCTACCCACAACTCTGTCAAGTTTACATTTTATTAATCAGTAAAAGATTACAAAATAAGCTGTCAAAACTGGACCTTTCTACAAACCATTGCTAAACTAACAAAAAGCCACTGGCTCAACAGACAGTCAAACACAAAAACCACGAGTCATGCATTATCCTCTGAGGGTCTCGGTGACCTTACTCCATATGCTGTTTTCTGTAGATGCATCCCTGTCTACATCACGGGCCATCATCTTGAATGCTTGAAATCTGTAAGTAGATAGGCAATGGAATACACCTCAAACAGATATGGAGATTCATTAGGAGGATCCGAGAGGCAGAGTGATCTTCAAGTAAGCATCTAATACCCCACTTGTTGGACTTTTCTTTCACTCCTATAATTTCTGTTATCATTGCTCCCATTTATTAATCCCATGACTCAATAAATCAATTGGTCTCTCATGCGTGTAAAATTTTATCAACCAGCGCCCAACTTGAATGCTCTAGAAAAATTACACCACCACAAACTCTCTCATGCGTGTAAAATTTTATCAACCAGCGCCCAACTTGAATGCTCTAGAAAAATTACACCACCACAAACTCCTAGAAAGACTACTCTGGCTAAAAGCCAAGGACACATGATAAAATTATGAATGTCAAATGCTAAACAAGAAGAATGTCAACTAATAAAAAAACCAAGCAAACATTTACCCACAGATTAAAAAATCTGAGTGTTATCCAAATACTCCCTAGTCAAACTCTGCTCAGCCCTACTGCCAAGCCGAGTTAATGGATCCCAAGTCTGACTCTCTGCCAACATCTCAAACTCACCAGCAGCAAGTTGGACCTGTGAGCATTCGCAGTCAGAACTTGATTCTTGACCCACTAATAACTAGCAAGTTATTCACTGCCTAGCAAGTCCAATTATGGGCAGATGGAAAAACTCGTCAACATCAAATATATATGCCTAAAAGGAAAATAAAAAACCTCATTTTGAATGGTTTCTACCAACAAGTTTTTTTGATTTTTGGCAAGCCTGAATCAAACTCTTACACTCCAGCCTCACAAAGTCATCAAGCCGGGTTTCAACATTGCATTTACCTTTAAATAATGTATGACAAGATCAATGAGAGTATAATAAGTTCAAAGGAAAGGTCTTTATGAAGAGGGTATAGATGTTCCGATAGACAAGATGAACAATGATACAGCCAAAGAAACTCCATCATACAGCATATTCAAAACTCATTTTTAAATAATGTCAGACAATCTAAAAACATGACAGTCATCTAGATGAATTTTATTACAAAAGATTTAGCAATAATGATGCAACAATGACAGTATGCAAGGGGAACCTCAAAATATTATTCTTGTTGTCAATTTTCACGCCACAAACAAGCAATCCAAGCATTTCAGAGATTTTTGTCCATCCTACATGCTTGTCATTGTTACATAATGCAGACAATCTAAAAATATGACAGTCATCTAGATGAATTTTGGTACAAAAGATTTAGCAATAATGATGCAACAATGACAGTACGCAAGAGGAAGCTCTAAATATTATTCTTGTTGTCAATTTTCACGCCACAAACAAGCAACCCAAGCATTTCAGAGATTTGCTTGTGACAATGAAATCTTAAGCTTCTCCTTGGGATGTTCCAAGTTCCAAGATCATTGATGCTTCAATCAAATGAGGCATCATAGTTGTTAGGAATTGGAACTCGTGTTGAAACGTCAAGGGACTTTAAGTGTTTCGAAAAATAAGTTCATGTACAAACACATATTATGGAACAAAAGTCCCACCAGCAGATTTCTAGGAATTGTGGGAAGCATTTCAAAAGTCCCAAAAGTTTGACCAATAGCAATCCACGTTGAATTCCATGTTGGCTAGAGTTGTTGTCATGACTCATGACTTCGAATTTGGCATGAGTTTGAATATCAGTAGAGGCATTCCTTGTCAAAGGAGATGAAATTTGCGTTGACATTGTCAAGACTTAGATTTTAAATATTTCCGAATGTAATTGCCTTATATATTTTGTATCGATAGTGTAGTATAAGCGTCTAAAGAGTATGTCAAGTCAAGCTCGTGTCCAAGGAAAATCCAACAACTAATAGTTGTATTAAAAGCTACTTAGAATCGGTTTATAAGTTAGCTTTGTTGGTTAAACACAAACTCATAGCATAGATGTACTAATTTTTTTCACATCAATATAAAAAGGGAGGTTTACATCCACATGGTCCTTGTACACTTGCATTGTGGACTAAGACTCCAACTGTCCTAGCTCAAACTTGGTAACCTCTAGCTAAGCCACCACTACCAAAGACTTTACTCAAAGAGAATTCACATATCAAGAGAGCGAGCACCACTCTCCCGTACTAAATTTATATTTGTATTTGTACACGAATCGGAAATGGAGAGGCTGTTGGAATGGAGTCTTCAATGGCCATCTTTCTGGAAGAATAATGGCCATACTCTTGCCATACTCTCATAGATGCAAAAAAATGTATGTTGTTCCAAATTTTAGAAGGATTTCAGCCTCATGATTGTGCAACAAATCAGAAAAAGTTATTCATTCCTGGAAAATTTGGTGATATAGTTTATATTTATAGGTTTTTGGGGGCTTTTTAAATATTTCTGAAATTTTTTAGCTGTCTTTTTAGGGGTTTATGGGTCTACAGGTATCAAAGACATAACGTATATTACCAACCAAAGATAATGAAAAAATATGTTGACTGTACCATATCTGTACAATATGGAAAACTCGCTGAATTTCATACTACTACCAAATTTACATACCCCGAGTCAGGGGACTTAGGTGCAGAGCAGTGTTATCAGACCCAGAAACCGGACCGGACCAGTTGACCCCAAAAATGCGAAACCGGACCAGACCGGTAAAAAACTGGAAATAAAAACCTGTCGACCAAAAACTACATAAAATATTCAAATTTTGAAAAAAAAATATATTCATGTGCAATTTTGAAAAAAAAAATATTCATCTGCCTCCAGGCTCCAAGTGAATCCAAACTATTTATGCACAGATATGCAAAGTTTCTCATTTATATAGCAAGAGAGCATGTAACCAAAATAGCATCAAGTGCAATCCATCTTTGAACCAAAATACATCAACTATGTGGCTTTAAATTGGCCTCTAGAGTCCAAAAAAAAATCATGCTACAACAAATAACTACATATCTTGAAGATCATTACTTATATTAGGATCCTCATCATCAGTGTCACCCTCTAAGCATTAAATTAAGATAGAAAAAGATTAACATGCCTAATAAGTGATTTTACTTGAGTGAAGGGTACATTTTTACTATGCTCATGACAGAAGAGTTCAGCAATCAATGTCACCAACATCGAGGTAGATAGAGGGCTTGGTGCTCTTGATTAAACGCCAGTACGGAACCGGTCAAAAATGGTTCCAGGTTGCCGGTCTGACCGTTTTTGCTCAGAAGGCCGGTCCGGTTCAATATGGAACCGGTCATAAACGGTTCCAGGTTACCAGTACAACTGTTTTTGCTCAGAAGGCCAGTCCGGCCGGCCGGTTTTGCCGGACTGGGCCGGTTTTAATAACACTGGTGCAGAGTGAAAATTAAGCCATGATATTGTTCATCCAATAGACTTAAGTTTTAACAACACTCATTCATAGCTTAATTATCTAAATAAGCATCCAAGGTTAAGGTTGGTCAATGAAGAGTCATCGAAAGTTTGTAACTGAAATCATAAGCATCTTGTGGAAATAACATTGCTATGACTCGGGACAAATAGTGGCAGCAATTTTAATGCCACAAGTTGATTTCAATGTCTTGAAAATAGAAATTAACAAATATATTTTACTGGTACAGCGAGTAAAACGGTTGAGAAACATAAATCCAAAAGCAAATCAGTATTTTCTTACATCATTGCATTTAAGGTCACAGTAATGCTACTACTGCCGTGGAAAACAAGACAAACAGTGCTCCATTTATCTTTAGACCACAATCAGGAAAAGAAGCATGCATTGAAGCAGATTATCAGAGTCATTAAAATGATATGGCATAATTGCCACGTTTGTCACGTACAGATTGAACACGTACAGATTGAACTCAAAGCGTATGGAAAAAATGTACAGCTCTAACTATAATGGATCTCTCCAAACAGTTAAATAACTCTAGCATTAGTGACTGAGTACACAGCTAGAAATAATTTACAGATTACTCACTCGGATATCAATTTTCCCTCAGTCTCCCTCGGAAACATATAACCTATCTAAAGCTTATCTAATTGCCACATTTCTTTCTTTTGACAACAGATATTATAAGCTGACCTTTTAACAGCAGCGACAGGGCCCGTAACCGCAGAATTGAATTTGAAAGTCATGAAGCAACGAAGCAGAGGCCTCGGTCCATCAAAGCTCCACAATGCAAAAAGTTTAACGAAGCTGAATGACTAAAAATACACCGAAAATGTTATTCTGGAGGTCTGCGTCTATCAGAATCAGCGCAATCAATGTTGGAACACGATGGATTCTTCTTTTTCTTCCTGTGAAGCTTTGCAAGCTCTGAATTCATTTTTGCAAATAGCTCCATTTTAGCACTCTCTATTTTAGAGTAAATTTCCGAGAAACTCACCAGGGCATCCGCCAAGGCCCGGACGGGGTTAGGGTTAGTGTTAAGGTTTGGATTAGGGCTAGGGCTAGGGCTAGGGCTAGGACTAGGGCAAATTCTTTTGGATATCCGATCAGAAACCCCATGGACCCGTTTTTTTCCTTTGTCCTGCAACTCAACCCTCACCCTCCGACTGCCGGTCAACCTATTACTGTCCATATTCATTCCATCGTCCAGCAACACATCAGAAGTATCAACGCAAACTTTACCTTTATCGCTGCTCTTCGAGATCATCAAGTCGGACCGGTTGTCCCCGTCAAAACCCTCGAAGTCCAACGCTTCTGCGACCTCGAATGACTGCCCTTCCGATACGTTCCCGCTGCGCCTCAAGTTCCTCATAATGTCGTCCAATTTTTCGAAGAAAGACCAGTTCACGTGATCCGAACCGCGGACCTCTGCTCGTCGCTTCTCCAACTTATACCGCCGCTTCAAGCTGTCGATCTTCTCCCTGCACTGCTTCATTGTCTTGGGAAGTTTCGAACCCTCGCACTGTAAGTTCACATATTTAACGATTTCTTCCCAGTCTTTGGTCTTTAAGTAGCCCTTGATGTTGGCACACTTCTCACCATAGCCGTCAATCAATCGCGCAACCGTGTCTGGATGCCATTCTGCTCTCGACCCCAAGTTCGCCCTGCGGAATTCGTCATCATCGCTGGTCATTTCTGCCAAACCCTGCCCCTCGAATTTTCTTTCAAACCCTAAACCCTTCAGATTCCCGTCAAAGGCAGCTTGTGGGATATCGAATTTCTAGGCTTTGCCTGCACAATCAGGTCGATTCCATCCCAAACAATTTACCTTCATCTTCCTTCCGCCATTTTGTCCCAAATCCCGACTCTTCAAATTTCCCGTCAAAGGATGGCTTGTTACCCTTCAAATTTTCCGTCTAAGGATGGCCTGTTAGGAATCGAATCCTGGATTTTCCCCTCTCGATCCGTTCCCGGACAATTTTCCGTTTGATTCATCACATTTCCGCCATGATCCGCGCCAGGGTTTTGGAGCTTCACACAGTTCCGTCATCGGACGGACTTCCCAGCGTTTTGTTATAAACAGAGGGAGTTGCCGATAACGGACTTTTCTTACACCACATAACGTTAACGGCGGGTGCCGTTAACTGATGTTAAAATGGCCTGACCGTCGATATCCTCCGGGACGTCGCTGGTGAATACGACGTGATGCGAATCCGGAGAGGCCGTCATTTTCCCGTTTGCGTGAATGGACGGCCAAGTCTTATCACTCATTTTTGGTTTTCTAGACATTTGACGGCAAATCTCATACAAAACGACGGGAACAAATGGCGTGAACTGACGTGACGAACTGGGAGTTTTCCGCCTACCGCCTACTCAGAGCATTAACGTGGATCACACGCGAGGGAACAGTGCGAAATTTTGACGACGGCTCTCCTTTCTTTTTATAAAAAGACCCGCGGGGAGGGATTTTGACTTTGTGTGATATTTTATATTTATATTGTAAAAATAAAGAACATCCATCGTTTTGCTNGTGGATCACACGCGAGGGAACAGTGCGAAATTTTGACGACGGCTCTCCTTTCTTTTTATAAAAAGACCCGCGGGGAGGGATTTTGACTTTGTGTGATATTTTATATTTATATTGTAAAAATAAAGAACATCCATCGTTTTGCTGGAGTTTTGGTTGCAAGAGTGTTTGGAGGTTAATTCAAGGTAAAGGGTAATCAAATGGATATACGGAACAAAATTTCATTCTAAGGCCCGTCTTTGAGAAAATGCATAACATCTATGCAAAGTTTGATCAAATTTCATATTATTATATAATAGAGGACCATGATTGCAAATGGATTATCACAAGTTGCTTTAAATCTGGAGATTGATTAATGAAGTATATGCCAGGAGATTGATGGAAAGATTAATTTTTTTTTTTTTTTAATTTTCACTTTATTAATATAAGAGGGATTATTAGTCCTTGATTAAGTGTATTATTAAAATATTTTGTTATGTGAAGTTATTGGTTTGAAACCTCAACTTACTTTGTGTGTAGCATGTAGGGTATTGTGTTATGTGAAGTTACCGGTTCAAAACCTCAACTTACTTTATGTGTAGCATGTGGGGTGGCATAGGCACATCTGAAGTTGCAGTGGTAGCAGTTGGATAATACAAGTACGTGTCTCACTAGTTGTCGATTTTATTAGTCACCAAATCTATTTTTGGATAATACAAGTACGTGCCTCACTAGTTGTTGATTTTATTAGTCACCAAATCTATTTTTACACCAGAAACATTTAAATAATTTTATTGCATATTATGCTATATTTATTGAAGATATATGGGACAACATTGTTTCAAAAGCTTTGAAGATTATTTTTTGAAATTTTGGAAATGTAATTAAAGGTTGAGATGATCCTATGTAATGTGGTTTTCCCTACTTAAAGAAAATTTAGGAGGTTGAAGTTAACGTAATGTGGTTTGCTCCACATTGATGGGAAGAAGAAAATTGATGAGGTTGAAGTTAACAACTAGTACAACCGCAAAGTGGCTGGTGTTGTTGCTGGTGAACGCTGAAAGTTAGCATTCTCGTGAATTGAAACGCACATAGAGCTGATGAAATCCAAAAGTTAATCTTAAATGTGGTAATTCCAAAAGTTAATGAGTTAAACGTGGTAATCATATGGTGGTACAGTAATTTCTTAATATGATTAGATAAATGTTAAAAAGTAAACAGGTTAACTGATGCATTCAAAAATACAAGGAAGTTATGAATTTTAGATTAAAAGGTGATTAATTGTGCCCATCTCCAATAGATATATATACCTTTCAACTTAAATATTAGATTTTATTTATAAAATTAATAGTATATTTTTAAAATAAGGATTTTTTTATAGATTTCCGTAATGCTTTATAGTATTTGAAGAATATAATTTTTATTTGTATAAATAAAATTATGTTTTATTTATTTATTGAACAAATAAATAAATTATATATGTGTGGGAAAAACTAAGGTATTCTATTGTGAGATTCTTATGTGATTAATTGAAAAGATTTGTTTTTACATGAAAGACGTGGAAGGCACATATATATATATATATTTACCCCAACGTTTACACCTACTATCTTCGCATTGATTACAATTGAACTTTTCTTATTGCATCTAAGGGATTCAAATCCATCTTAGAAGTGTATAACAAAAATCACACCTCTAAAATATGTTAACTTTTGAATACACTCGTCATCTATGAATAACAACAAATATTTATAAAATTTCAAAAGAAGAGTCACAATTTTAACCATCCATCAATGTCACGACTCCTAAGTGATGAGTGTTTAATGGTCATTATGCCTTTAGTATTAAATTAGCATGGATGTGAATCATGATCAAGATTTAGGATTCAATATCCATTGCTTTCCTTTGGGCATCTAAATACTAAAATAATCTTGATCTTTTTGATGACTCTCATCTATTCATTGGTATGTTGTATCCTTCCGCAACATTAAGTCTATTACAAAGCTCACTCCCACATAATCCTACCATCATATTGGTGTATTTCTCATTTTAAATGTCACTTCATGAAAGCTTGGATACTTGGTCTTCTTGAATCCCCACTTGAAATCATGTGAGTGAGCTAATCTTGTAGTAAAATGACACACTTTCTGGTAGGCCTATGGCCTTCCCGTCTCACCAACACAGATTCTTCCAGGGAATAAAATTCTTCTTTCTATCTTGATCTTCTTCGATTGGTTGTAATCCTTGCAATATGCCAGTCAATAGTCGCATTGACCGGAAGATGAACCAATCGACCTCCCAATAGTCGAGTCGATTAGGAGAAAGGAAAGTCGATTGGGAGAAAGGAAAGTCGACTATCTGGAAGTCGGGTCAACCAATTCTCTAGCAAGTTGACTGGATGAAAGGAAATTTGACCCTCCGCAAGTCTAGTCGACCAAATGTCTAGTTGACCAAGGGATATGAGTCGACTGAGAGAAAGCCCAGTCAAATAGAAGGCAGATCTAGTCGACTAGCAAATGTTGTCGGCCGAAAAGGAAAAGAGGGAAATGACTCGGGTGGAATGAGTCGACCAACAGTTGGGAAATAAATATTTGGAGGTGAATTTGATATTCAACAACAAATAAAAAATGTTTGGAGGGTGATTCAAGTAACTAAGGATGAAGGAAAGACATCTAGAGGACAAGTTGGAAAACCAACAGCATAGAAAACGTTTAGGGAAGGTAATTTGACTTGGGGAATGTGTATGGTTGCAGGAAGGGTGAGAAATTCACCCAAGCAATAAAAGCCATGCCTAGGCAGTGGGTAAAATTCTTAGGGGTCTCTAAATTCACCCAGGTGAGTATAAATTATCCCATGTAATATATGAAACACACATGGGTTCGTAAATTCACTCAGTTAAGTTTAAATTTTCCTAGGAAGTGGAAGAAGGCTTTGGATGGGTGCTATAGGCTTAAAAAAGACACTTCAATAGAATATGCATAGATTGTCATAACTCAAAACCAAATTCCCAAAGCATAGATTGCAATAACTCATAGATTCAATATTTAAATGGGACTTTTATTATGTTGAGGAGAAAATTACAATGGGGTGAGCTATACACAAACTCTGTGTATTGTTATCACTATGAAGAACCAAATTACATATGTCATGGCTCAAAAACACCTTCTCTTAGAGTGAACAGGTGTTGGAGCAGGCCATTTTGGGTAAGTTTTGGGAATCGTGCATGAGCAGAACGCGTGACAAATCAACAAAGGAGCAGTGCGCCCGAAATAAAGTAAGTGTATTTAAAGGAGTCAGTGTGCAAAAGGCGGAAGTTAGTCAGGAGTTTTGAGACATTTTTTCCACATTGAAATGGGTAAGCCCCAATGTATATGTATAAATATGTATGGGTTTTGGGTAGAAAGTAAGTAGTAAGTGGATGGGTAGTGGATTAGCTCGTAAGTTCAGTATTGTAGTTTTTTCGAGTTTATGAGTATGAGCTGAGTCGAAGATCAGTCGAGAGGCATGTGTGCACTGCAGCATAGAACGACTTGGGTAGGTTTGGGTTTTTACTAAAGATCCTTGTATGAGTGCAATGTGCACCTGTCGTAAGGAAGACTATGAATGAATAATATAAGAAACCAGTTGTTGTGGACGTAACCCAGTTTGGGGTGAACCACTTTAAATCCTTGTGTTCTGATGTGTATATTGTTCATGATGTGTTTTTCTTTCTATGATGTTCATTGTGCACATAAAATAGATGCTTAATGGTTAATATGAATATGTATTGGATAGTCCTGCGCATATGTTGAATGGTTAAGTAGGATGATTATGTCAGATGTTATGGTACTATTATGGTTTTGCACACATAATATATGAATGAATGTTAAGAAAATAGTAAGGATGAATGCCTCATATTCCCCCATGACTGCGGAAGCCTGGTTCTTGCAGTCCCCATAGGTGCCTTGGGTGAGACTTCACCTGCTTGCGGGTGATGTTGAAAGGTCTGATATCTTGGGATTTGTTGGTCGATTAATGTTTAACCCCGGGTCTGCCCATTGCGCTCCAACAAATGGTTTTGTTTCTGGGACCAGGATCTACGAATGAGGGGAATGTGGAGGCCTACTAAGGAGGAGATCAAATAATGGTTGAATACTAAGGTGATCGAGTTTGCAATAGATCAGAATCATAATCCATGGATTAATGCAAAAGTATGGCTACAAAGGTATGTGTTTACATATTTGCATGAAATTTTTTTCACCGACTTCTCGAATATTTTAGTAGAGTGGATCCAAAGATTTGTTGAACATATTGAAAGATATTGAACTACGGTTCCGAGGAACTGGACCCCTGAATTGATCTGACATGTTAATGCATTAACCAATAAGACATCACACGTAGTTGATTACTGGCTAGATAGTGTGTTGGGAGGTTATGCTACTAAATTTGCCATAGATTGTGCTTAGTCATATAGTGTTGCTGAGAGGGAGTTCTTTAAAGGATCACACAAAAGATACCTGAAGTCACTATTTATGTGGATTAAGATGTTGTTGTGCGACAAAAGAGATATGATCATGGAATTTGATTGATAAGTGTCTTCACACACATAGGGGAACTTAGGGTTGACCAAGGAATGATCTAAGTGTAGAAGAGAAGGAATGAGGAATGGATGGGTTGAGGATGCAGAGAGAAGAAGAGTGTGCAAGAAACGAAGAGATCATAGTATTGCATAGTGGTAAGAGATTTAGACCGAATAAGAAGAGGATTTTGGATGAGAGAGAGGGGAAACATAGTGAGATCGAGGAAATAGACACTGGTGTAACACTCCAGATCAAAGGGAGTTTGTGCACAGAAGAAAAGATCTTCCAACCTAGTCCAGTAGAAGAGGATCCCACTCAGATCGGACTCTGTGTTGAACCTACGACCTTGTGTGCATTGCCAAGAACTTAGGTAAGATCAAAAGTTTTGTCAATTGTAGTTAGTGAATGAAGTAAATATAGTAGTAGAAGTAATCAAAGTAGTGAAAATAGTACATCAAGCTAGAATCAATTAGTGTTATATGTAGCACCCCGTTTCCCCCAGTTTGTAAATATAACTATATTGGCCAAGGAACTATGGAAAACTTAAAGGTGTGAATGTTTGATTTGATGGACCTTTGTATGAAAGGTCGATGAATGTAAATTGTGTTATTTTAATAGAAAATGGATACATGTTGCATGATTGCTGGAAAGGGGATGTGATAAGAGAGACCATGAATGCTATGAAAGAGATGGTGGAGGGGACTAGGAATGGTTGCGTTAAACTCCACCGAAACAATACCTTGCTGGATTTAATTGCTTGAGATCAGAACAACCCTCTGACCCAGGAATTAATTACATTCAATTTGGTAGGTGGGAAGACCTCCTCAAGAGTTAATGAGGGGATGGGGCAGACCACCCATATGTAAGGCTTCCAGACCTGACCACGGACTGGGATTCAGGCCACACACAATTGTGTTGGAAAAGGAAAGAAAGAAAAGCGTGGGAATCGAGGAGAGGAGATATGTGAAGAGTGCAGAGACGAGAAGCTAAGTTCCATGGTTCAAAGGAGAACCAAGGGGATAAATGTTTTGGTTGCAGGAAATCGTTGAGAAGGTTATGATACAAGATGATAAACGAAGCTAGTCTTCCTTTCTTCGTATCTTATAAACCATTGCCGAGATCCCGTGGGAGAAGGAGAGTAACCTCCGTCCCTACTATCTTTGAGAAGCATCGTGGTCTAGCTCGGGGGTGGCTAGTGGTAAATCTGTTAGGAGTGACTGAGCCTATGATTGGGTGGAAACGAGCACCCTTTCCAACAGTCACCTCACATTATCTATTTCTGATAAGTGTTTTCATACTCTATGCGTTGAATTGAGAATTAATGGTTGCATGCATGTATTTACATCTCTATAATTGTTTTCTACATTGAAATGGTTAAGATACGTGTATACGTTGACTTCCTTAAGAACTTATGCCTCCGCTTTTATCGTATGCTCCAATTTAAATTCCAAAGGTGTTTTCCCCAGGGAGCTACCTCATAGCCCCAGAGTCAGAGTAGGCCTCTTGGCACTATTACCGTCTCGGTAACCTCATGAGTTTACCTTGCCATGTTTCAGAACTTAAAGTTCTACAAGTTAGGGAGGTGTCTCCCTCAGACCAAAAGTTCGAGAGGCCTTGAATTCGCGCCCACGACCTTAGTCAAAACCTGGCTAAGAGTAGAGCTCATAGCCCGAGAGTCATCTAAAGGTCCATGTGACTTGGGTCCAGGAACCCTGCGCTCAGCCTGAAAGGAGCTAGTTCATAATGATTTCAGAGTTTTGGGAGTTCGACACCTGGAATGTCAAACTTCATGTTAGTCAAAGGTACCCGAATTCCTTGAGTAACAAGAGTCATAGATGAATCAGGAACCTACCAAAGGATATGGATGTGAATTGTTCATTGGGAGGAAAACCCATCACAGTTGTCAGATCGACTCAAAGACCCACTGGAATTATTGAATCAAACATTAGTTGCTCGATTAGATTGATGGTTGGGAATCATTGCAGAGTGCGAAGGTGAAATTATAGGACATGCTAGTTCTCATCCCGCAATTCATCAATGTTGTTTATCTCGTTGGGGATGGAAGATCAACGACCTCAATTAGACAGAGTCGGACGAGCACTTCCCAGATTTAAGAGATTGGGCCCCGCAATCACTGTGAATTGTCGATCTGTGAACAGAGATCGATGTGGGGAATCATTGTGGAGCGTGAAGGTGAAATTAGCGGACGTGCTATTTCACGGCCCACAATTCACCAACGTCGTTGATCTCGTCGGGATCAATGACCATGATTAGTTCGAGTTGGGAGAGTACTTTTCAGATTGCGGAGATTGAGATCTCTGACAAAGAACGAACACCATGGGGCCCCACAAAAACTGTGAACCGTCGATCGGTGAACAAATCGCTATTGGCCGGATCATGTCCCTAAAAACCTGTGGGAGGTTGAAGGACAATCAGACCAAAGTGACGAGGGCACGTGTCGTCCCTGACCCAGTTATGTGTCAGCCCCTAATGCATGCATAACTCACCCAAGTGGTTGGTGAAATTACTGGGATTCCGAAGTCATTTGTAGCCATAGATTCATGGGAGACACGCATTGACAGATCGTTGACTTCGGGTTAAAGAACTTCGAGAGAAAGCGAGGGTGGAGAGGTTGAAACTCTCGAAGCCTGAATAGTTGAAGTGATTCATAGTCGTCGATCTGTGAGGGACACACGTTACTAGATCATGTACTTAAGAAGTGAGGAGAAAGTAATGCGGAGTAGAGGGTCGTCCAAAATGGATCCCCACCGTTAAACGAGAAGGACGTGTGGCGCATGAACCTTGAATCCGGAAGAAGTAAGCTGGGAGAATGGATTGTTGGAACGTTCAGATCTTCTGAATGCCGAAGTCTCGAAGTAAACGAGGATCGTTGATCGAGAAGGACGCGTGGTGCATGATCCTTAACTTCGGAAGAAAAATCTCCAAGAAAAAAGGCTACATAAACGTCCGAAGCTCCCGAATGTCGAAGTCCCGAAATGAACCTAAGTCATTGATTTAAAACGGACGCGTGGCGCTTGATCTGGAAATCCAGGTACAAAGTACTTTAGGAGGAAAGGTTGTGTGAGCATCCGGGACTCTTGAACACCGAAGTCCCGAAGTGAATCAAGACCATGGAAATCCTCGAGGACACGCGACGTCAGATTGTGAATTTAAGAGATTTGCCATTCCAGAAAATTCGTGCAGTGGTTGTCTTGGCGCCTGTTGTTTTGGCGTCTGATTGTAGCCCACGGTCATATGCAAGTATAGGGGGAATGGAAGAACCCAAAGGACTTGGAATATGATATCTGCCAGTTCTAAGCTCGATTCAGAGCATGGAGACCGTGGCTGGAAAGCCCTAGAAGAGAAAAATGGAATAGAGTTCCCGAATGAGGATATTGATTTTCTTAAGAAGAACAAATTTTTTACGCCCTGCCATGGGTGTGTTACAAATTGGTATTAGAGCATGGTTACAACACTTGGCCTGCTTGGGCTCAGGGATGAGTCACTTAAAAATCATGTTTAAAGTAAATTTTAAGGGTGACACCTTATCTTACTAATTCCCTAAAGAGTCTGGTTAAATTTTTTTGAGGGAAAGAATAAAACTTTCTACTATGTGTGTATTTAAGAAATTTGAATTGTATGTTGTTCATAAACTAGTAGAATGTTGGTTAACAGTAAGTGTTTTTTTCAGCACTCAAATAGTCAGTGAATCACGGGAAACCACAAGCATAAAGGATGGTGACGCACCATGAAGTGGGGGATGGTTCCCACAATAGAGACGAAGAGTTTGACGTGAGGAGGGCGGTGGAGACCCCTTCGGATCTAGCTGAAACTGTAAGAAGCCTTATGGCCGAATTACAAAGTTGCAAGGTTGACAATGAGAGATTGATAAAGGAGCAAGAAAAACAAACATAAATCAATGCAGTGTTGCTGCAGAGCTTATCCGATATACAGAGGCAGTTGCAACATGAACCTGCAACCATCCATGTGCACCGATGACATACATAGAGAAGTCGAAGTCCACCTGAAATAAAAAAATGTGGTCCCATAAGTGGCCACACAGGGAGAAGTACCTCGAGGAAGGCCCAACCTGGAGGCAGGGGACGCTCATCGAGAGAGTCCTCTAGAAAGGGAACGAGCAACTTCGAGGGATCGTCTAGTAGCAAAACTAGCTCACATTCTCAGAAGAAAGGAAAGAAGCGAAAGCATTCCAAAAGTCATGAACCTAAAGAGTTCAAGAAAGCCAAACCACCTTCTTCCAATGTAGAGATTGAGAAAGGGGAAGAGACAAAAGCTTGGCTGCTTGGTTTAAAGAAGTACTTCAGAGTTCATGACTATTCTGAAAAATTTGAAGGCTCGAATAACCATCTTCAACCTGAATGGAAAGGCTTCCATTTGGTGGGAAGATCTTAAGAATGTGAAAGGAATCCATGAAAATGACTTAACATGGAAACGGTTTGAGAAACACTTCAAGAAGAAGTATCTGTCAGAGAAATACTTCAACGAGAAGACTAAGGAGTTCTATGAACTCAAGCTGGAACAACTCAGCATAGACGAATACATCAATAAATTCCTTTAACTGCTGAGGTATGTACCCTGCATAAAACATGAAAAGGTAAAAGTCCAACGATTTATTAGTGGGTTACCTCAGACCTACCAGAACAGGATTGAGTTTGACGAGCCAAAGACCTTAGAAGACACTATCCAGAAGGCAAGGTATTGTTATGAACAAATCGGGCGTTTGATAGAACCTCGCGAGGACTGGAAGAAGAAGAATAGTTTGGGGTTCAAGAAGAAGGGGTTTAAATCCTCGAGATTTAAGAACTATAGGAAGGATTCAAGGATAATCCTTCCTACCCGAAGTGTGCACCAGTAGAATTTCCCCTCCCATAGTGGAAGTAAACCTTTTGGATCAACCCTAGGAAAGACTGATAACCCAAAGAGAGAACCCTTGAAATGTTGGGGTTGTGTAGAAGAACATCTGTCGAGGGATTTCCCACAGAGACAACAGAATAGTAGGAGAATCTACATGAACATCCAAGAATCTACCACAATCAATGATGTGGCTAGGAGCATGCCACAGATTTATGCAGCTTTGGATAATAAACAAGTCGACCACCAAGCTTTAGTGGTGGAGATGGAAGGTATGATCGCCAACCCTCTAGTTTCTATTTTAGTTGACCTTGGTTGTAATTTGAGTTATGTGGCCCTTGAGACTGTTGATAAGTGTAAACTGCAACCAGTTAGACATTGTAGGCCATTGTTGGTACAACTAGCCACTGGAACCGAAAGAAAAGTAACAAAGGTCTTACCAGCTTGCCAATTCAACGTGGATGGGTTGCCCACCCAAGCGACCCTTAACATACTTTCCCTAGGATCTTATGACTTGTTGATTAGTATGGATTGGTTGGCTGCTTATAAAACTAAGTTGGATTTGTTACCATAAAACTTTAGAATGTGTAAATGAAGAAGGGGGGAAGATGACCCTCCAAGGGATTCAGAAACTTGTCTCAGTGAGACAAATATCAACCCTTCAAATGAAAAAGTATTGTAGAAAGGGATGTCCTCTATATACAATACAAGTGTTGGAATTTATTGAGGATGACAAACTAAACCTAGAGGACCACCCCATATTAAGAGAGTATAGAGACGTGTTTTCAAAAGAGGTACTAGGTATACCTCCGAGAAGAGACATTGACTTCTAGATAGAACTTGCACTAGGAGTAGTGCCAGTGTCTAGGACACCCTATAGGATGAGTACACCTGAGCTAGTTGAGCTCAAGCTACAACTAAAATAAATGATGGAAAAAAGTTACATCCAGCCCAATGTGTCTCCATGGGGAGCACCAGCCTTGTTTGTGAAAAAGAAAGATGGCACACTCCGACTGTGCATAGATTATAGACAACTCAATAAGACAACCATAAAGAACAAGTACCCCTTACCAAGAATCGATGACTTGTTCGACCAATTAGGGGGTGCTTCCATTTTCTCAAAGATTGACTTGAGGTATGGATACCATCAAGTTTGAATCAAGGATGAAGACATCCACAAAACGATCTTCAAGACAAGGTATGGTCACTATGAATTTGTGGTGGTGCCATTTGGACTAACTAATTCCCCCACCAGTTTTATGTGCTTGATGAACAATGTACTCGACAAATTCCTAAACATATTTGTATTGGTTTTCATTGCTGATATATTAATCTACTCCAAGAAAAAAGAAGAGCATGAAGAACATCTTAGACTTGTACTTCAAGTACTAAGAGAACATCGACTCTACGCTAAGATTAGAAAGTGTGATTTTTTCTAGAAGCAAGTGCATTAATTGGGCCATGTGATTTCTGAAGAAGGGGTAGCAGTAGACCCTGACAAGATCAGATCTATTATGGAATGGCCTACCCCAAAGGATGTATATGATATCAGATCCTTTATGGGATTAGTAGGATATTGTAGAAGGTTCATAAAGGGATTTTCCAAGATTGGTTGTCCAATCACTACCGTCTAGAAGAAGGGGGTTAAATTCACTTGGACATAAAAATGTGAAGAAAGATTTCAGGAACTGAAATACCTCCTGACCCATGCACTTGTGCTTAAGATTGCAGACCTTGATAATGACTTCCTCGTGTGTACAAATGCCTGCAAGGAAGGACTCAGAGGAGTCCTTATGCAAGGGGGACGTGTAATTTTCTATGCATCCAGAAAATTGAATGACCATGAAATCAATTATGTGACCCATGATCTAGAGTTGGCTACCATAGTGCATGCTTTAAAAATGTGAAGGCATTACCTCCTGGGTAGGAGATTTGTACTTATGATTGACCACTGTGGGTTGAGGCACCTGTTTGATCAACCAAAACTCAATGCTAGAAAAGTTAGGAGGATGACTCTCCTTAGTGAGTTCGATTTCGAAATCAAACACATCAAAGGGAAGGAAAATAGGGTAGTCGACGCCCTTAGTAGAAGTGTGAAAATGATTCACCTGGTAGCAGTAAGCACCTGTGAAACAACTATCGGAGAAAGAATCAGGAATGCACAAGAAACATATGCATTCTTCAAGACTGTGACCTCATACCTAAGTAAAGAGCCTACAGGGATAAAATATGAAGGCTATCAGATGCTCGATGAAGGCCTGCTGACCTATAGAAACATATTGTATATTCCAAGCTGTGACAACTTGAAGAGGTTCATAATGGATGAACTACACAAGAGACCATATATTGGTCACCCAGGATATAAGAAAATGATCGGGACCACTAGGAAACAATTCTATTGGCCTGGACTAAAAAAGAACATAGCCAACTATCTAGCTAAGTGCCTAGAATGCCAACAAGTTAAGGCAGAACACCAACACCCGACAGGGTTGTTACAATCTCTACCAATTCCAGAATGGAAATGGGAAACCATTTCCATGGATTACCAAGATTGACTAAGCAGAATGATGCCATCATGGTAGTGGTGGAAAAATTGAGTAAGTCTGCTCACTTCGTTCCTGTCAAGTCGGCTTGCAAGGAAATAGATATTGCCAACTTCTTCATGAAATAGATATTGAGACTGCATGGCATGCCTAGAGAGATTATATCCGACATAGACACAAAATTCACTTCAAGACTTTGAAAATACTTGATGGATGGTCTTGAGACTAAATTGTTGTTTAGCACATCCTATCACCCCCAAACTGATGGACAAACAGAAAGAGTAAACCAAATATTAGAAGACATGTTAAGGATGCATGTAATGCATCAACCTAAGAAGTGGGAAGACTACCTGCCATTGGTAGAATTTTCCTACAACAAAAATTATCAAGAGTCACTAAATATGATCCCTTTTGAAGCCCTATATGGTAGACAATGCAAGATTCCAATCAGCTGGAGTAATCTAGTAGATAGAATTACAATCGGACTAGACATGCTGAAAGAAATGGAGCAAAAAGTGATTCAGATAAAACAAAATCTGAAAATTGCTCAGGATAGACAGAAGATCTACGTCGACCGAAAGAGAACCCCCATAGAGTTCAAGACAAGAGACCATTTATATCTCAGAGTTAGGCCCAGGAAGAGCTCCCTAAGAATGGGAGCTTGTGCCAATCTAGCACCTTGGTATTGTGGACCCTTTGAAGTCTTAGATAGAGTGGGACCTATAGCCTATAGGCTAGCACTCCCTCCCACAATAAAGACACATAATGTTTTTCATGTTTCATTATTGAATAAATATGTACATGATCCTAATCATATAATTGACTGCTTTGTGATCCAGGTGGAACCAGAGGGAGAATTCCTGCCAGAACCTCAATGCATACTAGGCAGGAAGGAAACCTCACTTAGGAACTAAACCATTGCACAAGTCAAGGTGTAGTGGAAACACTTTGGCCCATATGAGGCTACGTGGGAAATGGAGGATGCCATGAAATAGACATATCCGATTTTGTTTACTCCTATATATACATATCATGTTGATAGATAGAACATAGAGGACGATGTTCCTTTAAGGGGGAGGGAATTGAAACACCCTGTTTCCCCCAGTTTGTAAATATAACTATATTGGCCAATGAACTATGGAAAACTCAAAGGTGTGAATGTTTGATTTGATGGACCTTTGTATGAATGGTCGATGAATGAAAATTATTTTATTTTAATAGAAAATGGATACGTGTTGCACGATTGATGGAAAGGGGATGTGCTAAGAGAGACCACAAATGCTATGAAAGAGATGGTGGAGGGGACTAGGAATGGTTCTGTTAACCTCCACCGAACCAATACCTTGCTGGATTTAATTGCTTGGGATCAGAACAACCCTCTGACCCATGAATTAATTAAAATCAGGCTGGTAGGTGGGAAGATCTCCTCAAGAGTTAATGAGGGGATGGGGAAGACTGCCCATATGTAAGGCTTCTAGACCTGACCAAAGAATAGGAATTCATGCCATAGGGAATCTTGCTGGAAAAGGAAATAAAGGAAAGCGTGGGGGTTGGGGAGAGGGGTGTTAATATTATGGTAGTTGCGGGAGGTATTTACCTCCACGTGTGAACCTGATGAGAATAGAAGACTCTGGGAAGCAAGAGAAACCCTAATGAGTTGGCTAATAACCCTAGAAGCCTTATCGGCTCAAGAAGATAATTTATATTAGGCTATTAGCAAGAGAAGAAGTCGGCCATAAATAATAATAATATACTAAACAGATACATATCCAGAAGGAGAAGTCGGCCCCAACAAAACTGGCAGGACTACTATAAATACAGGGCGCCAGTTCTCATTTGCAACATCTTAGAATTGCAGTTTTCCCAGTTGGTGTGCACTACAGTTGCAGTCTTGTGCACAGGTTTGGAGGAGAGTTGCAGGTGCAACTGCAGGAACAGTTAGTTCTTAGTATTGGCTTGAATATCTCTTGGCTAGGGTTTGGACTATCTGATCAGCTTTTTGTGATGCGCAATCCTTAGGGAATGATGCTCTACCGTTTGTTTGGCTATCTAGCCTAGGGTTTGCTTCCGAAGGAATTCTCAGTTAAGGTGCTCGGAGGGAGGCTTCAACCTATGGTTGGGTGACGAAGGTATCGTCAATGGTAAAACGAGCACACCATCTTCTATATTCTAACAAGGGGATCTATGAAGAGTGTAGAGATGAGAAGCTAAGCTTCGTGGTTGAAGGGATAACCAAGGGGGTAAACTTTTTGGTCCCAGGAAATGGCTGAGAAGGTTATGATATAAGCTGATAAAATAGGCTGGTCCTCCTTGCTTGGTATCTTGTAAACCATTGCTGAGATCTCACGGGAGGAGGAGAGAAACCTTTGTCCCTAATGTTGCTGAGCCAAAAGAAAGGATTCAGTTGAGAAGCATCGTGGTCTAGCTCGGGGGTGGCTAGTGGTAAATCCGTTAAGAGTGTCTGAGCCTACGGTTGGGTGGAAACGAGCACCCTTTCTAGTAGTCGCCTCACACTATTTTTTTCTAATAAGTGTTTTCATACTCTATGTGTTGAATTGAGAATTAATGGTTGCATGCATGTATTTACTTCTTTATAAATGTTTTCTGCATTGAAATGGTTAAGATATGTGTATATATTGACTTCCTTAAGAAATTATGCCTTTGCTTTTATCGTATGCTCCAGTTTAACTCCCAAAGTTGTTTTCCCTAGGGAGCTACCTCACAGCCCCGGAGTCGGAGCATGCCTCTTGGCATTGCTATCGTCTCAGTAACCTCATCAATTTACCTTGCCCTGTTTCAGAATTTAAAGTTCTGCAAGTTAGGGAGGCGTCTCCTTCAGACCAGAAGTCTAAGAGGCCTTGAATTTGCACCCACGACCTTAGTCAAAACCCAACTAAGAGTAGAGCTCATAGACCTAGATTCATCTAAAGGTCCATGTGACCTGGGTCCAGGAACCCTACGCTAAGCCCGAAAGGAGCTAGTTCATAATGATTTCAGAGTTTCGGGAGTTCAATGCCTGGAATGTCAAACTTCACGTTAGTCAAAGGTACCCGAACTCCCTAAGTAACAAGAGTCATAGATGAATCAAGAACCTAATAGATGAGATGGATGCAAATGATTCATCGAGAGGAAAACCCATCACAGTCGTCGGATCGACTCAAAGACCCTTTGGAATTAACGAATCAAACATCAACCACTCAATTAGATCGATGGTTGGGAATCATTGTGGAGTGCAGAGGTGAAATTAGCAGACATGCTAGTTCTCCGATCACAATTTATCAATGTCGTTGATCTCGTTGGGGATGGAAGATCAATGACCTCGATTAGACAAAGTCGGGCGAGCACTTCCCAGATTTTGGAGATTGGGCCCCGCAATCGCTGTGAACCATCGATCCGTGGATGGAGATCGATGGTGAGGAATCATTGTAGAGCGTGAAGGTGAATTAACGGATGTTCTAGTTCATGGCCCCCAATTCACCAATGTTGTTGATCTCGTCAGGATGGAGGATCAACGACCACGATTAGTTTGAGTTGGGCGAGTACTTTTCGGATTGTAGAGATTGATATTTCCAATAAAGAATGAACACCATTGAGCCCCGCAATCACTGTGAACTGTCGATCGGTGAGCAAATCGGTATTGGCTGGATCATGTCCCTGAAAACCCGTGGGAGGTTGAAGGACAATCAGACCAAAGCGATGAGGGCACTTGTCTCCCCTGGCACATGCATACCTTGCCGAAGCGGTTGGTGAAATGATTGGGATTCTGAAGTTCCGAAGTGATTTGTAGCCATTGATCCGTGGGAGACACGTGTCGACAGATCGTTGACTTCGGGTGAAAGCACTTCAGAAGAAAGCGAGGGTGGAAAGGTTGAAACTTTCGAAGCCTGAATAGCCAAATTGATTCATAGTCGTCGATCTGCGTGGGACACACGTTACCAGATCATGTACTTCAAAAGTGAGGAGAAAAAAATGCGGAGTAGAGGGTCACCCGAAATGGATCCCCACCGTCAAAAGAGAAGGACCCATGGCACACGATCCTTGACTCCGGAAGAAAGAACCCTGAGAGAATGGATTGTTTGAACATTTGGATCTCTCAAATGCCAAAGTCCTGAAGTAAACCATGATCGTTGATTGGGAAGGACGCGTGGTGCATGATCCTTAACTCTGGAAGAAAATGATATAGGAGAAAAGGTTGCAGAAACGTCTTAAGCTCTCGAATGCCGAAGTCCCAAAATGAACTTAAGCCGTTGATTTAAAACGGACGCGTGGCACTTGATATGGAACTCTGGGTACATAGTACTTCGGGAGGAAAGGTTGTGTGAGTGTCCGAGACTCCCAAACGTCGAAGTCCCGAAGTGAATCAGGATCGTCGAAATCCTTGAGGACATGCGACGTCAGATTGTGAATTTTAGATATTTTCCATTCAGGAGGATTCACGTGATGGTTTTCTTGGAACCTGTTGTTTTGGCGTCTAGTCGTAGCCCACGGTCATATGAAAGTAAAGGGGAATGGAATAACCTGAAGGACTTGGAAGAGGATATCTGCCAGTTCTGAGCTCGGTTCGGAGCATGGAGACCGTGGCTGGAAATCCATGGAAGAGTAGAATGGAATAGAGTTCCTGAATGAGGATATTGATTTTCTTAAGAATAAATTTTTTTTTACGCCCCGCCATGGGTGTGTTACAAATTGGTATCAGAGCATGGTTACAACACTTGGCCTACTTGGGATAAGGGATGAGTCACTTAAAAATCATGTTTAAAGTAAATTTTAAGGGTGACACCTTATCTTACTACTTCCCTAAAGAGTTTGGTTAAACTTTTATTGAGGGAAATAATAAAACTTTCTACTGTGTGTGTGTATTTAAGAAATTTTAATTGTATGTTGTTCATAAACTAATAGACTATTGGCTAACAGCAAGTGTTTTTTCAACACTTAAACAATCAGTGAATCACGGGGAACCACAAGCATAAAGGATGGTGACACACCATGAAGTGGGGGATGGATCCCACAATAGAGATGAAGAGTCTGACAAGAGGAGGGTGGTGGAGAGCCCTCCAGATCTAGCTGAAACCGTAAGAAGCCTTATGGCCGAATTATAGATTTGCAAGGCTGACAAAGAGATTGATAAAGGAGCAAGAAAAACAAAGGGAAATCAATAAACTCTTGCTGCTAAGCTTATACAATATATAGAGGCAGCTGCAGCATGGACCTGCAACCAACCATGTGGACCAACGACATACAGAGAGAAGTCGAAGTCCACCTGAAATACAAAAATGTGGTCCCATAAGTGGCCACACAGGGAGAAGTACCTTGAGGAAGGCCCAACCTAGAGGCATGGGATGCTCATCAGGAGAGTCCTCTGGAAAGGGAACCAACAACTCCGAGGGATCATCTAGTAGAAAAACTAGCTCACATTCTCAGAAGAAAGGAAAGAAGCGAAAGCATTCCAAAAGTCACGATCTTGAAGAGTTCAAGAAATCCAAACCGTCCTCTTTCAATGGAGAGATTGAGAAAGGGGAAGAGGTAGAAGCTTGGCTGCTTGGTTTATAGAAGTACTTTAGAGTTCATGACTATTCTAAAAATTTGAAGGCTCGAACAACCATCTTCAACCTGAATGGAAAGGATTCCATTTGGTGGGAAGATCTTAAGAATGCGAAAACAATCCATGAAAATGACTTATCATGGAAACAATTTGAGAAACACTTCAAGAAGAAGTATCTGTCAGAGAAATACTTTGACGAGAAGACTAAGGAGTTCTATGAACTCAAGCTAGGACAACTCAGCATAGACGAATACATCAATAAATTCATTGAGTTGTTGAGGTATGTACCCTACATAAAATATGAAAAGGTAAAAGTCCAACAATTTATCAGTGGGTTACCTCAGACATACCGGAACATGATTGAGTTTGACGAGCCAAATACCTTAGAAGACACTATCTAGAAGGCAAGGTATTGTTATGAATAGTTCGGGCGTAAGACAGAACCTCGCGAGGACTGGAAGAAGAAGAATAGTTAGGGGTTCAAGAAGAAGGGGTTTAAATCCTCGAGATTTAAGAACTATAGGAAGGATTCAAGGATAAGCCTTCCTACCCGAAGTGTGCACTAGAAAAATTTCCCCTCCCAGAGTTGAAATAAACCTTTTGGATCAGCCCTAAGAAAGAATGATAACCCAAAGAGAGAACCCTTGAAATGTTGGGGTTGCGGAGAAGAACATTTGTTAAGGGATTTCCCACACTGAAAACAGAACAATAGGAGAATCTACAACATCCAAGAAGCTACCACAATCAATGACGTGGCTAGGAGCATGCCACAGATTTATGTAGCTTTGGATAATAAACAAGCTGACCACCAAGCTTCAGTGGTGGATATGGAAGGTATGATCGCCAACCGTCTAGTTTCTATTTTAATTAACTTTGGTTCTAATTTGAGTTATGTGGCCCCTGAGACTGTTGATAAGTGTAAAATGCAACCAATTATACATGTTAAGCCATGGTTAGTATAACTAACCACTGGAACTAAAAGAAAAGTAACAGAGGTCTTACCATCTTGCCAATTCATCATGGATGGGTTGCTCATCCAAGCAACCCTTAACATACTTCCCCTATGATCTTATGACTTGTTGATTGGTATGTATTGGTTGACTACTTATAAAACTAAGTTGGAATGTTACCATAAAACTTTATAATGTGTAAATGAATAAGGGGGGAAGATGACCCTCCAAGGGATTTAGAAACCTGTCTCAGTGAGACAAATATCAACCCTTCAAATGAAAAAGTATTGCAGAAAGGGATGTCCTCTATATGCAATACAGGTGTTGGATTCTGTTGAGGATGAAAAATCGAACCTAGAGGACCACCCCATATTAAGAGAGTATAGAGACGTGTTTTCAGAAGAGGTACCGGGTCTACCTTTGATAAGAGACATTGATTCTCAATAGAACTTGCACCAGGAGCAGTGCCAGTGTCTAGAACACCCTATAGGATGAGTACACCCGATCTAGTTGAGCTCAAGCTCAAGCTAAAATAAATGATGGAAAAAGGTTACATCCGACCCAATGTGTCTCCATGGGGAGCACCAACCTTGTTTGTGAAAAAGAAAGATGGCACACTCCGAATGTGCATATATTATAGACAACTCAATAAGACAACCATAAAGAACAAGTACCCCTTACCAAGAATCGATGACTTGTTTGACCAATTAGGGGGTGCTTCCATTTTATCAAATATTGACATGAGGTATAGATACCATCAAGTCTAAATCAAGGATGAAGACATCCACAAAATGACCTTCAGGACAAGGTATGGTCACTATGAATTTGTGGTGGTGCCATTTGGACTAACCAATGCCCTTGCCACTTTTATGTGCTTGATGAACAATGTACTCAACAAATTCCTAGACAGATTTGTATTAGTTTTCATTGATGATATATTAATCTACTCCACGAGCAGAGAAGATCAAGAAGAACATATTAGACTTGTACTTCAAGTACTAAGAGAACATCAACTCTACGCTAAGATTAGCAAGTGTGACTTTTTCCAGAAGCAAGTGCATTACTTGGGCCATGTGATTTTTGAAGAAGGGGTAGCAGTAGAACCTGACAAGATCATATCTATTATGGAATGGCCTACCTCAAAGGATGTATATGATATCAGATCCTTTATGGGATTAGTAGGATATTGTAGAAGGTTCATAAAGGGATTTTCCAAGATTGGTTGTCCAATCACTACCGTCCAGAAGAAGGGGGTTAAATTCACTTGGACATCATAATGTGAAGAAAGATTTCAGGAACTGAAATAGCTCCTGACCCATGCACCCATGCTTAAGATTGCAGACCCTGATAATGACTTCCTTGTGTGTACAAATGCCTGCAAGGAAGGAATTCGAGGATTCCTTATGCAAGAGGGACGTGCAATTTTCTATGCATCCAGAAAATTGAATGAGCATGAAATCAATTATGTGACCCATGATCTAGAGTTGGTTTCCATAGTGCATGCTTTAAAAATGTGAAGAAATTACCTATTGGGTAGGAGATTTGTACTTATGACAGACCACTTTGGGTTGAGGCACCTGTTTGATCAATCAAAACTCAATGCCAGAAAAGCTAGGTGGATGGATCTCCTTAGTGAGTTCGACTTCGAAATCAAACACATCAAAGGGAAGGAAAATAGGGTAGTCGTCGCCCTTAGCAGAAGTGTGAAAATGATTCACCTGGTAGTAGTAAGCACCTATGAAACAAATGTCAGAGAAAGAATCAAGAATGCACAAGAAACCTATGCATTCTTCAAGACTGTGACCTAATACCTAAGTCAAAAGCCTACATGGATAAAGTATGAAGGCTATCAGATGCTCGATGAAGGCCTGCTGACCTACATAAACAAATTGTATATTCCAAGCTGTGAGGACTTGAAGAGGTTCATAATGGATGAAATACACAAGAGACCATATACTGGTCACCCGAAATATCAGAAAATGATCACAACCACTAGGAAACAATTCTATTGGCCTGGACTTAAAAAGAACATAGCTAACTATCTAGCTAAGTGCCTAGAATGCCAACAAGTTAAGGCAGAACACCGACACCCGACAGGGTTGTTACAACCTCTACCAATTCCAAAATGGAAATGGGAAACCATTTCCATGGATTTCATCACCGGATTACCAAGATCGACTAAGAAGAATGATGCCATCATGGTAGTGGTGGAAAAATTGAGTAAATATTCTCACATCGTTCTTGTCAAGTTGAATTGCAAGGCAATAAATATTGCCAACTTCTTCATGAAAGAGATATTGAGACTACATGGCATGCCTAGAGAGATTATATTCGACAAAGACACAAAATTCACTTCAAGCTTTTGGAAATCCTTGATGGATGGTCTTAAGAATAAACTTTTGCTTAGCACAACCTATCACCCCCAAACTGATGGACATACATAAAGAGTAAACCAAATATTAGAAGACATGTTAAGGATGCATGTAATGCATCAACCTAAGAAGTGGGAAGACTACATGCCATTGGTAGAATTTTCCTAGAACAACCGTTATCAAGAGTCACTAAAGATGAGCCCTTTTGAAGCCCTCTATGGTAGACAATGCAAGATTCCAATCAACTGGAGTAATCTAGTGGATATAATTACAATTGGATTGGACATGCTGAAAGAAATGGAGCAAAAAGTGATTCCAATAAAACAAAATCTGAAAATTGCTCAGGATAGACAAAAGAGCTATGTCGACTGAAAGAGAACCCCCATAGAGTTCAATACAGGAAACCATGTATATCTCAGAGTTAGACCCATGAAGATCTCCCTGAGAATGGGAGCTTGTGCCAAGCTGGCACCTCGGTGTTGTGGACCCTTTGAAGTCTTAGATAGAGTGGGACCTGTAGCCTATAGGCTAGCACTCCCTCCCACAGTAAAGGCACATAATCTTTTTCATGTTTCATTATTGAAGAAATATGTACATGATCCTAATCATATAATTGACTGGTCTGTGATCCAGGTGGATCTGGAGGGACAATTCCTTCCAGAACCTAAATGCATATTAGACAGGAAGGAAACCTCAGTCAAGAACCGAACCATTGCACAGGTCAAGGTGCAGTGGAAACACTTTGGCCCAGATGAGGCTATGTGGAAAATGGAGGATGCCATGAGACATACATATCCGATTTTGTTTACTTCTATATATACATATCACATTGACATATCGAACATAGAGGACAATGTTCCTTTAAGGGGGAGATAATTGTAACAACCTGTTTCCCCCAGTTTGTAAATATAACTATATTGGCCAATGAACTATGGAAAACTCAGAGGTGTGAATGTTTGATTTGATGGACCTTTGTATGAAAGGTCGATGAATGTAAATTTTGTTATTTTAATAGAAAATGGATACGTGTTGCACAATTGCTGGAAAGGGGATGTGCTAATAGAGACCACAAATGCTCTGAAAGAGATGGTGGAGGGGACTAGGAATCGTTACGTTAAACTCCACCGAACCTCGAGGGAGAAAGCAAGGGTGGATAGGTTGAAATTCCTGAAGCCCAAATAGCCAAAGTGATTCATAGTCGTTGATCTGTGAGGGACACATGTTACAAGATCACATACTTCAGAATTGAGGAGAAAGCAACGTAGAGTAGAGGGTTGCCTGAAATGGATCCCCACCGTCAAACGAGAAGGACGCATCACGCACGATCCTTGACTATGGAAGAAAGTACTCCAGGAGAATGGATTGTTGGAATGTTCGGATCTCCCGAACACCGAAGTCCCGAAGTAAACCATGATCATTAATCAGGAAGGACGCATGGTATACGATCCTTAACTCTGGAAGAAAATGCTCCGGGAGAAAAGGTTGCAGAAATGTCCGAAGCTCCCGAATGTCAAAGTCCCGAAATGAGCCTAAGCTGTTGATTTAAAATGGATGCATGACGCTTGATCTGGAACTCCGGGTACAAAGTACTTCAGGAGGAAAGGTTGTGTGAGTGTCTAGGACTCCCGAACACCGAATTCCCGAAGTGAATCAGTACCATCGAAATCCCCGAGGACACGCGGCGTCGGATTGTGAATTTCAGAGATTTGCCATTTCGGAGGATTCACATAGTGGTTGTCTTGGCGCCCATTGTTTTGGCGTCTGGTCGTAGCCCATGGTCATATGTAAGTATAGGGGGAATGAAAGAACCCAAAGGTCTTGGAAGAGGATATCTGCCAGTTCTGAGCTCGGTTCGGAGCATGGAGACTGTGGCTGAAAAGCCCTGGAAGAGCATAATCGAATAGAGTCCCTGAATGAGGATATTGATTTTCTTAAGAAGAACAAAATTTTTACGCCCTGCCATGGGTGTGTTACATTATAATGAAAGAATACCTCACAAAATACGATGGTGGGGGTAGATCCCACCATAAGGATGCATGTCTTTAAAGGGGGGCGTTCAGAAGATCTAGAACAACATTTATTCATTTGTGACATAATATGGATTGTGAAGAATGTCCAAGACAATGATTTGAAGATTGTGCAGTTGGAAACGACCTCCAAAGATAACGCATTATTATGTTTATGAAATATCGAAATACTACACCTGCGAGTCAGACTAGAAAATTGGCAGAGGTAAGACAAAACTTGCTGAAATAATTCCAGAAGCTTAAGTGCATTACAATACTGAAGGAGATTAAGCAGATAGTAAATGAATCAATGTGGGACTACGATCAAAGGTTCAAGATACTAAAGGATTGATTGACATTCCAGATTCCAGATGAACAACACATGGAGTGGTTTATAGCAGGGTTGTTGCCACATATCCATTGCCCTTTGACGCAAAAAAATATTGCGTCGCAGTTAGAAGCTCTAGAAATTGCTATGAAATTAGAAGTGTTCCCTTAGGAGAAAATAAGATAGGGATGGCTCAATTTTAGTCATAGTTGGTCGCGCTGACTATTCATTTACATGAAATTATTAAAGGAAAATAAAAGCGCGAGGGAGTTTGGTATATCACATATGGAATAAAGGGTCTTCAAAAGGATGAATGTCCAAGTTTTCAACAATATTTGAATACGGGAGCTTTGAATCTATTAGGGCTATGGTACGAGATTTGCAAGACAATGAGTCACCGCCCTCATAATTTCCTGTTGATGAAGAAGTACTAGAGTATTGAGAGAAATATATTTTGTAACTTTTGTAAGTCTATCGGACATGAAGAGAAGGATAGTCGCACATTTGACTTGATGAGAGAGCGAATTACAGACTCATATAGAGTATAAGGAGAAGAATCAGAAGGAGGAGCTCTGCATTATAATACTCCCAGAGGATATAATCAAGGAGGATGAGGAGGTTTTAGAGGCCGCAGAAGAGGAGGCTTTGTAAAAGGAAGATAACATATTATATGTTATAATTGTAATCATCCAGGACACTTGGCATGAGACTATTCGAACCCCTGCACGACGTGTACTTATTACAGAGCGCTAGACCATGCGATAGAAGATTGTGAAATGGAAAGAAAAGAGGAGCGCAAATGTACATATGATCGCAACAGAAGCGCACAATGAACAACCTAAGATACCAACATTTATGCGCAAAGGGACGAGAATTGAAGCAGCTGCGACAGATCAAGGGGATAGAATCCACCAGCGGGTAAGGAAAGCAACGGAGCCACTACCGTTGTTCGATCCCAAAAAAGAGAAAGAGACCTACCGGTAAGCAAGAAAGGAATTGGTTGGAGAATAATGTATAGATTCGACTTCAACCATGCCACCGATGTATGATATGCCATCAGTCTACGAACATTCACAAAGGCAAGTTGATAACGTAAGCACTTTAAATAGTTTTCTGAAAAGTTGTTTAGAGTTAATGAAAGATGAGTCTGCTATGAGTATGTTGCACATAATGATTGACCGTTGTGCCCAAGAGAAAGAGATACATGCCGCACACAGAGCAGTGAATCAGGTGCATCACAAGAAGAGAACAAATAACATAGTCACTAACTTAATGAGAACCGTGACCTCAAAATGAGAACTCTAGCCCTTAAAACCCACATTTTTGCATTAAAAACATGAAAATCAACCCCCAAATCAAAAAGTGGTGCTACTGGTAGCACCATTTTTTGTAACCGGGTCAAAATTACAACTTTTTTCAAGCACGGGCTTAAAGGATCAAATGAATTCTCAAACAAACTCTAAAATCAATCCCCAAATAAAAAAGTGGTGCTACTGGTAGCACCATTTTTTGTAACCAGGTTAAAATTACAACTTTTTTCAAGCATGGGCTTAAAGGATAAAATGGTTCCTCAACAAAACTCTAAAATCAACCCACAAATCAAAATGTGGTGCTATCGATAGAACCATTTTTTATGACCGGGTCAAAATTACAACTTTTTTCAAGCATGGCCTTAAAACATAAAATAGTTGCTTAGAAAAAACTTAAAATCAACACATAAATAAAAACATGATGCTACCTAAAGCAAAATGTTTTTTCTAAACATTAAAATTACAACTAATTATGACTTAATTCAAAATGCGGGTTTGAAAACAAATCCCTACACAAATAAAAAACCCAAAATTGAATCCTAAATGGTCACTTGAAAATTTATTTACTAACTTTTTTTTTCTTCTTAAATTTACATTAAAAAATAAATAAAGAGAAAATATAAAATCTTCACAAATATATATTTTTTAATGAAGACAAAAACACATTTAAAAAAATATATTCAAAATCCAAATTAAAAAAAACAACAACAAAAATTAACAAAATGGTCAAAACCAAAGAAAAACTAA
>ML782747.1:374723-408338 GCA_009831015.1 Picea engelmannii | reverse complement strand
TCCTTTGGGGTAGGCCATTCCATGATAGACCTGATCTTGTTAGGATCTACTGCTACCCCTTCCTTGGACAGAACATGTCCCAAGTAGTGTATTTTCTTCTGAAAGAAGTCACACTTGCTGAATTTAGCATAGAGTTGATGCTCTCTTAGCACTTGCAGCACAAGTCTAAGATGCTCTTCATGTGCTTATCTGTTCTTAGAGTAGATTAATATGTCATCAATGAATACTAGTACAAATTTATCTAAAAATTTACTGAGTACATTGTTCATTAAGTACATGAAGGTGGCAGGGGAATTGGTTAACCCAAATGGCACTACCACAAACTCATAGTGACCATACCGTGTCCGGAAAGAGGTTTTATGGATGTCTTCTCCCTTAATTCGGACTTGATGGTATCCCGACCTCAAGTCAATCTTTGAGAAAAAGACGCACCTCCCAACTGATCAAATAGATCATCGATCCTGGGCAAGGGGTATTTGTTCTTTATGGTTACTTTATTAAGTTGTCTGTAATCTATGCACAGTCTAAGGGTGCCATCCTTCTTTTTCACAAACAGGACCGGTGCTCCCCATGGGGACACGCTGGGTCGAATATAACCCTTGTCCATCATTTCTTTCAATTGCAATTTGAGTTCAACTAACTCCGGTGTGCTCATCCGGTAGGGTGTTCTAGACACCGGCACTGCTCCTGGTGCGAGTTTTATTGATAAGTCAATGTCTCTTCTCGGAGGTAGACCCGGTACCTCCTCTAGAAATACATCTCGGTATTCTCTCAGGATAGGGTGATCATCAGGGCTTGGATCTACACCTTCAGTTGTTTTCAACACCTGTATTGCATATAGGGAACATCCCTTTCGGCAATACTTCCTCATTTGCAATGCTGATATTTGTCTCACCGAGACCGGTTTTCAGATCCCTTGAAGGGTTATCCTTTTTCCTTCTCCTCTCACACATTCTAAGGTTTTATAGTAACAATCCAGTTTGGATTTATGGGCGGCCAGCCAGTCCATACCAATCAATAGATCGTATGATCCCAGGGGTAATACATTAAGGGTTTCTTGGGTGGGGAATTCACCCAACATTAATTGGCAGGCTGGTATGGCCTCTACCACCTTTTTTTTAGTGCCAGTGGCTAACTGTACCAACCATGGTTTAGTTTTCTTCTATGGCAGTAGCTTACACTTATCAACAACTCTAGGGGATATATAACTCAAATTTGAACCAGGGTCAATCAAAACAGACACCAGATGGTTGAAAATCATACCTTCTATTTCCACCACTGAAGCTTGGTGGTCAACTTGATTATTATCCAAGGCTGCATAAATCTGTGACACACTCCTTGACACATCATTGACTGTGGTAGCTTCCTGCATGTTATAAAATTTTCGACTGTTCTGTTGTCGATGTGGACAGTCTCCCCGGAGATGCTCTCCTCCGCAATCCCAACATTCCAAAGGTTTCCTCTTTGGGTTATCAGTCTTTACTGGTATAGATCCAAAAGTTTTATTTCCGTCCATCGAGGGAAAGTTCTGCTGGAGTACACTCCGAGTTGGAAAGTTCATTCTGTGGTTCTTCTTGTAGTTTTTTAATCTCGAGGATTTTCTCCTTTTCTTTTGAAATTTTGAACCATTCTTTTGTTTCCAGTCTCCACGAGACTCTGCCCAATGTCCATATTGTTCATGACAATATGTTGCCTTTCGTATAGTGTCTTCTAAGGTCTTTGGCTCATCGAATTCGATTCGGTTCCGATACTCCTTGGGTAACCCACTGATGAAGCGTTGTGCCTTCGCCTTCTCTTCTTTGATGTAGGGTACATATCTCAGTAAGTTGAGGAATTTGTTGACATACTCCTCCATAGTAAGTTGTCCCAGTTTGAGTTCATAAAACTCTTTAGCCTTCTCGTCGAAATACCTTTCCGACAAATACTTCTTCCGAAATTACTTCTCAAACTGTTTCCAAGACAGTTCCTCCTCGCAGACCCCTTTCATATTCTTAAGGCCTTCCCACCAGATGGAAGCCTTTCCGTTCAGATTGAAAGTGGCCACTCGGGCCTTCAAGTTCTCTAAGAAATCATGGACTCTGAAATATTTCTTTAGTCCAAGTAGCCAAGCCTCAGCTTCCTCTCCCTTCTTTATCTCACCGTCGAAGGAGGGAGGTTTGGCCTTTTTGAATTCCTAAAATTTATGACCCTTGAAAGTCTTTGGCTTCTTCTGTTTCTTTTGAGAATAGGAACTGGTCCTGCTGCTAGAAGAGCCTTCCGAATCACCAGCTTCCCTCTCAGTGGAATCGTCTGGCACTAGTCCTTTACCTCTGGGGTGGACCTTTCTGGATGTGCTTCTCTCAGTGTGGCCACTGACATGACCACGATTCTGCATCTCAGGTTCATGCTACATTTGTTGCTGTAGGTCAAATAAGCTCTGCAATAGAACTGCATTAATTTTGGTTTGCTTTTCTTGTTCTTTCATCATCCTTTCATTATCGGCATTGCAGCTTTGCAATTCGACCATGAGACTCCTCACAGTCTCAGCTAGGCCTGGAGGGGTCCCTATTGCTCTTCTTTCGTCAGACTCTTCATCTCTGTTGTGGGAGCCTTCTCCCACCTCTTGGTGAGTCACCATACTCTACGTTTGTAGATTCCCGTGGTTGATCATCCGCTTGAGTGAAAACACAAACACTGGCTGTTAGTCAAGAGTTAAATTCATTTTTTATAAATTGCGCATAAATTCATAACTTCTTTTACTTGCATACACAGTCGGGTTATTATTTTCCCAAGTTTTTAATCCTGGACAGGGGAGTTAAGTCAGGGAGTTACTCCTCATAGAAGTGCTTCGAACGTGGTTTATGCGCGACTCGTGCATGAGTCCAATCAGGCCGAGCGTTGTAACCATGCTCTGATACCAATTTGTAACACACCCACTATAACGTAGTACAAATTTTTGTTCTTCCTCAAGGGACAGAATCCCCGATTACTGATGAGGATTCTTTTCACCTTAGCCCTACCGGCTATGCTGCTGGTCTATGTGACCTGCCATCATATGGCCACAGTCCTAGGCTCCTATCGGGATTTTGACGTTTTCAATGTCGAAATGCATGCGCCTACAGGATTCCCGACTCCTGTGTGGCCCACGCTATATTCCTTCCTGTCGGAGTATCGTGTTTTGCGATTCCAACATGTAAGAGTTTCACACATTCGAAAACTATGATTCTCCGATCCCCGACTCCTCGGGATCTCCTGACACGCATCCCAAATAATGGGTGGTTCTGATCTCGTCAGAATATCGCGCTTCATGACTTCGCAGCTTCTGTTGCCAAGATCACGGGCTTCAACCTACGAAACCCCGATACACAATCCTATGTGCAGATCCGACAGTTCTCCTGCGACCCAGATCCAATGGCTACCCTTCTTCCTCGCTCCTCGCGTCTCGCGACTTGGAGTACCAAATGCTTGGACCCTTACCCTGCGAACCTCCGAGTTCATGAGATCCCTGGATCTCTGCCACCTGTCCTCCTCGGATGGACGGCTCTGATCCTCTCATGGCTTCGCCATTCGCGACTTGGAGCATCCAAACTTTGGACTCCTACCTCACGAACCTCCGAGTTCACGAGATCCCTGGATCTTTGCCACCTGTCCTCCTCAGATGGACGACTCTGATGCTCTCGTGGCTTCGCCATTTGTGACTTGGAGCATCCAACCTTTGGACTCCTACCTCGCGAACCTCCAAGTTCACGAGATCCCTGGATCTCTGCCACCTGTCCTCCTCGGATGGACGGCTATGATCCTTTTTGACCCTATTCACGAGGCTTAACCCTCGTCTATCTCCCTATAGATCTAACGACTGTCGGGTTTCCTAGCTAAGATATGATGGTTCAGATCAGTCCCGATGCCGCGCCCTTTCCTACCACTCTTTGGACGTGGAAAAACCAATGGTCCAGATGTTCTCATGGAACCTGGGGGTCTACAATTCAGATTTCCTCGTTGTTCATGAGGATAGAGGAAAAAGGGGTTAAGGCAATTAACACCCTCGTTTATTCTTTCAATTTAACGATCATGAATGACTGCAGGTTCCCCGACAGGATCTCATCCGTTGATCAATACTTATCCCTACGCTGCTACTTCGGGATTATAAGAGGGTCATTCCTCTTCATACAGGGTTGTTAGGACTTGCACATTCAAGTCCTTTTTCTAGGTTCTTGGTAAACCTTTCCAAGGAGGAAATCTCTGTGAAGAGGTCTACTCCGGGGCATTCCTGGAGACAAATAAGGGGAAACAAATTCCCGAGAATGGACTGGAAGTCCGACTTGGTTCAACTTATGCATAATTAGATTCATTTATCAACATAATCCATGCATGGTTTTTCTGTTATAAGCATATACAACTACTAATACCGATCAAAATACCACACAAACCTTCTTATAATGAAAACATTCACAGTTTCACAACTTACGAGCATAATTATCAGAATACATATATTTCCGGATGCCAGAGGTGAAACACTTATCAGAAATAACACTAGGTTTAAGAAACTGCTGAGAGGGGTGCTCGTTTCCACCCAACCATAGGCGTAGCGACTCCAAGTGGATTTACCACTAGCCACCCCCGAGCTGAGACCACGATGCTGTCGAGACTGCGCCTCTCCATCTGTCAGTGACCAGGAGCGAAGGTTACAATCCTTCCTCTCTTCTATCACTCACTCTGCGTAAAAACTGCCAGAGTTCCCCTCGTGTCTTCCCTTTCAATCGTCTCTGCCATACGCCTTCTCCTCTCGCGAGGTTGCGTGCGACACAATTATCCTAGCGCCGATCAGGCCTGACGGCTCTACGGATGGGTGGTTCACCATCCCATCCCTCATCAAGCCATCCACCTACCAGCCTGCGAGGTATTGAATTTCAGGGCCAACGAGGCACTTTTGGTTCTCCAGGCCAGTGGAGTCCAAATACGGTATTTAATTCTCGGTGGAAGTTAACACCACTTTTTCAGGTGCCTTCCACCGCCATCGTGGTCTCTTTTTCTTCACATCCCCTCATAAACAGTCCTACAATAAATTCAGAATGTTACTTACATTCATTGACCTCTTCCTCAAGGTCCATTTACATCACATATTCACATTTCTGAGTTTGCCATAGTTCTTGGCCAGTCCAGTTATATTTACAAGTTGGGGGAAACAGGGTGTTACATGCCGAGAGGGGGATGTACTAAAAAAGAGACCATAATGGCTAAATAAAGGTGGTTGAAGGCACCTGGAATGGTGGCGTTAACTTCCACCGAAACCAATACCGTATTTGGATTTCATTGGCCCGGAGAACCAAGAGTGACTCGCTGGCCCCGAATTAAATGACTCGCCAGGTTGGTAGGTAAAGGGATCCTCATGAGTAATGAGGGATGGGGGTGAACCACCCACACGCAAAGAGGAAGAGTGAACCGCCCATCCGTGAAGGTGTGCGATCAGGGAAGATGCAAGGGAAAGAGGAAGAGGAGAACTCTGGAAAAATACAGAGTGAGGGATAATAGCGAAGAAGGAGAGTAACCTTTGTTCTCGGTCACTGACAAACATAGATGCAGTCTCACAACATCGTGGTCCCAGCTCGGGGGTGGTTAGTGGTAAATCCGTTGGGATTCGCTGAGCCTACGGTTGGGTGGAAACGAGCACCCCTCTCAGTAGTTGCAATCACACCTGGTGTCATTTCTGATAAGTGTTTTATATCCTGTATCTTGAAGTTTATATGCTGATATGTATGCTCATAGTCTGTGCAATTTATGAATGGTTTGAGCATAAGACTGTCTGTGTGGTGTTTTGACCAGAAATGGTGGTTGCATGCTTATAATGGAAAGATCATGTATGGCTTATGTTTTATGAATTGCTATTTATATGCTTATCGATCTAAGTCAGACTTCAAGTCTGTTCTCAAGAAATCTATACCCTTATCCGTTTCCAGGAATACCCAGAATAGATCCACATGGCTTATGTTTATAGATAGATTTATATATATGTATACAGATCTAACTTGGACTTCAAGTCTTCTTTCGGGAAATCTATGCCCTTATTCATCTCCAGGAATACCCAGAATAAATCTCTCCACAGAGATACCCTCTCTTGGAAAACTTACCAAGAACCTGAAAAAAAAGGATTTGAAGGCGCAAGTCTTAGTAATCCTGTACGAGGAAGAATGGGCCTCTCAAAATCCCAAAATAGCCACGTAGGGATAATAATATATTGACGAATGAGATCCTGTCGGAAGATCTGTGACCATTCACAACTGTTAGATTGGAAGAAGAAATAAGGGCATCAAATGCCTTAACCCTTTTCCTTTATCTTCGTGAGTAGTGAAGAAATCGGGACCGTAGATCCCCAAGGTCCGTGGGAGTATTTGGACCGTTGGTTTTTCCATATCCAGGGAGCAACGAGAGAGTGCACAGTGTGGGACAGATCTGAATTGTCAGATCTTAGTTAGAAAACCCAACAACTGTTGGAGCTGTCAGGAGATGCATGAGGGTTAAGCCTCGTGAACAGAGGCAAAAGTCCCGAAAGAGGAGTTGATATCGGGGCTTCAAACTTCAGGATTTTGGAAGTCCTGATGACGAGAGATCAGGACACTCCATGGTGGAAGTCTCGAAATAGATTTGGACCGTCCATCCATGGAGGACACGTGGCAGAGATCGAGAGTCCATCAATATTTCGGATACCGGGGATTCGAATTGACAGAGGATCTGTGTCACTGGGGGTTGCAAGTCGCGGAATCCTGATAAACGAAACCTTGAATCGGTTTAAGTGTGAATAAGTTTGAGAAAGCCGGGATTTGATAGTGACCGTTGATCATCCTAAAAAGATCATAATGGTTGATCATGGGTAAAGGTTGCAACCTTACATCGGAGGGAAATGTGGCTGCCGGTCGACATTTTGGCGTTTCGACACCCAGGAAACTAAAGGGCAAGAACCCTTGTCTTCGCAAGTCGCGAAATCCTGGTACCTAAAACCCCGATGCGCTCTGTGGCAGAAAGGAGGAGTCCTGAAAGGGATCTAGATCTTCCATCGGAGGAGACACGTGGTGAACGGCCAGAGTTTAGGGAAAGCTCTGAAATTCCGTGGACCGTTGGATCAAAATCCTCGAGGACCGTTGATCTCCTACATGAATCCCCATATCAGGATTTGGGGATTGGAGTGACAAGAGTTTTGAAGTCATTGCATCATGAACTCCCGGTTCACGAAACTCCAAAAATATCTGAACCGTTGGATCCAAGACATCGAGAGCCATTGGATCTTATACAAGAACTCGAGTATCGAGTTTCGGGGTTTGAAGAGTCGAAAGACTTGACTCTCTTGCATTTCGAACTCCCAATTGTCGAAATCCCGATATGGCCAAGACCGTCGGATCAGGGGAGGCTTATAGCCGTTGATCTCCTTTTGGAGGGGAACTTCGAAGATTACATAGTTTTGTGGGATTTGAAAGGGAGAGGAAGAGACATCGCATCGCGATTCCCTGAATTGTGAAAAGCCGGTAAGTGCTTTGTCGATTTAGCGCGTGGTCACGGAACAGGGTCACGTGGACAAGACCCAAGCGGGGAGCTTGTCACTTGCCATCCCTGTCGGGGTTCGGTGTTTCACTGTTTCGAGCTTTGAGGTTTGCAGAGTCGAAAGACTCGACGTTCTGGTAGCACCGAGTCGCGAAGTGCGAAAAGAAACTGTACTGGTTAGGCCCGTAGTCGTGACCCACGATCACATGGAGGTGGACATATGAGGAACTAGCTGATGCTGATTCTCGAGTAATCGATGAAAAATTTATTATGCCAGAGTGGGTATGTGAAAAATTGGTATCAGAGCATGGTTACAACACTCGGCCTACTTGGGCTCATGAACGAGTTGTGCAAAAGCTCCGTTCGGAACACTCTTAAAAAGAGTAACCCCCTGTCTTAACCTTCCTAATCAAAAGATGAAGTTAAGAATGAAAAACCCCTATTGTGTGTGTACATGTGAAAATATGAATTATGTACTGGTTATAAATAAATATAAATATTGACTAAAAACTGGCGTTTTCTTTTCCCTTTTTGCACACAAGCGGAAGATCAACCACGAGAAATTATCAAGGCATAAGTATGGTGACTCACCATGAAGTGGGGGAAGGATCCCATAATAGAGACGAAGAGTCTGACGAAAGGAGGGAAGTAGGGACCCCTCTAGATCTAGCTAAGACTATGAGGAGTCTCATGGTCGAATTACAAAGCTGCAAGGCTGACAATGAAAGGATGATGAAAGAACAAGAAAAGCAAACATAAATTAATGCAGTTTTACTACAGAGTTTATCCGATCTACAAAGACAAATGCAGCATGAACTTGAAACTCAAAAACATGGTCATATCGATGGCCACACTGAGAGGAGAACCTCAAAAAAGGTCCACCCCAGAGGTAAAGGACAAGTGTCAAATGATTCCCCTGAGCAAGAAGCTGGCGATTCAGAGGGCTCTTCTAGCAGTAGAACTAGTTCCTTTTCCTGAAGGAAACAGAAGAAGTAAAAGTCTTCCAAAGGTCGTAAATTTGAAGAATTCAGAAAAGCCAAACCACCCTCCTTCGACAGTGAAATAAAGAAGGGAGAGGAAGTAGAGGCCTGGCTACTTGGACTAAAGAAGTATTTCAGAGTCCATGACTTCTCAGAAAATATGAAGGCCCGAGTGGCCACCTTCAACTTGAACGGAAATGCTTCCATTTGGTGGGAAGACCTTAAGAATGTGAAAGGGGTTCACGAAGAGGACCTGTCTTGGGAACGGTTTGAGAAATACTTCCGAAAGAAGTATCTGTCGGAAAAATATTTCGACGAAAAGACCAAAGAGTTTTATTAACTCAAATTGGGACAACTCACTATAGAAGAATATGTCAACAAATTCCTCGATTTGTTGAGGTATGTACCCTATATCAAGGTGGAAAATGCAAAGGTGCAACGCTTCATTAGTGGACTACCTAAGGACTATTGGAATATAATTGAATTTGATGAGACAAAGACTCTAGAAGGCACTATTCGAAAGGCAACCTATTGTCATGAACAGTTTGGGCATCGAGAAGAACCTCGCGAAGGATGGAAACAGAAGAATAGTTCAAGATTTCAGAAAAAGGGAATTAAATCCCTAGGATTTAAGAACTATAAGAAGAACCCAAGAATGAGCTTCCCAGCCTAGAGTATGCACCAAATTTTTTTTCCCTCCTTGAGCGGAAATAAAATTTCTGGATCCATATCAATGAAGACTGATAACCCAAAGAGAGAACCTTTGAAATGCTGGGGTTGCAGGGAAGAACATCTATTGAGAGATTGCCGACACCGACAACAGGATAGTCGGAGGATTTATAACATCCAGGAAACTACTACCGTCAATGATGTGGCCAGGAGTGTGCCACAAATTCATGCAGCCTTGGATTATAACCAAGCCGACCACCAAGCTTCAGTAGTGGAAATAGAAGGTATGATTTCCAACCATCTAGTGTCTATTTTAATTGACCCTGGTTCAAATTTGAGTTATATAGCCCCTAAAGTTGTTTATAAGTGTAAACTACAGCCACAAAAACATACCAAACCGTGGTTGGTAAAGTTAGCCACTGGCACCAAGAGAAGGGTAGCAGAGGTTATACCAGCTTGCCAATTGATGTTGGGTAAATTCCCCACCCAAACAACCCTTAACATATTACCCCTAGGATTGTATGACCTATTGATTGGTATGGACTGGCTGGCTGCCCATAAAGCTAGATTGGACTGTTAACATAAAACCTTAGAATGTGTAAGTAAGGAAGGAAAGAGGATAACCCTTCAAGGGATCCGAAAACCTGTCTCGGTGAGACAAATATCAGCTCTGGAAATGAGAAAGTATTGCCGAAAGGGATGTCCCCTATATGCAATACAGGTGTTGAAAACAATCGAAGGTGACAAACCAAGCCCCGATGATCAACCTATCCTGAGAGAATACAAAGATGTATTTCCGGAAGAGGTACCGGGTCTACCTCCGAGAAGGGACATAGAATTCTCGATAGAACTTGCACTAGGAGCGGTGCCAGTGTCTAGGACACCCTATCGGATGAGTACACCTGAGTTAGTTGAACTCAAGTTGCAACTAAAAGAAATGATGGATAAGGGCTATATTCGGCCCGACGTGTCTCCATGGGGAGCATTGGTCCTGTTCATGAAAAAGAAGGACGATACCCTTAGACTGTGTATAGATTATAGGCAACTCAATAAGGTAACTATAAAGAACAAGTACCCCTTGCCCAGGATCGATGACTTGTTCGATCAATTGGGGGGTGTGTCTATTTTCTCAAATATTGATTTGAGGTCGGGATACCATCAATTCCGAATCAAGGGTGAAGACATCCATAAAACTGCCTTCCGAATGAGGTATGGTCACTATGAGTTTGTGGTGGTGCCATTTGAGTTGACCAATGCCCCTGCCACTTTTATGTGCTTGATGAACAATGTACTCAGCAAATTCCTAGACAAATTTGTGCTTGTTTTTATTGACGATATATTAATTTACTCCAAGAACAGAAAAGAGCATGAAGAACATCTTAGACTTGTGCTGCAAGTGCTAAGAGAACATCAGCTCTATGTCAAATTCAACAAATGTGAATTCTTCCAGAAGAAAATACATTACTTAGGCCATGTTCTTTCCGAAGAAGCAGTAGCGATAGACCCTGACAAAATCAGGTCTATCATGGAATGGCCTACCCCAAAGGATGTTTCAGACATCAGATCCTTTATGGGATTAGCAGGATACTATAGGAGATTTATAAAAGGATTTTCCAAGATTTGTTGTCCAATCAATGCCCTCCAAAAGAAGGGGACAAAATTCCCGTGGACGTAGAAATGTGAAGAAATATTTCAAACCTTGAAACATCTACTGACCCATGCACCCGTGCTGAAGATCGCCAATCCAGAAGCTGACTTCCTCGTGTGCACAGATACTTGTAAGGAAGGGCTCAGAGGAGTCCTTATGCAGGAAGGAAGTGTGATCTGCTATGAATCCCAAAAAATGAATGAGCATGAAGTCAACTATGTGACCCATGATCTAGAACTGGCTGCCATAGTGCATGCCTTGAAAATGTGGAGGCATTACCTCCTAGGAAGAAAGTTTGTGCTTATGACAGATCACTGTGGATTGCGATACCTGTTTGATCAACCAAAGCTCAATGTTAGACAAGCTAGGTGGATGGCCCTCCTGAGCAAGTTTGATTTCGAAATCATACACATTAAAGGAAAGGAAAATAGGGTGGCCGATGCCCTTAGCAGAAGTATGAAAACAATTCACCTGGCAGTGGTGAGCACCTGTGAGACAGATGTCAAGGAGAGAATCATAAATGCACAAGAAACAAATCCCTTCATCCAGACTGTGACCATGTACCTACAACAAGGACCCTCCGGAGAAAAATATGAAGGCTACCAGATGACTGCAGGAGGTCTGCTCAATTACAGAAGTAGATTTTATATTCCAGATTGTGATGACTTGAAGAGGTTCATACTGGATGAACTACATAAAAGACCCTATTTTGGTCATCCAGGATACCGGAAGATGATCACGACCACTAGGAGACAATTCTATTGGCCTGGAATGAAGAAAAGCATAGCCGAGTACTTGGCCAAATGCATAGAGTGCCAACAAGTTAAAGTAGAACACCGACACTCAGCATGATTATTACAACCTTTACCAATCCCATAATGGAAATGGGAAACCATCTCCATGGATTTCATCATTGGATTTCCAACCTCAACCAAATAGAATGACGCCATTATGGTGGTGGTGGATAAATTGAGCAAGTTTGCTTACTTCGTCCCCATCAAGTCAACTTGCAAGGAAATAGACATCGCCCAGGTATTCATGAAGGAGATATTCAGACTTAATGGTATGCCAAAAGAGATCGTGTCTGACAGAGACACGAAGTTTACTTCCAACTTTTGGATATCATTGATGACTGGTTTAGAGACCAAGTTGCTGTTTAGAACCACCTATCACCCTCAAACCAACGGACAGACAGAAAGAGTGAATCAAATACTAGAAGATATGTTAAGGATGTATGTAATGCATCAACCCAAGAAGTGGGAGGACTACTTGCCACTGGTGGAATTCGCCTATAACAACGTCTACCAAGCATCCTTAAAGATGAGTCCCTTTGAAGTCCTCTATGGTAGGCCGTGTAATACTCCAGTCAGTTGGAGTAATCCCGTAGAATTTATTTTGGACCCAACATGTTGAAAGAAATGGAACAACAAGTGACTCAGATAAAACAAAACCTGAAGGTCGCCCAGAACCGACAGAAAAGTTATGCTGACCAAAAGAGAACTTCAAGAGAGTTCAAAACGGGAGATCATGTATATCTCAGAGTTAGGCCCAGGAAAAGTTCCCTAAAAATGGGAGCTTGTGCCAAGTTAGCACCTCGGTATTGTGGACCCTTTGAGGTTCTAGATAGAGTGGGACCTGTGGCCTATAGGCTAGCACTTCCTCCCACAGTCAAAGCACATAATGTTTTCCATGTCTCATTAATGAAGAAATATGTACATGATGCTAACCATATAATTGATTGGTCTGTGATCCAGGTGGAACCGGAGGGAGAATTTCTACCATAGCCTCAATGCATACTGGACAGAAAGGAAACCCCACTCCTGAACCAAGCCATTGCACAGGTCAAGGTGCAGTGGAAACATTTTGGCCCAAATGAGGCTACATGGGAAATGGAGGATGCCATGAAATGGGCATATCCAATTTTGTTTACACCTATACATGCATGTCAAGTTGATAAATAGAACATCAAGGACAATGTTCCTTTAAGGGGGAGGGAATTGTAACACCTTGTTTCCCCCAGTCTGTAAAAATAACTATACTGGCCAAGTATTGTGGCAAACTCAGAAATGTGAATGTGTGATGTGAATGGACCTTATGAAAAAGGTCGATCAATGTGAATGATATTATAATATATATATATTGCAGGACTGTTGAGAGGGGGATGTGATGAAAAAGAGACCATGATGGATGAAGAAAGGCAGTGGAAGGCACCTGGAATGGTGGCATTAACTTCCACCAAAACCAATACTGTATTTGGACTTCACTGGCCTGAAGAACCAAGAGCGGCTCACTGGCCCCGAATTAAATGACTTTCCAGGTTGGTAGGTAAAGGGATCCTCATGAGTAATGAGGGATGGGGGTGAACCACCCATCCGTAGAGTCCTCAGACCTGACCACCGCGAGGAAGGTCGTTCCACATGCAACCTCGCCGAAAGGAGAAAGAGGCAAGAGGAGTGTGTGATCAGGGCAGACGCAAGGGAAAGAGGAAGAGGAGAAGTCTGGAAAAATACAGAGTGAGTGATAGTAGAGAAGAAGGAGAGTAACTTTCGTTCTCGGTCATTGACAAACAAAGACGCAGTCTCGCAGCATCGTGGTCTCAGCTCGGGGGTGGCTAGTGGTAAATCCGTTGGGAGTCGCTGAGCCTATGGTTGGGTGGAAATGAGCACCCCTCTCAGCAGTTTCAATCACACCTGGTGTCATTTTTGATAAGTGTTTTATATCCTGTATCTTGAAGTTTATATGCTGATATGTATGCTCATAGTCTGTGCAATTTATGAATGGTTTGAGCATAAGACTGTTTGTGTGGTGTTTTGACCATAAATGGTGGTTGCATGCTTATAATGGAAAGACCATGTATGGCTTATGTTTTATGAATTGCTATTTATATGCTTACCGATCTAAGTCAGACTTCAAGTCTGTTCTCAGGAAATCTATACCCTTATTCATTTCTAGGAATACCCAGAATAGATCCGCATGGATTATGTTTATAGATAGATTTATATATATGTATACCGATCTAACTTGGACTTCAAGTCTGCTCTCAGGAAATCTATGCCCTTATTCGTCTCTAGCAATACCCGGAATAAATCTCTCCATAGAGATACCCTCTCTTGGAAAACTTACCAAGAACCTGAAAAAAAAGGATTTGAAGGCCCAAGTCTTAGTAATCCTGTAGGAGGAAGAATGGGCCTCTCAAAATCCTGAAATAACCGCTTAGGGATAAGAATCAATTGACGGATGAGATCCTGTCGGAAGATCTGTGGCCATTCACGACTGTTAGATTGGAAGAAGAAACAAGGGCATCAAATGCCTTAACCCTTTTCCTTTATCTTCGTGAGTAGTGAAGAAATCGGGACCATAGATCCCCAAGGTCCGTGGGAGTATTTGGACCGTTGGTTTTTCCACATCCAAGGACCAGTGGGAGAGTGCATAGCGCAGGATAGATCTGAACCGTTAGATCTTAGTTAGAAAACCCAACAACCGTTGGAGCTATCGGGAGATGTATGAGGGTTAGGCCTCATGAACAAAGGCGAAAGTCCCGAAAGAGGAGTTGATATTGGGGCTTTGGACTTCAGGATTTCGAAAGTCCTGATGACGAGAGATTGGGACACTCCATGGTGGAAGTCCCGAAATAGATCTGGACCATCCATCTGTGGAGGACACATGGCAGAGGTCGAGAGTCCATCGGTATTTCAGATACCGAGGATTTGAATTGACAGAGGATCTGTGTCACTGGGGGTTGCAAGTCGCGAAATCCTGATAAACGAAACCTTGAATCGGTTTAAGTGTGAATAAGTTTGAGAAAGTTGGGATTTGATAGTGACTGTTGATCATCCTGAAAATATCATAATGGTTGATCATGGGTAAAGGTCGCAGCCGTCCATCGGAGGGACATGTGGATGCCAGTCAACATTTCGGCGTTTCGACACCCGAGAAACCAAAGGGCAAGAACCCTTGTCTTTGCAAGTCACGAATTCCTAGTACCTAAAACCCCAATGTGCTATGTGGCAGAAAAGAGGATTCCTGAAAGGGATCTAGATCGTCCATCGAAGGAGACGCGTGGTGAACGGTCAGAGTTCGGGGAAAGCTCTGAAATTCCGTGGAACATTGGATCCAAATCCTCGAGGACCGTTGATCTCCTACATGAATCCCCATATCAGGATTCAGGGATTGGAGTGACAAGAGTTTTGAAGTCGTTGCATCATGAACTCTCGGTTCACGAAACTCTGAAAATATCCGAACCGTTGGATCCAAGACATCGAGAGCCGTTGGATCTTATACAAGAACTCGAGTATCGGGTTTCGGGGTTTGAAGAGTCGAAAGACTTGAATCTCTTTTGTTTCGAACTCCCGATTACCGAAATCCCGATACGGTCAGGATCGTTGGATCAGGGGAGGCTTATAGCCGTTGATCTCCCTTTGGAGGGGAACTTCAAAGATTATGGAGTTTTGGGGGATTTGAAAGGGAGAGGAAGAGACATCGCATCGCGATTCCCTGAATTGAGAAAAGTCGGTAAGTGCTTTGTTGATTTAGCTCGTGGTAACAAAATAGGGTCATGTGGACAAGACCCAAGCGGGGAGCTTGTCACTCACTAGCCCTGTCGAGGTTTAGCGTTTCACTGTTTCGAGCTTCGGGGTTTGCAGAGTCGAAAGAATCGACGTTCTGGTAGCACTGAGTCGTGAAGTGTGAAAAGACGTCGTACTGGTTCGGCCCATAGTCGTGACCCACGATCACATGGAGGTGGACATATGAGGAACTAGCTGATGATAGGCCCCTGTAAGTATCTCAGGGATTTTGATTCTCGAGTAATCGATGAAAAATTTATTATGCCAGAGTGGGTATGTGACAATTGCGATGGACCGAAACCAATATATGTGAACCTACAAGGTATGATGGACTAACTGATCTAGTTTCTTTCATAAGAGAGTTTGAGTTGCAAATATAAGATCAACATAGATTACTAGCTCTGGATGTTGCGCTGAAAGAAACCCCTGCAAGGTGGTGGGTTGTACACAAGGATGGAATAAGAGATTGGCAACAATGCAAAACGTTATTACAATTCAGATTCAAAATATAGAATGAAAGTATCATGACGAAGTATAATGGATTAAGTTTCCTAGCAGACCATATTACGAAGTGTACCGTGACTTGGAGATCAATACCTTAACAAGAATGGATGCATTTATTTGTGCACACTTTGGACATTTTTATCGCACAAACTGCACGTTGAACAAAGCTTGACCCAATCCATGATATGGAGATAATTGTGGGAGAGTCTGCCCACTGTCACCTTAGATAAACCCTCCCTTTGTTTTAGTGAAGGATAAATCCAACACAAGGGGGAATTCCGAGTGACCCTAGGGGGGAAATGAGATGTAAAGTGAGGTTAAGGAAGATAATGCCCCTATAGGTCAAAATACTAAGTGGAATGTGGTTTGGAAACGAGTCTTGGAGATAGTCAATGGTTTCCAAGTGCTTGAGTACCCGAGGAAGATAATTGCACATGCCCAAGACACAAGAGAATACAAGTATACAATCCAAAATATCCAATGGAGAAGCAAGTGAATATTTCTATCCTATATATAAGAAGTAAATAATGATACAAATCAACACGTAAATGATAATCAAAGCTGCTAAATAAGTCACTAAAATTTAATCAAAGATGCAAGAGATAAGCTAGTAATGACTAGTATAATTCAAGTGAGATAAGACAAGACCTTAGCAACAATATAGGGCTGTTCAAAGATGTTATTCCAGAGATATTGTAACAACCTTATGGCTATAGAAAAATATTTCTACAACAAAAAATTCCAACCATGAAAGGTTACAAGTAAACCACCCAAAAGATGCACAATGACAAGTAGATTATTATGGCAACTTCCTAGCAAATTTTGACGATTGAAAAGAGAGCAAAAGTAAAAGTTAGAGAGCAAATTATTGCATCCCTAATGGCTGTAGCTTTAATTATATGACAACAATAATATATCCTTGGCAAAAATAGATGCACTAGTGGCTCAAACATGCTAGTAGAGCATATAATTGATCCCACTTCAAACAATTTGAAAATCTCGTAAAATCACGTTACCCAATGCAAACAATTTATTTCTCCAATGCAAATTTCAGATTAGTGCCTTTAATATATGGGTAAATGGAGTCTTTTATGTGCGATTTAGATCCATAATATCCCTAGGTGTGTAAGTCCTTTTACTCCCTAGGGCATGCAAATCAAACTAAGGTAAATCTAGGAGGGTGTACACCCTTGTACTCCTCCTAACAACCTTGGTTAAAAAGACTTGTCAAATATAAATGAGATGAAGTTTTGGAGGAGGGTGTAAGCACATATACTCCTCTTAGGGTTTCAAACAAGAATAACATGGAACAAGAAGAAAACACTAATAAAATGCAGATATTTCCTTACAAATCCCACAATATGCAGGATCAAACCATAGTTTACCAAAACATATCCATCCATAAGAAAGAGAGTAAGCCTCCAAGAGGTGTGCACCACCTTAAATCCACAACATGTCAATAGAGATCACCAAAATAAATTTTCACAAGAGAGAGATATCCAAGTTGTCCAAAGAGGGCACAAATTTCAGCCAAAAATCTTCTCCAAGATAGGAGAGCTATGGTAACAATGAAATAGAAATGATCCTTATTTATATAAAACTCCTAAAAAATGTTTTTCCACTTAATTTAGGATAAAAAACAAAAATAAGGGAGACATTTCCCATTATTTTTCCCCTTTACAACATTAAATTCAATTTGCACATGAGAAAATTCCTAAAAAGGCATGACATCACCCCTTATAGGGAAACGTTTGGCACTTTGAGCAAGTCGTTTGAGCTTGGAGATGAAAGGTCGGGCCTCCAAATGCCTCCTCCTTGTGTGCTAGGGTATCTTCCATCAAGCCAAGGCTTCTCTCCATTAAAAAGGTGCCAAGTGTCAAGCCAACACCGCCACAACCAAAACCCTAGCCCCAACAAAATGTCAAGCCCCAAGATGTAGTGCTCTAGCCTCCAAAGGCAAGTCGTTGGGGTGATGAAGGGCTAGGATAGGTCACCCAAGGTGTCTCTCAAGACTCAAAATTATACCATAATAATCTAGTGTGCATGACATGGTATCCAACCCGTGGGATTCATGCCCCAAGGAAGCCCAAGCTAGGCTTGTTCCTCCGAAATTATCCACCAAGAAATGTCCTTCAAAGACAATGAATATGCCCTCCAAGGATCTCAATTCAAACATATCATGATAAGTAAATCAAATCAATAAAAGAGTCATCTAAGCATGTGCATAAAAATCCACCTCATCAAATTAAACAGGTGCTCAACGACCCTATGCAACATGCCAAGTTTAGATATGGGAGGGTTGACAAAGTGACCTATTGGGTGAATCATTCCCTAAGTCAAGGACTGTTTCTCGGGTGGAACCCCCACTAAGCCATGTGGAGAAGACAATGTGGATGGGGGAACTACTTTTGGGCATGGGGTTCATGACATACAAGGGATCGTAGTGTCTCATTTATGGGTGCCTTTGTAGGGGGTGTGTTGCACCTTCATTTTCAATGCATCCTTTTTCCAAGCCCATTTAATTCCATTAATTACATAAAGTCCAGAACAAATCGATACTCCCTATGGGGTAACATATAACTTGTGGGGTAATACCAAAGTCTCACTTTAAGGGAGAGCTACATAGAGTGCCATGGAGGTAAAGTCTAGCTTGTAAAGCACTTATGTAGATCCCTCAACAAGTGGGACATTTATTTATATATGTGTTTGCTTTTGCAGGTCTTTGAATTTTTAGGAGAAACATTTCATTGTTCTCAAGACCTCTTTGGGAGAGAATATGGAAGGTTATGATTTGGATTTTATCTTTTTCCAGCTACATTCCCTCTAGGCCTTCAACCCCTTCATCCCACGAAATGAGGGAAATCCCTTCTTGGGTTAATACATCCGAAAATCCCAAAAGATAAGGAGGGGAGGGGATGAAGTGTGTAAAGTGGAAAGTATGATCGGGATGACACGATGGCTCGTCAAGGAGACCTCCCAATAGAAAACACATCCCTAAGGGTGACCACTTACTAGGGAACAATGTCAACCACCGAGGTGAAACAGGGAAAAGATAATAACTTCCAAGCATACATTACATAATCAAAAGTAGCTTTAAATGAAACACACTCAAATGCCTCAAATATTGAAATGACACTCACCATAATACATGGATTGCACCTCATGGAGAAAGACCCAATGTCTTCTGGAAGCAAGCCGGTGTGGAAAATACCATCATGATGAGTGTCTATCAAAATTTGAGCACAATGGTGGTTGGGAATCTTCATAGAACAAGCCTGGGTCATCGAAAGGATACTCATCACAACTCTCAAGGGATGTCTGAGAAACATCATGAGCATATTGCGACAATTTATCTTCAAATGGATGGAAAAAATCTGTAACCATATCATCATTAGGCTTCCAAACATCTGAATCATGTACAGGTGAAAATAATTCCTTTGAAGATGAAAACTCAAACCATTTTGCTCGAGAGCTACTTTCAATGTCATAAATGGGATCTCTATAAAAAATGAAACAACTCTCATCCCATTTCTATCTCCCAACACGTATGAAATCATTAATATGTTGATTAACCACATCAGAGATGTTCTCCATGAGATCATTTTCATCATCAAGGGTAATCATTTCTTCATCTTCATGTGCCAGAAAAAGGTAAGGCAAGATGACTTCATCTTCATCAAGTGGGAGAAAGGATACCAATGTCTCATCCTACTCATCTGGATGTTGTACTTCCTTAGGGTCTTCTTCTTCTTGACAACTTTCTTCATGGATCTGTTCTTTAATCAAGTCTTTGTCATCTTCAATAAAATCAAAGAATTCACCATCCTGATCTTGATCTCTAACAAGTTTGCATACTTCTTCAGGCATGCAGAGTGATTCATCATCATTTGGGAAGTTTTCCTGGTACCCATACTTCTCGGTCACATCATCATACAATTATTTTACTCCATAATATGCAATGGAAACCACCCATGCTAAGTTTAGGGTAGGGTTTCCCTCATTATTTTGGAGGATAACGTCATATTCTTCTTCTCTCTGTTCACAGAACTTTCCAAAAAGTATTTATTGGGACACATTTCTATCATTTGTTCACAAAACTTATTGTCTTCTTCTATGCTTTCCTTGAGAAACTCAAAACTTTTCTCATTACTATTATCAAATTCTTCTCTTTCAATTGTTGTTTCAAAAAAATATGGAATAAGCGTTTCTCTTAAACCTTCAATGGGATCAAGGTCAAAACCTTCCCTTGAAAAAACATCCTCCAGGTCCTGAATTTTCTCTACAATAATTTGAGTGTTTGGTCCGCAACTTTTAAGGAACTTTCTGGTGAGCATCGTTAAAGAAGATATACTTCTTGGCTTGCAAGAATGCTTGATCCATTTCCTTTGTTCATTTTCCAAGGACAATAAAAACAATCACATACATACATCCTCATGTTGTACATTTTCATAGTATATGCATATGGTAAACTCAACAATGTGTGCTATAGCCGATCATGGATTACCATCAAACTTTGGGATGACATCCAATTGGTTTATCAGGAACTTGTTCAGATACCCATCCATAGTTTTGGCATCCAAGGCCTTGTATGATCCATGAAAGTGACACAAATCAATGCTTCCATCACTTGGGATATCACCTCTATGGAGTTGCCAGATGAGACTAACGCTCATAAAAAATCATAAGGGAACGTCCCTCAAATGGAGTCACCGGGAAATATCATGGTAAAGGCTTTGGGATGGAAGCTTGCCAAAGTGTCGTTAGGGAACAAAAGAGGATTCTAAATCCTCCCCCAAAACGACGCCAAAATATCATCCCACAAATTGTAGGTTGGACAAAGCCTGAACCAATCCATGATATGGCGATAACTTTGGGAGAGTCTACATATTGTCATCTTAGATAAATCCTCCCCTCATTTTAGTGAAGGAGAAATCCAACACAAGGGGGGAAATCCCAGGTGACCCTAGGGGGAATGAGATGGAAAGTGAGGTTATGGAAGATAATTCCCCTATAGGTCAAAATACTAAGTGTAATGTGGCTTGGGAACGAGTCTTGGAGATAGTCAATGGTTTCCAAGTGCTTGAGTACTTGTGGAAGATAGTTGCACCTGCTCAGGACATAAGAGAATACAAGTATACAAGCCAAAATATCCAATGAACAAGAAAGTGAAGCTTGTTTTCCTATATAGAAGTAGTAAATAATGATACAAATCAACAAGTAAATGATAATGAAAGTTGCTAAATAAGTCACTAAAAGTTTAGTTAAAGATGCAAGAGATAAGCTAGTAATGACTAGTATAATTCAAGTGAGATAAGACAACATGTTAGCAATAATATAGGGTTGTTCAAAGATGTTATTGTAGAGATATTGTAACAGACTTATGTCTGTAGAAAAATATTTCTACAACAGAAAATTACAACCACCAAAAGTTATAATTAAACCACCCAAAAGATGCACAATGACAAGTAGATTATTATGGCCGCTTCCTAGAAAATTTTGATGGTTGAAAATAGAGAAAAAGTAAAAGCTAGAAAGAAATTTTCTACAGCCCTAATGTCTGTATCTTTAATGTTATAACAACAATAATATACCCTTGGCTAAATAGGATGCCCTAGTGGCTCAAACAAGCTAGTAGAGCATAGAATGTATTCCACTTCAAACAATTTGAAAATCTCATGAAATCACGTTACCCAATGCAAATTTCAGATTAGTGTCTTTAATATGTGGGTAAATGGAGCCTTGGATGTGTGAGTTAGATCTACAATATCCCTAGGGGTGTAATTCATTTTACTCCCTAGGGCATGCAAATCAAACTAAGGTAAATCTAAGAGGGTGTACACCCTTGTACTCCTCCTAGCAACCTTGGTTAAAATGAGTTGTCAACTAGAAATGAGATAAATTTTTGGAGGAGGGTGTATGCACTTATAATCCTCCTAGGTTTTCAAATAATAATATCATGGAACAAGAAGAAAACACCAATAAATGCAGAAATTTCCTTACCAATTCCACAAGATGCAAGATCAAACCCTAGTTTACCAAAACATATCCATCCATAAGCAAGAGAGTAAGCCTCCAAAAGGTGTGAACAAACTTAAATCCACAATATACCAAGAGAGATCACCAAAATACATTTTCACAAGAGAGAGACATCCAAGTTTTCCAAAGAGGGCACAAATTTCATCCAAAAATCTTCTCCAAGATAGGAGAGTTGTGATAAAAATGAAATAGAAATGATCCTTATTTATACATAACTCCTAAAAAGTGTTTGTCCACTTAATTTAGGGTAAACCAAAAAATAAGGGAGTCATTTCCCTTTAATTTTCCCCTTTACAACATTAAATTCAATTTGCACATGAGAAAATCCCTAAAAAGGCATGACATGACCCCTTCTAGGGCAACGTTTTTCACTTTGAGCAAGTCATTTGAACTTGGAGATGAAACTTTGGGCCTCCAAAGGCCTCCTCCTTGTGCTCTAGGGTATATTCCATCAAGCCAAGGATTCTCTCCATAAAAAAGGTGCCAAATGTCAAGCCAACACCACCACAACCAAAACCTTATCCCCAACAAAACATCAAGCCCCAAGATGTAGCACTATAGCCTCCAAAGGCAAGTTGTTGGGGGTGATGAAGGGATAGGATAGGTCACCCAAGGTGTCTCTCAAGCCTCCAAATGTTACCATCATAATCTGGTGTGCGGGCCATGGTATCCAACTTGTGGGATTCATGCCCCAAGGAATCCCAAGCTAGGCTTTTTCCTCCAAAATTGTCCACCAAGCAAGGTCCCACAGAGACAATGAATATGCCCCCCAAGGATCTCAAGTCAAACGTATCATGATAGGTAAATAAAATGAATAAAATAGTCACCTAAGCACGTGCATCAAAAACTACCTCATCAAATTTAACAGGTGCTCAAAGACCCTATGCAACTTACCAAGTTTAGGTATGGGAGGGTTGACAAAGTGATCTATTTGGTGAATTGTTCCCTAAGTCAAGGAGTGTTTCCCAGGTGGACCCCCCTCTAAGCCACGTGGAGAAGATGAAGTGGATAGGGGAAAGAATTTTGGGCATGGGGTTCATGAAATACAAGGGATCTTAGTGTCTCATTTATGGGTGCCTTTGTAGAGGGTGTGTTGCATCTTCGTTTTCAATGCATCCTTGTTCCAAGCCCATTTAATTCCATTAATTAATTAAGGTCCAGAACAATTGGATACTCCCTATGGGGTAAAATATAGTTTGGGGGGAAGTGCCACATTTTCACTTGAAGGGAAAGGTACATAGAGTGCCATGGGGGTAAATTCTACCTTGTAATGCACTTGTGTAGATCCCTCAACAAGTGGGACATTTATATATATGTGTTTTCTTTTGCAGGTCTTTGAATTTTTAGGAGAAACATTTAATTGTTCTGAAGACCTCTTTGGGCGAGCATATAGAAGGTTATGATTTGGATTTTATTTATTTCCAGCTACATTCCCTCTGGGCCTTCATCCCCTTCTTCCCATGAAATGAGGGATAATCCCTTCTTGGGTTAGTACACCCAAAAATACCAAAAGATAAGGAGGCAAGGGGATGAAGTGTGGAAAGTGCAAAGTATGATTGGGATGGGAAGATGGCTCATCAAGGAGACCTCCCAGTAGAAAAAATATCCCTAAGGGTGATCACTTATTAGGGCACAATGTCAACCACCTAGCTGGAACAGGGCAAAGACCATAACTTTTAAGCATACATTACATAATCAAAAGCAACTTTAAACTTTAAATGCAACACACTCAAATGCCTCAAATATTGAAATGACACTCACCATAATACCTGGCTTGTTCATCATGGAGAAAGACCTAATGTCTTCCAGAAGCAAGCTGGTGTGGTGGATATCATTGTGATGAGTTTGAGATGTATGCTGGTGAAGTGGGCCTCTGTTTGTGGAAGTGGAAGATGTCAACCATCTATCTCTCGATACTCCATGTCTGCAACCTGAGGGCCTTGAGACATCATCTCTTTAGTTATTCCCGAGAAATGGGGATAACAGACACTAATCCGGAGAATTGGTACATAGAACTAGAAGTGTACAAAGGCATATGAGATTGGGAAAAGTTGACCAGGAACTTCAAGGTAAGGTTCAATTTTGAAAATAATAATCCTTTGATTGAATCAACCTTGCAGGTTATCAAGAACAAGATTTTTGTGATATAAGGCTCGATTTATAGTACACCTAGAGTTACTACAACAATTGAAGAGGTCTTGCACTGTTATAATGTTTTTGAAGAAGACCAGGAAGTTGAAGACCCAAGGAATTTGCAGATACCAAAGACTGAAGGGGAGTCCACAATAGAAGGATCAGAGCTTGAGTCAACTATATATACAAAGCTCCTAAGAACAATGAAAATTAACATTGGTACATAAGATAAGCCTAATTTTGTGAACATAGGAGGCTATTGGAGCGATGAGACAATAAAAAAGGTTGACGACTTACTGCGTTAATACCAATATATATTTCCAACTATGTTATGAGAGATGAAAGGGATTTCAAGGGAGTCAGGAGAAATGAAGATCTCGTTGAAACCAGATTCCAAACCTGTGAAGCAGAGACCATATAGAATGAACCAGACATATAAGTAGAAGGTAAAAGTAGAGATAGATAGGATGTTAGAAGCTGGAATTATAGAACCCGCTGAAGAATTAGAATGGATCAACCCAATGGTAGTCCAAGACAAGAAGACAGGGGGAATCATGATATTTGTAGATCTGATAAAGTTAAATGATGCTTTCTTACATGGCCCATTTCCTACTCCATTTATAGACAAAGTGTTGGAGAATGTAGGGGGTGAGGAGGCTTACTCTTTTACGGATGGATTCTCAGGATACCACTAGATCAAGATTGTGCAAGAAGACATATATAAGACCACTTTTTCAACAGAATGGGGTTGTTACCAGTACAAAGTTATGTCTTTTGGTTTGAACAATGCACCAACAATATTTTCTAGAGTTGTTGTTGCAACTTTCAAAGAGTTCATTCATAAGTTGTTAGAAATGTACTCAAATGATTGGACAATATTCATCCTATTGAAATACCATGATTAAACTCTACGCTTAATGTTGGATAGGTGTAACTAGTACTAGATCTCGTTGAATTTGAATAAATGCTTTTTTTGTGCACCTTTTGGAATATTGTTGGACCATGTGGTGTGTAAACATGTATTGTTAGTTGATCCTACGAAGATAGATGTGATTGTTGATTTGACACCACCAACTTCAGTGCAACAATCAAAATCCACATTGGTTCATACATGATACTATAGAAATTTCATCAGAGGATATGCACATATCACAGCTCCTATGGAGAAGTTTCTAAAGAAGGAAATTAAGTATTAGTGGAATGATGAATGTCATAAGAGTCTAGATACATTGAAACCAAATATGGTCACTGCGCCGATTCTGGTTCTTCTTGACTGGAGAAAGGAATTTCATGTTCATGTAGATGCATCGTGTAACATACCCGACCACCCAGAGGTTGAGCTACGCCACTTAAACAGGTTGCAACACACCCTACCACCCACATGCTAGGCACGCTACAGTCCCAAGACTCAGTTCTCTGATCCCTAATTCAAAGACAAAGGGTTTCTCAACAATGTTAGGAGCATACACACCACATGCATAAGACAAGATCCATGCCACAACATAAAAGAAATAAACACCGTTCCATGCACAACAAATAACCAACAAATAGGCACATTATAATACATATCTCAGAGATAATTAAACACACAGTGGAATACATTAAACATAAAACATAGAGAGCACTTATCTTTGCAAGTAAACATTCACCAATTGGCTGCAGACCAAGGATGTTCCTCCCAACCATAGTTGTTGTTGTTCATTTACTCTCAATAACAGGTCACCCTCGATCCAGGGCTATGAATCCACAAGGACGGGTCCTAGGCCAAGTATAAATACACAGTATTTGGCTAAGTAGCTCTCAGGTTTCCCAACCTCACATCAATCCTAATTTCCATCTCTCTTCCCCCCTCAGCCTGCACAACCCAAAGAAATGAAAACCTTTCTTTGCCATGCAGTCCCTGAGGCTGTTCCATTTCTCTTCAGAGATCTAGTGCTATTGGTAAGGAAATATCCCTACTAGAAATTCCAAGGACTCTTAGCTGTGGACAGTTCCATCCGAACTTCCATCAAGTTCATGCACAGAGGCATTAAATCCCTCCTGTAATGATCAGTAAATAATTACAACCATTCAACGATGGCTCTCCTCTTCCTGCCATTCGTTTCCATGCTCATCCCAAGAGAACACGAACTAGAAATAGTGAGTGAAGAGGAAGAAGAACAAGTGAACCAGTGAGAAGAGGACGAACCAAAAGAATAATGACCCCAAAACAACCCCCAAGAGATGTTTAAATAATTACATGAAGACAAGAGCCACATGGCCTCCCTCCCAACAAGCTCATGTAACCCCCTCTTCTCCATAAAATCAATTATGGGTAAATTAAATAATAATAACAAGACTTAGCCCCCCAAGCCCCCTCTCTCGTGGAATCATAGCCCCCTATCTCTTTTTTCCTTGTCGATCTTGCAGCCAATGGTGTATTTTATTAATGTATAGGAAGTGTTACATTTGCTAGGCACTCTGGCCCCTTTTCAACTTTATCGGCTCACCAGCCTAAGTCATATTTATATAATACATTATATTTTATAAGGGTTAGAACCGGGATGTTACATCCCCCTCCCCTTATTTTGGCACTGTCCTCAGTGCACAACACCATTCCAATGTTATTAACATTACAATTCCAGTCCCTTTGGCCTTAATTCACACAGGCAAGCCAACCCAATCTTATATACATAGGAACTCTGACCTAAAACATGTATGCATAGGCATTCCGACCCAAAACATGTATGATGATCTTCAGAATTTATATTTTTGGCAGTAGTTCCAACCAACAAGCTATCCTTTCTTCTCATCCCTGCACAACCCAAAGAAATGAACCCCTTTCTCTTCCATGCAGTCCCTCAGGCTGTTCCACTTCTCCCCAACTTTAGTGCACTCGGCCAGGAAGTTTCAGAGTTGTGGGTTCCAGAACTCCAGTTGTAGCAAGTCCATTGGACTTCCTTCCTTCCATGCCTTTGTCATTTAGTTGCTCCAACATCACCTTCTTTTCTCTCATAGTCTAGTACTTTTCTAGATCTTGAACATTCATCATTTTCCTACAATATTTTAAATTAGCGAGCATGTCAGTTCAAAATTTGTGCATAAAATTCTTATTCTTTCTCATATTGTAAGAGTAAATTTTCATAATCCAATACAATACTTATCTGTGCGGTTCATGGATCTACATCCATATAGTTTTCTTGTTAACTTAGCTCACTGTTTTCCTTGAAATTCCCATTGTGTGCATGACCCCAATCAAGAGCTATCAAAGTCTACTCTTCCTTGTGGTCACTCACTTTCCAGGCCCAGGCTCATGCATCCCCTTTTCTACTATGCAGTCCCTCAGGCGATCCATTTTGCCTCACCAAGGTTCTCTTTCACAAGAAGTTTTCTAGGGACACAAGGTTCTCATGTCACAACAATAGACTTTTCCATGCTTTCCATCTTTCATATCCAACATCTCATCTGTATTATACACATACAGTCATCATGAGATATCATTATAACCATTTCAAACATAAATGTCAAATCTGTTTTATACAGGAAAATAAAGTTTTCCAAGCATGATATTTATGCTCATAATGGTTGGCTCTACATCTGTATATATCGATATTCCTTATGGGCTTACATCCCTGCCATATCCAAGACCATTCTACCTGCAATTTCTTCAATTTACATTAGGCTAAAACAATTCGTCAGTAATTATCAAATCATAATTCCCAAAACTATTTTATATAGGAAAAATAAAACTTCTAGACATGAGCTTCTGCTCATAACAATTTGACTCTTGCAACAATAGTAATTGGTCTTCTTTATGGGCTTACAACACTGCCATATCCCAGACCCCTTTCCTACTGCAATTTCAACATTCCTCAGCCAAACAAATTGTCAATATCTCATGTACAAGATATATATTTTCATGGCAATGATTCAAAACAAAATCACAAAGTTCTCTTAGAATTGTTTACAACTATAATTCAATTACTTCTATTAATCCAACTATCAATTGGAATGAACTCATTATTACATACACATGTATTATCAGTCACATAGACTTTTCATAATGCAACAATTAATAAGATAACAATTAATGTGCCAATACCCATGGTCACATCTACACAATGCATCCATGCATTGACTACATAATACCACATAACTATGTCATGTATTCCACCATGATGAGTTGGAAGGTCTGGCCAACGATTCAACACATCATCCACACACTTCCTACTGCTTGCCTAACTATTTGGTTACCTTTCTTTTCCACCCAAACACAACACCAAGAATATAATCCTTAAGTGCTCTTCAGTGTTGGCAAAAAGGTTGCAATCCAAACATCATATATACAGTAGATACTATCAAGCACTCACATAGCGCTATAGCCCTTCCATATCCAACCATATTATGGTCTCACACATGACTATCTCTATTGGTATTCATTGTTATATAAGAAGTATGTCTCCTGAATTAACTTGGTTATGATCCCATAACCAATCATAACATAATATGCAACTGGAATTTTATCTAAGTGCATTCTAGCATCAACAACACTTACACACTCTAGGCCTTCGACCATTACATATCAATTTAAATACTGAAAATTAACTGAGGGAAACCTTACCTCGATCCCCTTCAACATGTATGCATCAACATAAACTGAATGCATACCTGCTTGGTTGTTACCAACCTACTTGTTGTTGTCTGACCAACTGATATTTGTAAAAGCTCATAGACTTCCCCCTTCACATCCACATATTTAACCCTGTTGTATCATTTTTCCTGAATACATAATCCATCCTTTAGTCATACTCAAACATTATTTCATAATAACAGACTATTCTAAGTTCACCAACATGTTATATGCATATCCAAGCATGTACATATGCAAAATTACACATCTATATGCACCAAACAATTACTTTCAGCATGCCTACTAATGCATATGCAATTTAACTTCATGCACTCTAGTGCATTTCTGTTTCAACACTTATTTATTTATCTATTTCTATTTTAGTTGGTTGTCCTTGAATTCCTTTAGATACTTGATGCCTTGCATGCTCCCATTCTTCTCATCTGCACTATGGTTCCCTGGGTATGAACACTTTTCCAACCACGTTCCACCTGACCATTCTTTCCCACTTAGTACCATTCCCCAATGGAAATCCATTTTCATTCAGTGCCACTTTTGAAGTGAGAGAGCATTCCAATTCCTCTGTATTTGCATCTTGATTCAACTGTGAACTCTGATTTAAGCTTTTAGACAGTAGATAAGTCATATCTAACAAATCCTTCCCTGGAACTCCTATGCTTGACACATAGAGATTATTCACACACCACCTCTTAAGCTCTTTGTTTCCTTCCACATCAAGCTTGCAACTGTCTACACATATCTACCTTCAAGGCTATGGAGCCTTACTTTTCCTTTCTATGCCCATTAGTGATATTATTCACCTGCTAGCTTCATGTCCCATGTGAGGATTCTTTGTTTTGTAGTACCTCATCCAACTTTTGTAAGCAAAGTCATGCCTCCATGACCCTAACATCTGATCCTATTCTTGAATTGATCTGGTTATACCTCTAATCCTAATAAACCCACAAGAAACCATCTTGTTAGAGCTATGCATATCATACAGAAATTGTCAATTAAATTTACAGGTACCTTTTCATTTAAGTGATAATATTATTCTTTAATTAATATCATTTTTCCTTTTTATATGAATTAACTCTTTTTTAATCATGACTGTGTGTCGGTTCTTTTGTCTTCATTAGTTGATCACAAACATGGATTGACTCATTATATCATACTCATGCTTCTGTTGTGTTCTCAGTTCACAAACAAATCATATTTTGACCCTTTATCAATTTCATGTATTATTCTAGTGTTAACTCTTTGTCGAATTAAATCTTTATGAGGTGCTTCCTTCAAACCATTTACATATGACCAAATGCGCAAATCCACGGGCTTATTGATTTGAGAGTTGCCTCTTCTATATTTCTGGCGCAGGTCTGATGGCCCCCATGACCTTCTCCTTCACCCTTGCGAAAAATCTTAGAGTTGGCGCTAGATCCTTTTTCTCTTGGCCCCTCCTTAGATGTGACCTTAGGTGGTGACCTAACGCAGAAACATGATTGTAGCCATGCTCAAAGGTGGTTTGGAACCAAACTAATTTTTGCCCCACAATTCACCTTGAGCCACCATGTGTACTTTTTCCAAAACCGTGGTCTTGATTGCGGCCCGCCCTCAACTTTGTAAATAATGAGCACTTTCCATCCCCGCAATGAGAGGTGACCATTGAACTCGTGATCTTGACAGTGCTTCTAAATGGATGATTGAGATCTACCTCTTGGGAACCAACAGTTCAGATTTACCTCTCCCAGATCGATGGTTTTGGTCGTTTAGGAATTTTGGACTTCAAAATTCTCAAATCTCAAACTTTACTTCCCTCGATATGCACAAGATTCTGCCACACGTCCTTTTGAATCAGATAGTGGGGAATTACTTCAGAAAATTCGACGATCGACATTTACTTTAGGTCCTTACCTGGAATCCACAGCTTCATGCCACCTGTTCTCCTGATCTGATGGTTCTGGTCTACTTCGGACGATCTGACAATCGATGTTTACTTCGGGTCCTTACTCAGAATCCACAATTTCATGCCACCTGTTCTTTTGATCTGACGGTTCGGGTCTACTTCGGATGATCTGATAGTTGACGTTTACTTCGGGTCTCCAGTTCTCCAGGCTTCGGAAGTTTCAACTCTCAACTGAAAATTCTCGGAGTAATTTCTTTGGAGTCCACGATCCGTTGCCATATAGAAAAATACTGTAAGCGGACACATGGTCCAATTAGGCGAGTGAAACATGTCATGTCCTATATGAAATTTCAATCATCCGCATGCTCAAAACTTACTGACACATGGCACACATCCCAAGTGTCCACGTCATCCCTGGTGACATCCGCAAGCCACGTCACTTTGAAAGTTCTGGGGTCCACATCACCTCTTGGTGACATCATCATGCTTCACCACTTCGACTCTTCGGGCTTTGGGACTTCAAGAGTTTCCACACTAGAACACTTCCAATTCTCCCGAACTCTGATTTCCTGAACCGGCCAAACTGCCGCCATGTGTTTTCCTTATCGGACGACCCATATTAACCCCAGACTTCAGGACTTTGGAAGTTACCGCTGCAAGAATCAACAAGTGCAATTCCTTCAGGCCTTCGGACTTTGGACAACTCAAACTTCAACTCTTTTCCAAAATGTTTTTATCTGAAGCTTGCAATCCACTGACATGTGTTTCCCATGGATCGAAGAATACGATTTCTTCAGGTATTTGTACTTCAGAGAACTCAACTCTCAACCTTTGCTTTTCCCTGAAGTGCGTGGATTTCTTTCGTGTGTCCTCCTGGATCAGATGACTGTAATTCACTTTGGATCTATGGGGTCTAGAAATCTCAATTCTCAACTTCTCCTTGCTCGCCTTTTCCCAGAGTGCTTTCACCCATAGCACATGATGGGTTGATGTGTGTCCTCCTGCAAATCGACGGTCCCTGACTACTTCTTCTCTTCGGAGGCTCGTCACTCGAGTACTAACATGTCACATCACTGCATGCCTTTCAATTTGCAGTGGCACGCATCGACGGTTTGGAGTAGCCCGCTTTTCGCCCCACAATTCTCCTGATGCTGACACGTAACCCCTTGGTGAAACCGTGGTTTGGATTGTGGGACTGCCTTGGGAAATTATCTCTCATGCAACTTGGTTCCCCGCAATGCCTCATGTCCATTGATCTCTCTCTCCCATGGGATATGATGGTTGTGACCTTAACCTTTGCTTCCTTTACATCGAATGACCCTTATTCACCTGTCCTCTGATCCAACGATCCTAGATCTCTCCTGATCCTACAGTGGCGATCACTCCCGAATTTGAAGGGGGATGGTCACGATCCTTCGAACCCCTTACAACTGATCTCTGACGATCTAAATTCTGCATAGATTTTTCAATGCCATTCCTCCCAAGATTTTCAACTTCACGTTCATAATTTGATATCAACCATGAGACTATGACAAACATACCCGACCCATACCGACCCAATGTTTCAACTAGAAGCTCCGATACCAATCTGTAACATACCCGACCACCTAGAGGTCGGGCTACGCCACTTAAACAAGCTGTAACACACCCTAACACCCACAGGCTAGGCATGTTATAGTCCCACGACTCAGTTCTCTGATCCCTAATTCAAAGACAAAGGGTTTCTCAACAATGTTAGGAGCATGCACACCACATGCATAAGACAAGATCCATGCCACAACATAAAAGAGATAAACACCATGCCATGCACAACAAATAACCAACAGAGAGGCACATTAGAATACATATCTTAGAGATAATTAAATACACAACATAATACATTAAACAAAAAACACAGAGAGCACTTATCTTTGCAAGTAAATGTTCACCAACTGGCTATAGACCAATGCCGTTCCTCCCAACCATAGATGTTGTTGTTCATTTACTCTCAGCAACAGGTCACCCCCAAGCCAGGGCTATGAATCCACAAGGACATGTCCTAGGTCAAGTCTAAATACACAGTAGTTGGATAAGTAGCTCTCAGGTTTCCCAACCTCACATCAATCCTAATTTCCAGCTCTCTTTTCCCCTTAGCTTGCACAACCCCAAGAAATGAACACCTTTCTCTACCATGCAGTCCCTGAGGCTATTCCATTTCTCTCCAGGGCTCTAGTGCTACTGGTCAAGAAATCTCCTTACTGGAAATTCCAAGGACTCTCAGCTGTGGATAGTTCCATTTGAACTGCCATCAAGTTCATGCACATAGGCATCCATTCCCTCCTGGAATGATCAGTAAATCATTACATCCATTCAATGATGGCTCTCCTCTTCCTGCGATTCATTTTCATGCTCAACCTAAGAGCACACGAACTAGCAGTAGTGAGTGAAGAGGAATAAGAACAAGTGAACCAGTGAGAAGAGGACGAACCAAGGGAAGAATGACCCCAAAAAATCCCCCAAGGGATGTTTAAATAACTACATGAAGATAAGAGCCAGATGGCCTCCCTCCCAAGAAGCTCATGTAATCCCCTCTTCTCCATAAAATCAATTATGGGGAAATAAAATAATAATAACAAGACTTATCCCCTCAAGCCCCCTCTCTCGTGGAATCATAGCCCCCTATCTCTTTTGTCCTTGTCGGTCTTGTAACCAGTGGTGTATTTTATTAATGTATAGGAAGTGTTATAAGCACTCTGGCCCCTTTTCAACTTTACCGTCTCACCATCCTAAGTCATATTTACATAATAAATTATAGTTTATAAGGGTTAGAACCAAGATGTTACACATCGTCTATAACATTGGGAGCATTTTTAGCTCAATGAGGTGAAGGAGAGTTAGAACATCATATTGCATTTGCAATTAGGAAGTTATTCTCTACAGGACATATCTACACTATGCCATAAAGAGAAGGATTGGCCATGGTGTATGCCTTGCAAAAGTTCAGACACTATCTTTTGGGATATGAGTTTAAGATGTATACAGACCATTCTACACTGAGATACCTAGTTAAAAATCCAATG
>ML782747.1:285483-362756 GCA_009831015.1 Picea engelmannii | reverse complement strand
AATTGGGGCATATTATATTAGTAATGTTATTTTATTTATGTCAGCTTTAGGCCATTAGTTGTAATTATACCTCCTAGTCTCCTATATATACCAATGAGACATTTTCATTTTGAATCATCTTGTACTTGAAAATTTAAGTGGGGCAAAAGGAGGTTGTCCCCTTGAAGAGGCTTATTATCTGAAATTATCTCTTTTTCAAGGCGTTGAGTAATTTTTCTGAGGTTTTTCTATGCTATATTGATATTTGGTTCTTAACAGTTATGATGTGTATACTATTATGATGTTTTTTTCTTTGTGTGATGTTCATTGCGCACATAGAATAGATTCTTAATGGTTAATCTGAATATGTATTGGATGGTCCTGCGCATATCTTGAATGGTTAAGTAGGATGATTATGTCAGATGTTATGGTACTATTATGGTTTTGCGCACAAAATATATGGATGAATGTTAAGAAAAAAGTAAGGATGAATGCCTCATATTCCCCCATGACTTCCAAATCCTGGTTCTCACAGTCCCCATAGGTACCTTGAGTGATAATTCACCTACTTGTGGGTGATGCCAAAAGGTCTGGTATCTTAGGATTTTTTGGCGAATTAATTTTTAACCCCGGTTCTTCCCACTGCACGCTATAAATAGGCATATTAACTCCTTTGTCCACTCAACCTCTAACAGGATGCCCTCTTCGAGCTTTAATTTATGCTACTATACTTCACTCTTTCTCCTTGAATCTCCATTCCTTGTCCCCTTCACTACAACCCTCATTGTTTTTAATGGGCTTCCCTTTGGAAGGCCAATTGTCACAATTGTTTGTTTCACCTTTCCATTGTGCCAGAAGATAAAATCAAATCAAATAAAACAAAACATGTGTATTTACAACATTCATGAACATTTTCCAAGATCCAATTTGGATCACACCTCCCCATTTGAAGGCTTTTGGTCCCCAAAAACTGATCCATTAAGGAGATAGAAGCATAAGGCCTCCATTTGCCTCTGCATATCCACCATTTTGTTGCTGATGAAGGTGGCTTGTTTCCTACCTATCTCCCCTTGTTTCACTGCTAGAGGATTTTTGCTCTCTCTCTCTCTCTCTCTCTCTCTCTCTCTCTCTTCATGTGCTTTGACGAGGTATGTATTGTCACCCTTGAAAAAATGGTACTTATTTTCTCTCATGTAGAAGGTAGCATCCATATCCCACAAGTAGGGGCTACCCAACATCACTCTACATACATCTAATGGTGCAAATTCACATTCTACATCTTCAACATAGTTGGGACTAATGGGAAACTTGATTTTACATTTTCGAGTGATTATCATAACAATTTTACCTTGCAACTATACTAGTGAACTTGGTTTCACTAGATCGTAGGTTTCTAGACCAATCTCATCAACTAGTGTTTTGGAAACCAAGTTACAATGAAAGCCACTATTGAACAAGGCATTTACCTTCTAGTTCTTCACTTGAACTTTGATTTAGAATATCACATGTTTATCTCCACTTTCCCTTGGTTGCTACAATGTGGTGCAAACTACGACTTTGTCTAGATTAGAGGTGCTTTATATTGCTTCTTCTTTTGCCTTGGTAGCTATCTTTGCTTTCCCCGTGGAATTTAGCCACTTTGGATGCAATTCCAAATGAAGTTCCCACCACTTTTCTTGCATGTGTCCATCTACATCACAATGTTTGCAATGCCTATTATGATCCTTCCTTTTCTCAGTTGTGGCTGCTATCTTCTTGTCTCTTTTCTTGCTGGTTTCTTCCTGGCCCATGTGCTATTGTATTTTCTTGGAGTCCAAATCATTGTAGAGAGCCTTGTTTCTCACCTCATCTATTATTTTCACACCATGAGCTGCAATTTTCTTCAGATATGGCTGAAAATTCCCCCAAGGTACTTCATCACCACCCCTGGTTCTTTGAGAGAAATACCCAACCAGATGGCTTGCCTCCTGAACTCAAAAGTTTATTCTTCCACTCCTTGTGATCCAGGAGGATCTAAAAGGACAAAAAATCAAAGTCCTAAAATATCATCAAACCTGACATCAAGTCGATGATCTCATCAATAATTTTCCAACAATGCAAATGACACCTAAAACGGAGTCCGGACGATGAAGATATAGCCAATCAAAGTTTTGATCAACCTAGTCAAAGCCAATGTTGATTTCATCATCCATACAGGTGACGTCAGTATGTTGACCGTGCATAGGTGATGTTAGCATGACATCATGATGATGTCAACATGTCGATATGGAAGCATGAGAGGTTGCCATGTGGAATGCTAATTTGGCATTTTGGGGTCCATATGGTCCAATAGGAAGGTGACACGTGGCAATACCCAAGGGCCTCCACATGGATTTCTGACATCATGACACATGGCTGCCAACGTGATAAGCTAATTGGACAAGAGAAGCAAATGGCAGAGCACCACATGGCCCAATCATAGGGTGCCATGTGGCACCCCATGGATGCCCAATGAGGGCTAAGGAGAGAAAGTTTGAAAACAAATATATATTAAGCCACTGGGCCAGCCAGACCGACCAGGAGCCACATCCCAACGAAAATCGACGAGTTTGAGTTCCAAAAATGGCATGGAGTTATAAAGGTGGCCAGTTAGTATTTAATGTGGGCCGACCACCTCATATTTCCGTGCAACGATCACATCCTAGTTTTGGCGCACGAGTTCTAGAATGGTCGGGGATTAAAATATAGTGCGGTGGTTTGAAACTATCATAGAACATATATGTTATAATATAGGTAATGGTTATAACTAACCATTACACACCATATGCATTTTTGGAATGGGAAACCAAAAGGGGGAGCCCACAGGTTTGACACGAGGTCTCCCCTTTAACAAACTCTAATATTACATCCACTTGCCAACGAACCAAATGACGAGGCTTGGTTAATCTGCTCGGGGAAAAGGAATTTAAAATTAGTTATTTTCCATACGACGTGGAGGTCCATGCCTAGTTCAGTATGGGCACATATTTTGATGCAAAGAACACATTTATTGTAGGATGCAATGGCATGCAAACTGAGGTGAAGAGCCCAAGAGAGGCTTGGGATTGACAATGACAAAATTGGACATTTTGACAGTCATTTCTGCACGATTTCTCGCCATAAGTCCACTGGTGCAGTATTATTTTGTTTCAAGACAATGGATCTCCAGGGCCTTTTCATATTTGAGGTATAGTCATGTATTTATGCCAATTTTTGCTGATATAATATAAAGGTCTCTCCACTTTGATGTGGGCCCGAAGACATAGTCCATTCTTGGGATGAACTCCATTATCAAGCTTTGTGTTATTGCCTTATTTCTCTTCTTTTCTCCATATTCATGCCTTCTTTATTTACGTTGCACATAATCTTTATTTATGCTCTTTAATGCAATTCATGTAATGGTCATCAAACAAAAGATCCCAGATCATGTTGGTATCAAAGAAATGTTCTTTGACTTGAATTGCAAGTGTGAATGCTTACTAGGGACAAGCTCAAAGAGGGTGAAGGAAAACTTGAGACTTTCAACCCAGAGATTGGACGTGAAACTCAAAGAAGGAAAATGGGAGATGAAGAACTTCATACAAAATATGAGAAGAATTTTCACAAGGATTTCTAATGAATGTCAGACATGGTAGAAAAATTGTTTGTAGATTATGAAAAGAGAGTGGAAAAGAAGGAAAAGAAGAAGAAAGCTAAAACAAAAGATGATGTTGCAGAGGGCCAAGGAATTGGAGGAGACCCTCTTGAGCCTCCATCTCCATCTTCAAGTTCAATCTCTTCTTCTTTCTCTCATTATCATCATTCTAATTTTCATCAAATTTGATGTAGGAGCATCGCAAGTGAGCCCATAAAGCAAGTGCAAAGGCAAGGAAAGCTGGAATTGCACCAACACATATTTTGAGACATTTTGAATTTGAATGAAGGAACATTAATGTAATAGTTAGGAGAACGTATTTGCATTTATGTTTTGGAGATTGTAAATAGATCTTGAGCGTTGCTCTCATCTATCGGATATGGAGGCATTTAATCGTAATGAATGTAAAGTAGGTATCTTTACTTCTGATTAGATAGCTAGATCTGTAAGAGGGAAAACTCTAGAAAGCTCCCGCGAAGGCATTGTATTGTAGCCAATAGTTCTCATTGTAGGCAATAGAGCAAAAGAGAGCACATAAGAATAGAGATTGTAGGATTGTGTAAGTAGATAGATGTTGCTATTGAACCCATGTACAGGAGCACTGGAATTAATATAAGAATGCTTTGATTCGATTTCATGGTGTTATCTTGGTTACTGTTTACATCTATTTTAATGGTATGTTTAAAGTCTTGCTTATGTTCTCTGTTATGCATTCATTTAAATGATATGTGTGTGCATGGTATTGATTTCATGTTGAATGTATGAAGCCAGTGAGAAGAGAAGTATGAGTTTCAATTGTTTCTCATCATGAGAATTCCTGCAAGGAGTGCAGTGAAAGGTCCACATAGAGTGCATTGACAGGGTTTTGAGTTTCATCTAAGAAAAAATCAGGAGGAATACCATTGTTCTCATACCATTGAGAGTGAAAGTATCGCACAAAGCCATGCAAGGAGTGAGAAGGCGAGTGGAAGTCGTAGAATTTTCCAACCAAGGAGGGAGGTTGAAGAACTACTATTTCAGAGGAGTGCACAGAGTTGAAGAGAGAAAATAACTAGAGGTTGTTTGTGGTTGCTGGAAGGAGTGCGTGTAGGAACCCTTTTGAAGTTTGGGGTTTGCAGCATAAAAGCTCAGAAGGGATATAATCTTCAAAGGGTTCAAAAGGGGATGAGTGTCGAAGTCACTCAACAAAAAGAAAAACTCAGAAAGATTTGACGCTAGAGTGTTTGGCGGAGGAACCTCTGAGAAGTCTGATTGGATGGTGGAATCGCTCCGAGGAGGAAGTGTCAATTTTTCGGGGACCATTGGATCTAATAGATCAACGAAAGGTTTAAGGTTGAGGATAATTCGACGTTGAGAAGCTTAGGAGGAACAATGGTTGTTGGATCCAGATCAACGAGAGTTGTTGATATCGCGCTCGTATTTCGTCTTTTAGAATTCAGGGCGTGAAATAATTTGTGATTTGGAGTAGAGAGTGGAGAACTCCCGATTCATGAAGTCCCGATCAAATCAGGACCATCAAATCATGGGAAGCTCAGAGTCGTCGATCATGACGAGAAATAATCGTGATTTCGACTATCGATGGGAGGGCTTATTGTATTGAAATTCATCGATACACAAAGTTCTGAAGTGCTAAATTGTTTGGGCCCCAATTTCTAGTCAGAGGTCACATCAGGAAAGTCAAAGAAAAGGAGTCAAAGACCCGTTAGCCTTCCGGGGTTTCGGGAACTGACGAAACAAAAAAACTTTGTATGAGGGGTCGCGAAGTCACGAAACTCGAAATAACCTTTCGAGTGAAGGCTATGGTCATATCAGTTGGCCATGTAGGTAAGAGATGGCATTTAGTGCTTGCTCGCATAGAAATAACTCCTAACAAGGACTTGTGGAAACACTTGTGTGTGTGTGTGTGTGTTAGATATTTCCGTGGGAAATCAAAGAGTCAATCAGACTTGAAGGGAGATGAAGAACGATCCTAGACCGAGAGGTCGTGTAGAACCTACTGAGGTAGGCATGTCTGCGTCAGGTGGTATCAGAGCACAGATTTTAAATTCTACATGGAACAGTTTTGAACAATTCCGCCCAGAAGACATCAAGATAGACCAATGCCCGATCTAGCTATGGAAAGGGAAATGAGAGAACTCTATGCTCAATTATATGATATGGAGACAACATAGAGATAGACAACTGACACTGGAGATTTTAGTGAAGTCGAAAGTGAAAATGAGGTCGGAGCTGAAGAAGAAGTTGCAGTTGAAGATGCTGTGAAAGAACGTCTATTCAAAGCTGTTGCAAGAATAGGAGGCAAAGAAAAAATTGACATTCCGATGTATGAAGGAAAATTAGACATTGAAGGGATGCTATATTGGTTTAGAGCTCTAGAAAACTACTTCTATTATGAAGATATTGAGGAAGATAAGAAATTCAAACATGTCGTCACTAGACTTAAAGGGCATGCATAACTATGGTGGGATGAACTGCAAGCAGATAGGCATTGCCAGGGAAAGAAAAAAATCAAAAGCTGGGATAAAATGGTTGCAAAGATGAAATCCAAGTTTATACCCAGGGATTACCAGATTAATCTATTTCGAAGAATGAAGAATTTGAGACAGAAAGGGATGACAATGAAGGAATACACCGAGGAGTTCTACAGATTAAACATTAGAGCAGGTCATCGTGAAAATGATGATGAAAAGGTTGCCAGATACCTGAATGGCTTGAGATACGAGATTTAGGATGAAATAAGCATGCTAACCATCAAGAATGTGGAAGATGCTTATCAAATGGCTTTGAAGGTTGAAGAAAAATTGGCCCAAAAACAATGTTAGAGAGGGAAAGGTAGAAGTCAGAGCAGAGGCAAAGCAATTGCCCAGGACAAGGTACATAAGCCTAAGGATGAAGAAAAGAAACCTCATACTCACCCAGAAAGAGGAGGAAGTTCAAAGGGGAGACAATATGTCGACAGAAACACTTTTTCGTGAGCCAGAGGAAGAGGAAGAGGTTGAGGAGGTGAGATAAAGTGCTTTGTATGTGGAAAGATCAGACATAAGTCTTATGAATGTCTTGACATAAATAGAGATGGAGGAGGCAAAGCTCACATTTCAGAAGCGCATAAGAGAAATGTTGAGGTAGAAGATGCAGAAGGTGGAAGATCCTTAATGATGAGGAAAATTCTCTTAAAGCCAGAGAAGGAGATAGAGAATCCAGTCCAAAGAAACAGTTTTTTTAGAACTGCTTGCAAGACCAAGGATAGGGTATGGAAGGTGATAGTGGACAATGGAAGAAAAAATAATTTAGTCTGCACAGAAATGGTGGAAAAGATGGAATTGGAGACAGTTGCACATCCGAGCCCATACAGAGTCTCGTGGTTGCAAAAAGGACACCAGGTAACTGTCACTAAACAATGTTTAGTTGAATTTAAGATCGGGGGATATAAGGATGAAATTTTATGTGTTGTTATTCCCATGGATGTCTGTCATCTTTTGTTGGGTAGACCATGGAAATATGACAGAAATGTTGTTCATGATGGGATAAAGAACACATACACCTTAGAGAAGAATGGTAGGATGCATATGTTGCTGCCAATTAAAGAGAAGGAAGTGAGAGCGTAAGAAAACAATACTATACTTCTCATGAGTGGGAAGGAACTTCTTAAGAATGTCAAGAAAGAAGAAGACATGCAGTTTGTTGTGGTGAGAAAACCTAGAGTCATTCTGACAAGTACCAAGATAGATGATCTACCGGAGGAAATTCAGGAACTGTTGGAGAATTTCACTGATATCGTGGTGGACGATTTGCCTTGTTCGTTTCCACCTATCAGAAGTATAATCCATCATATTGACCTTATACTAGGAGAAAGTTTACCAAACAAATCAACGTACAGGTTGATGCCGCGGGAGAATGAATAAGTCAAGAAGCAAGTCAAGGATTTGATGGACAAAGGATTGGTTAGAGAAATATTGAGTCCATGCGTTGTTCCAACAGTGCTAAGTCCAAAGAAGGATGGTGGCTGGAGAATGTGTACAGACTCAATAGCTATAAACAAGATTACCATCAGATATAGATTTCCTTTACCAAGGATGGATGACTTGATGGATTGCTTGAGTGGAGCAAATTTTTTTTAAAAAATTGACTTGAAAAGCGGATATCACCAGATTCAAATGAGGGAAGGTGATGAATGGAAGTCAACATTCAAAATGAATGAAGGACTGTATGAATGACTTTTCATGTCATTTGGTTTGACGAGCGCACCAAGTACTTTTATGAGATTAATGAACGAAGTCTTGAAATATTTCATTGGGAAATTTGTAATTGTGTATCTTGATGATATACTGATCTTCAGTAAAACCGAGGAGGAACACTTGAGGCATTTAACTCTAGTAATGAGGAAATTGCAGCAAGAGAAGTTGATGATAAATTTGAAGAAGTCATCTATCATGAAGAAAGAACTCATTTATTTAGGGTTTGTGATCTCTTCAAACTAGTTAAAGATGGATCCTAAGAAGGTAAAATCAATTAGGGATTGGCCATAGCCGAAGAACATCTTTGAAGTCAGAATCTTCCATGGATTGTCTAGTTTTTACCAGTCATCATGAAGTTTAGTGGGATATCTGCAACAATGATGGACATAGTCAAGAAAAGACATAAATATTTTCATTGGACAAAGGAAGCAGAGAAATTTTTTAATTTGCTGAAGGAGAAAATAAATAGACAACCAGTTTTGGTTCTGCCAGACTTCAATAAGACATTCCAAGTCAGATGTGACGCAAGTGGATTTGCGATTGGATCAGTCCTAAGTCAAGACAATAGGCCAATTGCATACTTCAGTGAGAATCTGAACGAGACCAAGATGAAGTATTCAACATATGACAAGGAGTTTTATGTAGTCATACATGCATTAAAGAAATGGAGGCACTACTTGATTCCGAAAGAGTTTGTCTTGTATAGCGATAACCATGCTTTACAATTCATAACTCGACAAGAAAAATTGAACTTGAAACATGCGAAATGGGTTGAATATATGAAGAACTTCACTTTTTTTTATAAAGCACATTTATAGAACTGCTAACAAAGTTGTTGATGCATTGAGCATGAAATGTTTGATTCTGCAGGAGTTTCGTGTGAAGACCTTAGGTTTTGATAACTTTAAGGACATGTACAGAGATGATCCATATTTTAAAGAGGCTTATGAAGAATGTGAGAATCCAGTTCTTAGAGATAGAAGCCAATGGATTGAATATTTAATTCATGATGGATTATTATTCAAGGGAAATCAATTGTGTATTCCGAAGAGTTCTATGAGAGAGAATCTTTTGAAAGAAAAACATAGTGGGGGATTGGTTGGACACTTCGACCATGAAAAAAAATTCACGCAACTAAACAGTCTGTATTATTGGCCAAGGATGAGGACAAATGTTAATAATTTTGTCTACAAATGCAGGATTTTCTAGCACACCAAGGGTAAAAGACAAAATACAGGATTGTATCAACCGTTTCCAGTACCATAGAGGCCATGGGATGCGGTAAGCATGGATTTTGTGTTAGGGATACCAAGGATACAATGGGGTTGCGATTCCATATTCATGGTAGTCGAAAGATTTTACAAAATGGCACATTTCATTCCATGTCAGAAAATGAGTGATGCAACTCACATTGCAAATTTGTTTTTCAAAGAAGTTGTTAGACTTCACGGCTTACCCAAGAGTATTGTTTCGGACAGAGATACCAAATTTGTTGGTCATTTCTAGAGGACGCTATGGAAGAAGCTGGGGACACAATTTTATTTTAGCTCAACATATCACCCTCAGATGGATGGACAGACTGAGGTAGTGAACTAAAGTCTGAGAGATTTATTGAGAAGTTTAGTAGCTAAACGTCACAGTCAGTGGGATCAGATTCTGCCACAAGAGATATTTTCACATAACGACTCATCCAATAGAAGCATAGGATAGAGCCCATTCCAGATAATGTATGGAATGCAGTCGAGGGGATTATTTGAGTTGAGGGACTTAGAGCATAATGAATTGAGAAGTGCTAGTGCATAATATTTTGTAGTAGAAATGCAAGAGCTCCACAAAATAATCAAGGAGTGATTGCAGAATTCCCACCAGGAATATAAGCGTAGAGAAGATCAACATAGAAGAGAAATTTAGTTTGAAGTAGGTGATTTGGTTCTGGCACATCTCAGAAAAGAGAGATTCCCAAGGGTAACGTATAATAATTCGAAGATGAAGAAGATAGGGCCATGCAAGATTTTGAGGAAATTTGAGGCCAATGCTTATGAGATGGAATTGCCAAATGATGTTGGCATCTCGCCCATATTCAACATAGCATATCTATATCCTTATAGAGATGATAGAACAGAAGGATCAGAGAATCAAAAGGAAATTCAATGGGTTAAAAAATTGCCTGTAGCTGAAAAACCACAGATGGAAAAGATAATTGATCAGAGAGTTGGAAAGAAGACCCAAAGGAAGACATACTTTGAATATTTGGTCAAATGGAAAGGACACCCGATTGAGGATGCTAGTTGGGAAAGTGAAGAAGATATCCAAAGACATGGACAGGGGGTGCAAGAGATCATGAACAAGAGTTCATGAATTTTTCAGTCAAGGGAGTATGAAGCAGGATCATCACAAGCGAGCCCGTAAAGAGAGTGCAAAGGCAAGGACAACTGGAATTGCACCAACAGATATTTTGAGACATTTTGAATTTGAATGAAGGAACATTAATGTAATAGTTAGGAGAACGTATTTGCATTTATGTTTTGGATATTGTAAACAGATCTTGAGCATTGCTCTCATCTTTCGGATATGGAGGCATTTAATTGTAATGAATGTAAAGTAGGTAGCTTTAGTTCCGATTAGATAGCTAGAGCTGTAAGAGGGAAAACTCTAGAAATATCCCTCGAAGGCATTGTATTGTAGCCAATAGTTCTCATTGTAGGCAATAGAGAAAAAGAGAGCATAGAAGAACAAATATTGTAGGATTGTGTAAGAATATAGATGTTGCTATTGAACCCATGTACAGGAGCACTGGAATTAATATAAGAATGCTTTGATTCCATTTCATGGTGTTATCTTGGTTACTATTTACATCTATTTTAATGGTATGTTTAAAGTCTTGCTTATGTTCTCTATTATGCATTCGTTTAAATGATATGTGTGTGCATTCTCTTGATTTCATGTTGAATGTATGAAACCAGTGAGAAGAGAAGTATGAGTTTCAATTGTTTCTCATCCTGAGATTGCCTGCAAGGAGTGCAGTGAAAGGTCCGCATAGAGTGCGTTGACAGGGTTCTGAGTTTCATCTTAGAAAAACTCAGGAGGAATACCGTTGTTCTCATACTAGTGGGAGTGCAAGTATCACACAAAGCCGTGAAAAGAGTGCACAGGTGGGTGGAAGTCGTAGACTTTTCCAACCAAGGAGGGAGGTTGAAGAAATACTGTTGCAGAGGAGTGCACATAGTTGAAGAGTGAAAATAACCAGAGGTTATTTGTGGCTGTTGCAAGGTGTGCGTGCAAGAACCCTTTTGAAGTTTGGGGTTTGCAGTAGGAAATATTAGAAGGGATAGAATCTTCGAAGAGTTCAAAAGGGGATGAGTGTCGAAGTCACTCAACAAAAAGAAAAACTCATAAATATTTGACGCTAGAGTGTTTGGCAGAGGAACCTTTGAGAAGTCTGATCGGATGGTGGAATCGCTCCGAGGAGGAAGTGTCGATTTGTCGGGGACCATTAAATCTAATAGATCAGTGGAAGGTTTAAGGTTGAGAATCATTCGGCGTTGAGAAGCTTAGGAGGAACAATGGTCGTTGGATCCAAATAAATGAGAGTTATTGATCTCGCGCTCGTATTTCGTCTTTCGTAATTCGAGGCGTGAAAGAAGTTGTGACTTGGAGTCAAGAGTGGTGAACTCTTGATTCGTGAAGTCCAAATTGAATCAAGACCATCAGATCATGGGAATCTCAGAGCCATCGATCGCGACGAGAAATCATCGTGATTTCGGTTATCGGTGGGAGGGCTTATTGCATTGAAATTCACCGATACACAAAGTTCTGAAGTGCCAAATTGTTTGGGCCCTAGGTTCTAGTCATAGGTCACATTAGGAAAGTCAAAGAGAAGGATTCAAAGAACCGGTAGCCTTTCGAGGTTTCGGGAACTGATGAAACAAAAAAACTTCGTATCAGGGGTCGCGAAGTCGGGAAACCCGAAATAACCTTTCGGGTGAAGGCTATGGTCATATCAGTTGGCCGTGTAGGTAAGAGTTGGCGTTTAGTGCTTGCTCGCACAAGCGTAACTCCTAACAAGGATCTATGGAAACACTTGTGTGTGTGTTGGAGATTTCTGCATGAAATTAAAAAGTCAATCAAACTCGTAGGGAGATTAAGAATGATCCTACACTGGGAGGTTGTGCAGAACCTGCTGAGGTAGGCGTGTCTGTGTCAAGAATGATTCAAAAAATCCATTATTGAAACTCGATGTAAAATTGAATTTTCCCATGGTTAATGGAGAAGATAATGCAAATAAGTTAAATAATTGGATAGACATATCAAAGTTTACTGATGGCCTTTTTATACTTGCATCTAGTTCTTTTTCCTCTTTTCTAACTGCTTGTCTAGTTGGCACATGGTGCTTTTTGATGTCTCTACCACTGTTAGAATTCCAATTAGCTTTTATCTCTTCTAACTAATTTATGCTACTGTCCCTTTTCCATTTGGTCATGCAATGCTTTCCTCAAAACTTTTGGCATTTCCCAAAAATGGAGGGCCCAATAGGCCCCGAGCACAACTATTGACTCACCTCGAGTCAACCTTCCGCTTCCCTACCATAGGATTCTACAAACAAAGGGCCCAACTTAGGCACAATTGTGAGGGATTGCTGGTGGAAGATGTCATACTGCTCCACACAATCCTGCCATTTTCTATCTAAAATCAAGATGCCCGCAACAAACTCCTATGATGTTGTCACATTGGGATCCTTAGGCTTGGTAGCCAATAGTGTAGTCCATCCAGTGTCTGCAATTGAATCAAGCTATTTCATATGGACATATTCAACTTGCATTGCAGGGATAAATTCTCTAATATCTTTCTTGGATTCCCAAATAGACTCATCCAGAGCATCCAATCTTTCGTCCACAACTTGGATCTCCACAAATTTTGCTTCCTGCTTAACCAGGTCAATGATGGCTTGATAGTATGCATTCATCTAGTTGAGTTGGGCGTGCAACTCTTCGATTGGATTAATTCGATGTTCTAGCAAGATGACCCAATTGTTAACCATACTAAAGAGTTGACAACATTCATTTGCATAGGAATAAATATAGGACTAGATGCGATTTCCCTCCACGACTACCTGTATGAACTTCTGCATCATCTCCTGAGGCTGCTCCTTTTCTTTCAACATGATTGCAACCATCTCTTGTTGAAGGTCATCAATCCTCACAACCAATTGTGACCATGCATCAATAATGAGCTCAATTTTTTGCAGAGGCACAACTGGGGTGATATCCTCAAGGAGCTCAAGAGAAACTTGTCAGAAGGTGGGATGGGCTTGGAGAAACTTGTCAGAAATGGCTGCAATATTGGATTTCGTCTGTGTTCACAAGCCATGCTCATGACCCTGGATGAAGTGGCTACAATTATGGCTTGGCACAACTATTATGTCTACTGTGTAAGCTCGTTGTTCATCTATTCTGTTGTGAGAAGTCTCTGCTGAAGCTGATATGTGGATGCTCACATAAAATTCATGAGAAATGGTGTAGACCATGTTGCAAGCTCACCATTGGTGAGAGGTGAATCTATGCGCAATCGTGATGCTATAGGATGACCACTGGAAATAGATCGTTCAGACACACTAAGGGTGCCAACACCATCAGGACTAGGTGAAGTAGTGCGAAGGCTACATGTGAGCCTATCTTAGACCTTTGGAGGAAGTGTCCCAAATGACGTCAGTTCGCTCTAAGCACAATTACAAGATTGCATGGAACTGTTGTGGATCCTGCAAAAACGACTCAATTTTTTCTTTGACTGAACTTGTACTATGCACAAAATGAGTGTCCTCTTGGGTATCCATATGAGTGGCGTGAGGATCTAGACTCATCTTTTGTGGCACTTTGGAGGATTTCTCAGCCCCTGCAAAGAGTAGGGATTCAAGTTGTGTGTCAAGGTGGACCTGAACCTATGGAATTGGGATAGTGGTACCGATGGTCATAGTGAAGGGATCACTAGAATCATGCGTAGTGGTGCCAAGTGGAACATGGATCTGTGAACTATTGGGGAAGGTGGATGGAATGGGGACTATTGTTCATGCTGTCATCGTGAAATGGGAAATAGACATAGTCTCAGTAGTGTCACTATGACTGTGGTGAAGGGATGATGGAGTGGTGGAAGGGGCTTCCATGGTCAAGCTAGGCGGTTGACGAGTTAGATCCTCAGTGATGGGAGTGGGTTGTGTTTTCATTGGGGGGTCGTCAATGATAGTGATGATGGGAACAAAAGAGGGAATATGGATGGTGGTGCAAGTTGGTGGCATAAGAGAAGAAATGGGAGTAGCATCGATGACAATGGTGGTAGTGGTGGAGATAGATAGAGATCCAGGGCATATTTTCTTATGAGGAAAAGTAGTAGAAAAAGCTTCATGGAGCTTCTTTCCAAAAATAGTGGCATCATCGAGAATTGACAGGAATGGGAGCGAAACTGACTGGGGTAGTGTCTCTTCTTCTCCTTCTTCCTCTTTTTCATCTGACACTAGGGGCGTCCACTCTCTCTTTGATGTGTTCATGCTTGGGCCTGCACCCCTAGTCTATACCGGAGCCAACAATTGTGATATCCTGGAAATCATATATGAGACACCTAATCTCTTCTATTCTTTAGTGACCCCAAGCCATGCAATGACATTTTTGTCCAAAATTGCCTCATCCTTATAAAAAGGCAAAGGAGGAGTGTGAAATATTGACGGAGCCACACCTAAAGGCCTCACAAAAGTAAAGTCTCGGTTCATGCCAAACCATATGTTGTGGGTATGTCAGTTGAGCAGTGCCTACAAAATTCTCGATCGTTGTGTAGCTGAAATGAGGTTGTTGTGCCACTAAAAAAAGGTAGTGTCATGGTCTTTTGAGTGAGATGTAGCAGTGCAACTTTGGCTAGGGTCGAATATCTTGGTGATACGAATTTCAGGATCATGGGAGAGGCTTCTACCTTGAGACGGTTTCCACTTCCATAGTGAATGTGACCAAAAAGTAGCAATATATAAAGTACATGGGCCGATCATGCACAACGTTGCAGGCCCACAACATTTCCATGAGAAGGTACTTACACCAATTCAAAGGTGCTCCATTTTTACTAAATTCAGCCACTGCTATGGTGTCAAGTGTGCACTCACAACGTGAGTAGTTCTTCATGACCTTCCCGACAATTAAATAGCAGACACAACAAACCTGCTCATCATTGACGGGTTCAATCTGTGCTCCATGACCTCCTCACCTAGTTCCATATTTTTCATAGAGGCTAATCTCACCCTTTTTGTGACCATCCTTCCTAAGCCCTGAAAGCCTTGTGTGACATCTTGCCCCTCCATGGATAAACTAGTCAACTTGTGGATGTATTCCACATGGATGGGATAGGTCTTGTCCAACCATAAGGCACCATTGTGCACTCAGTTAATGATAATTGTTTTTCATTGGGTGACTTCTCAAGTAGTGCCGAACATTAGAAGTTCATGCAATTTCAACAATGTAGTGTTCCAAAGGGGTATGAAGGATGAATTCCACTCCCACTGCAATTTTCTGGTCGGTAGGGCTGATAAATCCATGAATATATGAATAGCCATCAAAGGGTAATGTGATGCATCTGTGAGGTCAATGTCGAGCAACCGAGTTTTCTCGACCTTTCCATGGAGATCATCAACTTGTGGATGTATTCCACATGGAGGGGATAGGCCTTGTCCAACCATAAGGCACCATTGTGCACTCGACTAATGATAATTTTTTTTTTCACCGGGCGACTTCTCTAGTAGTGTCGAACACTAGAAGGTCATGCAATTTCAACAATGTAGTGTCCCGAAGGAGTTTGAAGGATGAATTCCACTCCCACTTCAATTTTACGGTTAGTAGGGCCGATAAATCCATGAATGTATGGATAACCATCAGAGGGTACTATGATGCATCTGTGAGTTCAATGTCAAGCAACCGAGTTTGCTCGACCTTTCCATGGAGATCGCCTAGAAATTTGACCCGTGGATCAATGAATTCCTTACGAACAATGAATTTTGGAAGGCTCCCCTAGCTATAGTGTGAACCATAGTGGTAGAATGACGTTGATAAACAAATAAAATTGGTGGAAAAAGGCGTGGGTTCAGGCTCACAGAATGCTCAAGGGGCTCCAGGAATGGGTATGCAAAGAACTTGAGTAAACCACGATAACGTTGAGGAGTTAGGAAAATATGAGTTTATAGGAAACATTAAGGAGGTGACATGATTAGCAGTAATTAAGAGACACAATGTGGAGGTAAGTTGGCATTAATGTCGGATATTCCCATCGAATGCGACAAAATCTAAGAGGTTTTTGGGAAATAAAGAGCATAAGAGGGAACATGATAGTGAGACATTAGGACAAACAAAAAGTAATTACTGCACCAACAATTAACCGAAAAGGAACTAATAGTTGTTGGGATTTAAATGACTCTGACTGGTAATGACGGGATGAAGACCAAAAAGGTACCAACGAAATTTAATGAAAAAAGTGACAGTGATAGGGAATATATTTCAAAATTAGGAGTTACTAATTACGAAGGATTTTATTCAGACCTCCCCAACCACAAAGGAGATATCCAGGCTGGAAAAAATGATAATGACAACTAGACTATAGGATGAGTGATAGTTGGAAATGTCACCATTTTATTGACAGAAAAGGGAAACAACAAAACAATTGAAAAACCTACCTACTAGATTCACTCCCAGTGATAAGAGTATTGTGAAACTTCACTTATTGAGAATAAATGAAGGGCTTCATGCATGTGATGTTCACCCATCCTGGATGGAGAATGCAATCGAGTTTCATGAGTTTGATAGCTCCAGACTCACGAATTTCTACAACTCTAAAGGGTTCAAGCCAATGGATTTGTAACTTCCACGAATAATTTTGATACTTATTGTCGTACAACAAAACTTGATCACCCAGTGCAAATGTATTGGTCTTAATGTGCCTATCATTCCAATCTTTCTGTTGATCCTTATCCATTATTTGACGAAAATTGGCCAAAAATTGGGCTTCGTCCAATGCTAACAATTCTGTGACCCATTCTGCAACTGATTCATCATCAGTCATGTGAGTGTTGTGTGCAATATATAAGCCTTGAGTGATGAAATCGACGGTGACAACTGCTTCTCTTCCATAAACCAGTTGGAACAGAGTATACTTATGCAGTTTATTTTTAGTAGTCTTGTAAGTCAATAATACTACGGGGACTCTGTCATCCCAATCATATCTAATTTCACAATGGACGTTGGTTAATCCTCGCTCTAGAATATTGTTAAAGGCTTCGACTATACCATTTTCTTATGGATGTTACAAGCTACTTTTGTAATGTTGAATCAAGAACTCATGGGTGAGAGCAGCTACAGTCTCACTGATGAAATGTGCACCTTGATCACTGGTTAAACTCTAAGGGCACCCAAACTGAGTGATGTTGTTCTAAGAAAAAACCTGGACGTAATATCTGTAAAGCAATCTCAGACTAATTCTACTTCAGCCTAGTGGGTGAGATAGTCAGTAATAGTGACAATATACCTTTCTTTCGAGTGCTTGGAGGGTGGATTGATCGATCCTATGAAGTCAACTTTCCATTTCTCAAATGCTTGAAGAGACTAAACATGATGTAAGGTAAAATCATCTTTGCACGACGGTTTCTTGACTCTTTGAAAAACATCACATGCCATGACATAATCCTTGGAATCTTTGAAGACAATTGAACACCATAATCCTACTTGTAATATCTTCTGGTTAGTCTCTTTCCCTCCAACATGTCCTCCCAAAACTCCTCAGTGGCATTCCCACAACATCACTAGCTGCTCATGATCAAGTACACACCATCGAAGGATGTTTTCCAATCCCAATTTATACAAATAGTCTACGATCAACTCATAACAACAACAAAAACCACCATATGCCTCCTCTGAGTTGCGAAATACCCTTTATGAATAGTACCAGTAGTAAGAAACAATGCAATATCTAAAAGGTAAATAGGGATAGCCTCAATCTTAAAAAGATATGCATATGGGATCTGGTCATCTACAACTCTACCACTCTTGCATGATTCTAATTGAGATAGATGATTGAGGCCAACATGCAATTTTTTTCGCTTGACAATGACTTCAAACGAAAACTCTTGAAACGACACCAACCATCTACAAATTCTTCCTTGTAACACATGATTTTTAACCATATATTTTAGGGTGAAATGATCAGTAAAGAATTTAATGTGGCCTCCTAAAAAATAGTGTCTAAACTTTTGCAAAGCATAAACCATTTCCAAATCTTCCCTTTCAAAGGTAATGTAGTTGTGCTCAACTTGAGAAATATTCCTTCTAGAAAAGTAAATGGGATGATCCAGGTTTCCTTCACTAGGTTGCGCAAGGATTGTACCCAAAGAAATACCTGAAGCATCAATCTGTACACGAAATTCCACATTCCAATTTGGGTATATAAGAATAGGAGTAATACTCAACTTTTCTTTGCGGGTATCAAAGTCTTGGTCACACTCTGGTTTCCAACTGAAGGGTTCAGATTTATTCAACAATTTCTCCAACGAGGTAGTTATACTTGCATAATTTCTAATAAAACTGCGATAGTATCTAGTGTGGACCAATGTTGAATGCAACTGTTTAACAGTCGTAGGAGGAGGCATATTCAATATCACACCAACCTTTGCAGTATCAATTAACACCCCCTCCCTACATACTATATGTCTTAGCATATTTCCAAATGGTACAAAAAAAATACACTTCTTTTGGTTTAAAGAAATATGTAGTTGTCTGCAATGATCAAACATCAATTAGATTAAACCTATGTGCTCTTTCAATAGGATTTACACGGTCCAGTTGTCCATATATACTTCAAGAAATTTATGAATAAAATCTTGGAATGCAGTAATAACTATTCGAGAGAAAACAATTGGGGCATTCTTCATTCCAAAGGGAATAACATTATAAGAAAAAGAACTCCATGTTGTAGTGAAGGTAGTATTTCTCTTATCTTCTTATGTAATTCTAACCTGACGATAGCCTGAGAATCCATCTGTAAAAGAATATGATTCATTGCCTACCACTTGATAAAAGACTTCATCACTAAATGGAGTAGGAAAAGGGTCATGTACACAAGATGAGTTCAAACTCCTGTAATCCACACATAATATTATATCATCCGTACCCTTCTTTCTTTGTATTACAATAGGACTAATCCACTCGACCTCATCTACATAGAAAATTAGCCCAACTGCTAACATTCTATCAATATCTTTCTTAACCTTCTCCTTGACTCATGGATTCATATGATATGGTTTTTCTTGACATGCTTAGCATTGGGTTTTAATTCTATCCTCATTTCTCCTAAATCTCCCTTAATCCCCTTCAGTTCTAAAAAACTCTTAGGAAAGAGATCCTCATACTCCCACAACAGAGACTGTATCTCTGTCATAGTTTGATCATCCTAATAGTCTCCTATAGATTCCATCTTAGGATTCTCCTCACTCCCTATGTTTACTTTCTACAAATTCATAGGTTTAGTATATGAATTACTGACATCATCGAAGATAATGTGTTTAACCATTCTTGTTCCTGCAAATTTCTTAAATGTTAAATGTTTAATTTCCTCCAAGTCTTTAGAATCATATGGATCTTTATCAACTTTACTATATACCACACGTACTCTTGTGGGGGATGGAGAAAAACTATAGTGAAGCATATGTTCATGCTCAGAACATACTATGGGAGGATATTTAGGTTTATATTCATTAGTAAATATCATTTGCTTGATTTGTTGTAGTACTAGGGTTATTGTAGGAGACATACCAAAAAAAGATAAATCTTGGCAGAATTGACCCTTAAGAACCTTCGAACACACATTCTATCTTCTAGTTTCCTCATGCACATACCAGGCTTTCAGAATGTTTCCCAGCGAATGGAAAAAATGGTGTAACTAGAACTAAGAAGGCAGTTATGCAACTTTCCATACCACAATGCAATATTCAATATTCTCCCATTGGATCAGATGCATTGTCATATGGTTCTAGAGTTACAACCTTCCTCGCTAGTTTTTGATCCTTACTAGACTGGTTGACCCATGATAGAAGAATGAAATGATATTGAATGTTGAGCTTAACCTCATCCCAAGAAGAAAGAGTTTCCTTGTGAGAAACCCACCACCTACCTGGGGAAGACTTCAATGCTATGTCAAGTGCATAAACTCTCTGGTTGGAAGAAACCTTTTCCTCCATGTCAACAAGAAAACTGCATAGATCCGAGGTGCCATTATATGTTGGGAAATTACATATTTCAGCTCCAATCCATATTAAAGATCTGACAGTTGTGCAATAACTGGAGAAAATTTCACACCTTCCCTGTTGCCAATTGTCCAAAGTAGCCTCAAAGTATTTGTTTGCATACTGAATTCTTCTCCAAATTATGGATCCATCTACAATGGGATTAATGTAATCTGCTTGGTTTCCTACAGTCATAGTGTATAGTAGATCCATAACATTCATTATTCTCATCTACCAATTTAGTATACCATGGACCTTGATATGGGTCTAGAAGTTGAGTTACTTTCATGCCATCTAATTCAAACATCATAATTTATTTCCTAATATATATTATAGAATATTTCTCATAGGCCCAATCAATGCCTAATAGAGCTATGCATGGATACCCCTCCCCATTATTTCAATGACCTCAAAGTTCGCCACTGTTTTGACACTGGCCAAATACACTTCAACATTTTGCAGCCTTTTGACTGAATAAATGCAATATTGATTCTCCATCCACAACTATATAGGAGAATAAAATATATTGGGTTTTCCCATCGCTTCCCAAGTCTTCTTTGGAAAGATATTAACATCAGACCCCAAGTCCAACATAACATCCCTGATCCTGTATTCATCAAGGTGAGAATTCAACCATAATTCTCTCCAATTATCCTCTTCCTTCTCTGTATCCTACTTGCATTCCTTTCTAGGAGGTTAGCAACAATGGGCTCTTATGTGTTTCTTTAAGTTCCCAAGGCCTTTTGATTGTGTTCCATAACTTCCCAATAATATGCTCATCATCCAATATGTTAGAAAATAATTGTAACCACATATCAACAAATGTTTTTGACTGACAATGGGGCTCCATTTGAGCAAGAGATTCTCCAACGATTCTTGGTTGGCGAGGGTTTGGCTTAAAAACTAGTTCCACAACCTTAAGAATTGCAGAACTAGACAATTATATGAACATTTCCACTGCACCCTTAAAGAATTCCTTCTACCTTACATGATCATACTTGGTATTCTCAGGAATCGCCTTTTGGATCTTGTCCTGCTGAGGACTTTCAATATCAACACTAGTCTTGGTTCCTCCTCCAGTGACAATGTTAATATTGGGTGCTCTTCCCTCAAATATAGATCTAGGCTCATAATTTATCAGATTAGCTCCTCTTTTCCTTGCACAATCTTCCCATTTGGGAATCAGATCCAAAAAATCTTCAGTGGAGTGGGTATTAATCCTACAATGTGCACAACATTGTCTTTGTGGAAGCGTAGAATCTCTTGCAATAGTCCCTTTCTCATCACAGTTGTAGCAATGAACCGGTCTTCGTTTACCAGTCCATCAACCCCTGATATTTCCTCCACCACAATGACCTCCTTTGAACCCTTGAGGATTTTCATTGACTCTGAATGTAGAATGATCTAATCTATCAACGAGAGAATCCGAAGCTCTATATTAGTTGTTAGAATGAGTAGGAAACCCACAAAATTCACAATATACTGTATTCAGAATAAGGGTATACTTTTTTAGAATAGGGAGTGCCTCAGAGAGTGGTCATGACGTCTACATATCTTGCAATACTCATTGCTCTGGCCTCGTTGAAGATTCATAAAAGCATGGTATTGAACATGGATGTGAAATGGCACTATAACGATGACTTGCACAACCCCTCCCAATGGTCCTACTGATGGAGGCGCCATCAGGTGAGTAGGGGGTCTTGTACCCCTCAATATTGGATATTTAGTTGTTGTATGACCTTCGATATAACAACCAATACACCATACCCACGGTCAACCTTCTCTAGGAAGGGTAAAATCATGGATCTTGTCAGTTAACACAAAGATCTGGCCTTGTAGTTGTGCAATATTATTTTCTTCAGGTGGTCTCATCACTCACAAGTTTCCAAGATAGCCTGCCATAGCCTCAATTTTCATGGCTTGTTCCAACACTTCTCCCAAAGTAGCTATCCTTTGTTGAGTCAATGGGATTTAGGCTAATGGTAAAAACCATTGAATAAACCATTCTCTATGATGATCCTCATGGATAGGGTTTGATAATTTCCCTATCACATCCTTAAATATTTGGTTATATTCCCATGCAGACTCACCGTCTCTTTGTTTTATATCCCCAAAATCGCAGAGAGCCTGTTGCTCTGATTGAGGTAACCAAAATTATGATATAAACCTCTACTTCACCTGGGGTAAAGAGAAAGGTTTCCATTGATTATTCCCTGGCTCAATATATTTCATGTACCAATTTAGAGCTCGATCCCTCAAAGTAGTCTGGAACTCAACCAATTTATTCATGTCTAGATTTTCGTGAGACCTCTATATGGATTCATAAAGAAACTAGTGATGTTCAACGTCCTCATCCCCTTTACTCCAGAAATTTGGGTATCAGGTGATGGACCCTGCATGTTGATGCACCATCGATGGACTGAGAGAGCCTATTAAAATGAACCTCGAGGGCCCTGGTTGTGATATAATTGAAACACTCACCACACTTCCACCATTACTACTACTCGAACTTGTTGGGCTAGAGGGATTAGAAATAACATAATTGAAAGAAATATTTGTTGTAGAAATTACCAGGTTTATGGATGGCGCTGGGGGAATGGGTGATTTAGGGATAGTTCCTTTGCCTCTAGAGTGAAATTATTTGATCTGGGGGGTCCCGTTCATTTGTAGTGTTGCACTGACATCTTTATGCAATCCATCATCTTTTGGGGTTGTGGGTTTTGATTCTCTTGCAACTTCTTCATGGGGTTCGGTTGAGTATTCTTCTTTAGTGGTGGTGTTTCTATTTATTCTTTCATTCGTCTCTTCTGAAATTATTTCTTCTGATCTTCTTCTTCCAGAACCTTCTCCTCTTTCACCAAATATCTCCTTCAAACAATGGTTGGCCAACCTTTCACGTCTCTTCAACTCCCACAACTCTTCTAACACTTTCCTATGAATACTCTCAAAGCCGATCTCCTTCTATGACTAATCAAACCTCTTTATCACTTTTCTCATCTATTTCCACCACCTCTTCTCAAGAATAACAACCCTCTCTTGAGCTATTTCATCTCTTATACTTTTCTTTTGACATCCCCTCATATCTCCCATAAAATATTTCTTTACCTAACTCATGAACCCTCTCCTAAATCACCCTCCCCCAAGCACAAGGGTTTACGCTTCCATGCTAGCTAAAGGAACAAGCAATATTCCTTATTCTACTTGTAAAATATTGATCCACAAGGGGATTTCCCACAAAAATCTTCCTTTAGATCCTTCTTTAAATATTTCTTCAACCTTGGAAAAATATTGATGGTTCATTGCAGCCAAATCGATAATATAACTTTCCAAAGTAGTATGCACCCATAAATCCACAACACGAGAGATCTGATGATCTAACCGGTGAAGAGCCGCTAAACCCTCAATGGTCCAGTTGTATTTTCTTTATCTCAATCTTTGTATTCCAGAGCTTCTTGCAACTGATCTAATCACTGAAATAACTCTTCAGGAAATTTGTTCCAAAAGACATCGTACTGGTCACTCCCAGGTTCCAAATAAAAGACAACACTCATCTCAACCCTAAATATTTTGTGTCACAACTCGACTTCTTGTTGTATGAAAGCGTTGCACTTTCTTTCCCACCGATTCTTAACATAATATTTGAAAATCCAATGATGCATATTATAAAAACTCACTTTAAAGCTTAGGTCCCGGTAACAAAACCATTTGTTGGCGCAAAATCAAGACTAGGGTTATCAGAGGTTACCAATAGAAGATACCGCTGTAGTCTAGGAGTGTTGGAATATTCAACCTTCTGTAAGGGAAGGATGTCTCATCCGAAGCACAATCATATTCATATTCATACATCAATACACAAATACATTCATAAACAATGACTGAACGCTAAATACACATGACAAAAGTAATTGCACAACATAGAAACCATAGATTCATAAAAAATATAACATAATTTTAGGGCCCAAATAATTCATTATATTATCGACATCTCAAAACTATCATACAATGAGTACATCTCTCATACAATATCTTATGTGGTATAATCTATTCACAGATACCCATTACATACTCTACCCTACTACCTGAGCACAATAACATCCACAAAACCCATTACAATAATATCATGACAATCATAAATTGATCCCAACCCAAACAAAAACAAAACCAGAGTAACTCTTTTGCGTGCTCATTCATAAACTCTATAACTCTTTCCTTTGAACCAATCAGCCAACCAACCAAAAAACCTTGTATCTTGTTGCACTACCTTCCTTTTCATATCTTTCTCCTGATCGTTTCTTGGAATTCTTGTTCCGTTACTTTTTCGGCCTTTTTCACTAGAATCTGGTGCTTTTGTTGTTTTTCTAACTGCTTTTCCAACTAGTGCATGGTGCTTTTTGCTATCTCCATCGTTGTTAGAATTTCAGTTAGCTTTTATCTCTTCTAACTGATTTCCACTACTGTCCCCTTTTCAGCTGGTCATGCAATGCTTTCCTCAAAGCTCTTGGCATTTCCCCCAAAACAAACATTTCTAAAAAACAGAGGGCCCAACAACAACAATGACAAGAGTCACAACAACGATGTCAACAACCTAGAGTTGTAGTAGCTACGCTTGAGTAGGGAGTTGCAACAACTCACACTCAAGAGTTGCAACTCTTGTGTTGGGAAGGTACCTATGCAACCTTGTTCTTGTATAGAATTGTTAGCACAAAAGGTGATAATCTCCTGAACAATGAATAAGAATAAGTATTTAAATGGCATGTTGAGAGAATAATTATATTTTGACAAAAAATGTATCACTGGGAACGAACATCGTATTACGATCGAATGCAAATGGGAAAAAGGGTGTACAAAAAGTATTGTACGAGTTCTAGAAAGATGTCAATTTGAGCACTCGTCATGCTTTCATCATGGTAGTAGTGGACTGATTGACAAAGTACACCCATTATTTCTCTCTTTCTCATCCTTTTAAAGAAAGTACAATAGTCACAACATTCATGGAAACTATTCAAAAGATACATGGAGTCCCCAAGATTATTGTAAGTGACAAAGATCTAATTTTCACTGGAAATTTTTGGACTGAATTATTTTCTTGTTTGGGTACTCAATTGGCTTAGAACTCATCTTACCATCCTCAATCCGATGGGAAAACTCATATTGTGAATAAATGTCTAGAAGTATATCTTCGTTGCTTTGCATCTAATAAACATACTGTTATAACAAGTTTTTTCTCACCCCATGCAGCTTGCTCAGAAGGCCTTTTCCATTTACCTATGTAGACTTGAAGTCCCCTTTTGCACTTTCCAGAGCCAAAAAATCATAATTTTCCACATATACACTCCCTACAAGTTAGAAAACATGTGTATATGTAGGTCGCACCACTACATCCCGTGTACATCGAGTTTGGTGCTCAAAATTAAAAATTGTGTCAGGTTTCCATGTCACGTCACAAAATCCATGATCTTTGACCTTCCATATACTGGAAACGTTCCGACTCGGCCCTTCCGTTCCATTTGAATGCTATAAATTGGGCTATATCCAAACCGTGGAGGAGGAGAGAATTCAACTTTTGAGAGCAAATATACTATGGAGAAATTTTCACTTCACATTGAGTCTACATCCCTTTGTCCTTTAAAGTCTAAACACATTGTTCAACCCCCAAGCTCTTCCCTCTTTGATGGAGAACCTCATTGTCTCTCTTATATGAGCTTGCTTTTGGTGGATGATTGAAGTGGTGGAGGCCCAAATGGAAGGGAATTAGTTTCTCGGTTCTGAGATGTGCTGACACATAAGTTTCTCACTTATACACTTATGTTGATTATATTTTAATAGAAATACTCTTTTCTCGTCCAATTGATATCTTGTAAATATTTGAATTATTATTTCATGGGCGTATTTGTTATGAATTTTAATGGATTATACTATTGTATGTGATGAATTTATATATTATCACCATATGCTTATGTATCTTGGTTGTTGAGGACAAATTGCAGGTATAAAGCTTTGAGTCGAGTGATCAACGGTGGTCTTTATCGAACGTCCGGACGAGGTAGCATTTTTATCTTGTATTGTTAGCATATTCATTTATATAACATACTTGGGATTATAGTTGATTTCTGTAGTTATTCCGTCTGTTGTGGTTTACCCCATGACATAGAGTGATTTTCCTCATAACATAATTGACGACCATACTGGGGATTGAATCTGGGTTTTGGAGTGTTTTTCTCCTTTGATTGCTCTCTGGTAGCCTGAGTTTTCTTGTCGCCTAATTGCTTGACAACCTATTTTTACTTTGTATCTGAGCTTCTTGGCCTTATCCTTACCCTGGGAGTGTTTTAATACATATATGTGGGTTTTCCCTTGACATACACGTACATACATGAGATGTCTTTCTATAGGGCACGTACATACACAATTTTTCCTTCAACAGTCACGTACATCAACTTTTTTAGTTTACTTGCTGAGTTTGGTGTTGTTGGGTGAGTTTTGATGGTTGCTGAGTCTTCTTGGGTCTCTGTCCTAACTGTTGAGTGCTTGCAGAGTGATAGGAAACCTTTTTATGGTTGAAATTTCGGGTGGTTTTTTTTTCTCATCATCTTTTTCATTGGTTGTCCTTGCATCTTGGTTTGAGTGTTTTCTTCTTGGTATCCTGCATGGCTTGTCTCTTTTTTCTTACAGTAGGGTCTATATATCAAGCTGTTATTCAATCCTTTCATTTTCATTCCTTTATATTGAAAATACAAAAATATACATTTTTCATTATGGAATTTTATCTTTTGGTTGTTTAGTATTGATCTTGATACATATGGAAAGATTGCATCTCATTTGAAATTACAGAGTTGAATTGAAAGTTGCATTTTGAAAAGATTATCATATTTTGAGAATTGAAGATTAGGAGTTAGCTTTATGTTCATATTCATTTATTTAATTTGCCGAGTCATAACATCATCAGTGTCATGACCACATCTTTTGAGTAAACAAAGCCATTAAAAGTAATGCTGATAAATTTAAAATTGATTAGAAATGATTTTATTTTTCAGAGTACACAAACTAGCATAGGATTTAGGGCCTTGGAATAGGATTTTGTGAGTAAAATTCTCCAAGGATATTAAACTCAACATATGTGTCTGACCAGGGAGTGGTGAAATCCATTATGTAATTAGTGACGTCAGAAGGCTCCGCTCACATCGAAGTTAAGCATGAGGTTGGTTGCAGAGATATCCCTTTAATACCTTCTTAGCGTCAGAGATATTTCTGGGGATCTATTTGTATTTAGGGGTCTTGCTAGTACCTTTACCTCCCTGAGAAGCGATGCTTTCCAGATTTTGGGCTTTATTACCCTTCCCATACGGTGGACCTGACTTACGACTATTCACATGTGCATTGGTTATGTCATGGTGGATTTAGTTTCTTAACATAGGTAGCCACATAGGTTACTTACAAGGGTTATTATGCAGGTACCTTGAGTCAAATAAAGGTCAAACAACACACAACCTTTATGGAGGATTACCTCTCCGGGGGGATTTGACCGACTATGCTGTTAATCCCATGAGGGCTCTTATAACTGATTTAGATACCTCCGATATTTTGAAGGAAGTCTCAGACCCCTATTGGGAGAGGCATACTTGCTCTAGTGAGGGAGGCCCCTTTTCAACCACTATTTCTTGTTTGTGTGTGTTGCAGGAGAATCCCTTTGCGGACAAGTGGATTTCCTATTGGATGTTAGACCCCTAACTCCAAGACAGAAAGTTCTATTATGGACATTGACATTCCTTTATCATAAAGATAAACTATCAAAGAAGAAGAGGGAAGAATGGTAAATACCTCTTTATCGACGTTTGTCCTTGCTCGCTTCGGGCTGATCTTGATCTCCAAGTTCAGTTGAAGGTCCTGTGATTACAATGAGAAATAACAACAATACTTCCTACTCTACTATGATTAGCTTCATGATGAATCTATGAAAGAGACAAGGTCGTATACATAAACTTTAAAGGAAACAGGCCAAGCATGAATTTATATTAATGAGAACAAAGTGTTACTTACGACCATAGATGTAGTGCAACAACTTCACCAAGCTCCCTTTGTCCAGACCCTTGCTCAAATAATCCACACACAGACTGATGATGCTTCAATGATATCTCCCTTATGAGATCATAAGTTAGATGCTTTATAATGTCTCTCTTTGTACTATATGTTGCCTATGAGATCATAGGTTTCATACCTCCAATATTTTCATGTACCTTTCACCATGAGAAGGCCTCCTTATATAAGCTTGGAGAGACCCAACCACTTGAGAGATATTTGGGATAAGTTGAGGATTCCTCTCCTTCAGTTGTGGATCTTCCCTAAGATCATGCCTTGAAATCATATTCGAATCCAACCAACTTCAGAGATTGAGGGGATTCTTCCCCGATTTATCTCAATAAAACAAAATTCGCTCATGAAGGATAACGCTCCCCCAAAAGGGTGCACAGAGCATTTCAACACTCCCCCAAAGAAGGCTAGGGAGCGCCGACGCTTCCTGACAGTGGGTAGGGGAGCGTTGCCTTCCAAAAATCATTCTAAAGTAGTTTTTTCAGTGGCAAAAGGCTTGTACTCCTTGTCAAGTGATTTCTCCTCTTCAAAACCAATCTTTGAGGTGTCTTAAGTGTCCTTATGATGTTGTTAGAGGCACAATATAGGCAAGATGGTAGTATGATGTTTGCGACACTTGTGGTCAAGATGCGACACTTGCAGACAAGATGCGACACTTACAACACTTGTAATGACGACACTTGCAACACTATTAAAGTGAGTAATTTTGATGTGTAACAGTGTGCATTTGGCATTTTTATTTTTATTTTGGTGTGCTATTTGATCGTTAGTTGGCCCTAGGATTTGTTTTTATATCTCGAGTCTTGAGTCATCGTGGAGCCAGACCATCTTCCTCGCAGGTCTCACCATTTGTTAAAGTTACCACCACATCTTGAGTCTTTTCCTTCTAAAAGGCATAAAGTTATCAAACATGGTACAAACACCTCCAACTACCAAACTTGTGATCATACAAGTATGAGTACTGAGTCAAGTTAGAAAGATACTGGGAGTCCTTCGACTCCCATAGCTACTGTAGTTAATGGAACTCCTTTGACACCTTCAACCATTATGGTTGTAGTGCCAAAGGTTCCCGTCATCACTCCAATCCGGCCTGTGGTTGCTACTCAACCCATAGTAATGAAACCTTTTGGGTCTCTTTTTGATATGCCTGGATACAATGCTTAGTGCATTCCTTCGGTCTCTAACCCTTTCTCTTTTGGTATATCAAATATGACATCGCAACTTTCATCTTCCATTCCAATGAATAATACAAATCCTAGTATTGGACTTGGGGGCATGACTCCTCCGCATATTCCACTCTCATTTGGTGGAGCTCATATACCCCAAACGACTCCTATGGTTGGAAGCCAACCTCCTTTTCATCCTCAGTATAATCTTAGTCTTAATGCTCCTGGATGGATTAATCAATTGGGTGGACAAGTTTCTGCCTATGTTCCATCCCTTACACCTTCCTCCTCCACACTGATTCTGACCATAATGTTTGGTATGACGAATCCACCTCTATCCTCCAGATTTCCACCCAGGGTAGGTCAGTTTCATACCATGGGAAACCCCTAGAATGGAGCCACTCTAGCTGGGGGGAATGTTTATAACCCTCATTATAACATTCCTACGGGTATGGTTCTGACCCAACCCCTTATGAATCAGTTTGGAGGAGGCTATTACATATTGGACAAGGCCCTAGTGCATACCATAACCCTGGTTAAGCTGTAATCCCTCAACATCAATATTTCCCACGACCATGGGATCAGATTCTGCAACCCTGACTCCCTTTTATGGCCATGCTTAATTTTATAGACTTGTCAAGATTAATGAATGACCTGGTGCATCTTGATCCATTATGGCCCCCTATCCCCACCAATATTCTCCCGGACATTCCAAAATTCGAGGGAAAGACTGGCGAGTATCCTGGTGATCACATCACTACTTTTCATCTTTGGTGATCTTCCAATTCCATTAATGACGATTCTATTCTTTTGAGACTGTTTCAACGTACCTTCATGGGGGTTGCAACGAAATGGTAGATCGAGCTACCAAGGGGAACATTCAAGAATTTTAATCAGATGGTTTTAGTCTTTCTCAACCACTTCCAGTTGCCAGTTCATTACAATGCTGCCATAGAACTTCTATCTCCCCTACGCCAGGTCAAAGCCACCCATATCTCATATCACATCCAAGAGTGGCGTAGACAAAAGAGGTTGATCAAAGCCAAAATTCCTCTAGAGTTGAAGCTGGAATGGTTTCTTAAGTCTTTATTTCCTTATACTTCAAAGGATGTTTCTACATCTGGGGTAACACCTGAACAGGAAGCTATTTTCAAATCCCAACAATTGGATCTCATATATGCTCAGTCTGGGATGTTATACAAAATTCTTCGTGATGCACCGAGGTCAAATTACGACCTTAGAAAAAACCTCGAGCCTCATGCCGATGGAATTATAGGCTATGAAAATACTACTTTTGTAGACTTGGTGACACACTAGTTGAAGGAGTTATCTCTAAGCCATTCTGCAGTAGGACAAGCTCCGTCAGTGTCCTCCACTCCCACTCATTAGACGAATGTGAATTCTATACAATCATCGTCTAAGTCAAATGGTAACCAACAACTAGGAGGGAATAGAAAGAAATGATGTAGTAATAATTGTAAGGGTGGGAGGAATAATAATAATAATAAACCCAAGGACAATGATAACAATGATATATCGAACAATAATGCTAGTGAGGGAAATAAAGAAAAGGGGAAGGTGAAGTTTCCTTGTAAACATTTTTACTGATGATCACCTTACCCACTTATGCCCCAAACTTGAGGAAGCCGCGAGGATTTTATATCAATCGCCCACTAAGATGACTAATTCTTTTACGCATAATCAACACATCACCTCGAGCTCCTCTAATGCCGTAAATGCGACGAGTGGGAATAAAAAACCCCCGATAGATGAAGGTGACCATCTATGTGTAAATATGGTCAAGTCTCATATTAATGTAGCCACTAGATCTTATGATTATAGTTCTTCACAAACTGTTCTAGTTCCAGAGTCTCCCCCTAATTCGGAAACACCTTTGTAGATCGAAAAGCTAGAGCCATTGCCTCGTATTCCTAAAGGAGTACTAAAATGCTCTACCCACAACTCTAATGCTAGAGATGCCCATAATTATTCATTTTTCGAAGATATGGGTCAAACCCCTTGTGCGATGTCGACTTTGGAGGTGCTCCAGATGTGTCCTTCATAGAGGAATGCCTTGTTATATGTGTTAGGAGCTATATAACTATGTGGCTATAAGGTTATCAAGTTTTACATCACGGATGTGAAGCCTCACTTTCCTTACCACATGGAATTTCAAATCCATGTGGACTACTCAAATTATACCATCAAAAGTATTGTTATTGATGTAGGCACTACAACGTGCATGATGTCCCTGACCTGTTGAAAATCCATTGGCTGTTAAACCCTTTCCCAATATATGACTATGTTGACTACATTTGATGGTCATTCTTTCTGTCCCCACATAATTCTTCCCACCTTTCCAGTCCATTTAGGTGGAAAGATGATGGAGGTGGATGTTGAGGTGGTTGATGCGCCCCTTGACTATAATTTATTACTAGGGCATAATTGGACTTATTCTATGACTGTTGTCGTATCGTCTATTTTTCGTACTTTATTTTTTCCCCATGAAGGGAAAATCGTGACAATTGATCAATTATCCTTTGTGCATGTTAGTCTCAATGCATCAGTTGGACCTTCAATCCCCATGATAAAAAATTCTCAGTCGACAACAGAGGATATTGGTGTCAGAATGTATTCCTCCCTCATGGGTACCTTTGATTTTGTAGCACCAATTCATCACATTTATTCCATGTCCAGTAGGTATTCTTTGTCAGTGAGGTCCGTTCCTTTTTTTACTTCGTATTTCAATGATCCTTGGACCCTACCTTCCTCGACCATTTCTTGTGAAGGTTAGTCACATATTGGAATGACAATGCCACTATCATCGATGGAGATACCGTATTAAGTTGTTCTCGACTCTACTGCTAACCCAGATCCTGTCTCCTCAAAGACGGGCAAGGAGGATCTTGTTCTTAAACTCATATGGCCCACCTCATCATCTTTCTCACATGATTTCCTCAATTATACTTTACCTTTGGATGAAGCCATCTTAGAGGCCATGAATGGTCCTGATAGGCCATGGGATGATATGCATCATTGCTCTTACTTCCTCCTATAACTTGTTAGGATCGAACAAGACGATTTTAGATCTACCTTGAGTGAGATGGTCGGTCATGTCATGGTTCCACTAGATACGCATTAAATTTATGCTGAAGGAAATATGGCGAGTATTTATCCTACCGTTACAATCAACATCTCTCTAATTCCTGGTAAATTTAAAAATGTATATATCGGTGTAGATTGTTCACCTGAAGAAATTCAGATCTACACCAATCTCTTTAGATAATTTCATGATGTATTCGCTTGGTCATATGAAGAGATGCCAGGAATCGACCCTCACATTTTTGAACCTGAGATCAAAACCTACCCGTATGCTAAAACTATTCCACAACGACTTAGAGCTGTTAATCCTAGGAAGGCCCCTGCTATTAAGGCATAGGTGGAGAAATTGCTTAATGCTCGTTTTATCTACCTAGTTCCCTTGAATGAATGGGTATCCAACCATGTTCCTGTGAATAAGAAATAGGGAACCATCCATGCGTGTATGGATTTTCAAGACCTAAATAAGGCTTGTCCTAAAGACAACTTCCCGACACCTTTCATTGATTAGATTCTCGATGAGTGCGTGAAAAGTGAGGTTTTTTCTTTTATGGATAGATTTTCAGGATACAATCAAATTCAGATCAAGCCTAAGGATCAACATAAGACGACATTTATTTGTCTTTGGGGTACATTTTCATACCAGAAATTCCTTTTGGCCTTAAAAACGTCAGAGCAACCTTCCAACGAGCCATGAGCTTTTCCTTTCACGATCTCAAGCACATTGTCAAAGCTTATCTTGGTGATCTTGTTGCTCACTCTCACAAGAGAGTATATCACTCAACCCACCTTCGAATAGTGTTTGAGAGATTGCATTATTATCACATCCATTTAAACCCTCACAAGTGCATCTTCTGCGTTAGGTTTGGTCGTCTTTTAGGATTCTTAGTTTCTGAGAGTGGGATCATGGTGGATCCTATGAAGGTTGAGGAAATACTTCGATTGCCTCCCCCACACAACATTTGTCAACTTCAGGGTTTACAGGGAAAATCTAACTTCTTACGTCGGTTTATAGTAAACTATGCCAATATTACTAAGGGTTTCATGCATCTCTTGAAGAAGGAAACTTCGTTTATATGGGATGAGAGAGCCCAGGAATCCTTCATTTCTCTTAAGAAATCCTTGGTATCGACACCTCTATTGAAGCCTCTAGATTATAATAGAGATTACTTTATTTATATCGTAGCATCTGAAGGGGCGGTTGGTATGGTTTTGGTTTAGGAGGCCGATGAGCTCCATGAGCATGCTGTCTACTATCTTAGTCAGTCCTGAACTTAAGTATTCTCACGTTGAGAAGATAACCTTGGCTACCGTACATACAATTCAAAGATTACAAAATTATATATTACTTTACAAAACTACCATAGTTGCTGATGTCAATCCATTTCAATACGTCCTTACTAGGTGTATCATAGGGGGAACATACAATAAATTGATTGTCATTTTGCAAGAGTTTGATCTTGATTTTGCTTTGACAAAATATAAGAAATCACTAGTTTTTGTCGAGTTAATATCGAACTTCCCTCGACTAGATGAGGACGTTATTAATAATGATTCATTCATGGATGAACATATTTTCCTTATCTCATCTTTGGACCCATGGTATGGAGACATTTTGATGTATCTTTAAACTTTGAATTTCTCTTAGCATCTGTTGAGAGGCGATCGACGTCTTATATAGTATCAAGCTAAAAACTACCTTATCTTCAGTGACACTTTGTATCGTCAAGGCATAAATAATATCTTGCATCATTTCTTGACTCACGAGGAAGCTGAGTCCATTCTTAATGACTGTCACAATGGGGCTTGTGGTGGTCATCTATCTGGGCTTGCGATAACCCAAAAAATATTATGAGATGGTTATTTTTGGCTGTCAATTTTTAAAGATTGTGTCAAAGCGGTCAAGAAGTGTCATCCTTTCCAGGTGTTCACTCAGAAAATGTGCTTGCATCTAGCCCCTCTTCACCCAATCATCACCGTCAGTCCCTTCACCAAGTGGGGGGTGGATTTTATGGACTACAACCCAACTTTGATTGGGGGGATCAACATATTATCATGTTCGTAGACTAATTCACTAAATTTTCAAGGTCCATGCTTACTATTAAATCCGATGGCAAGACTGCAACATTTTTCGTGTTCAACCAAATTATAGCCCGGTTCAGAATCCCAAGGGAGATTGTCACTGATCATGGCAGTCACTTTGAGAATGAATTGATGAAAGAGTTAGCATCAAAACTAGGGTTTAAACATGGTCATTCTTCCCCTTACTATCCCTAGGAAAATGGACAAGCAGAGGTTGTGAAAAAATCTCTCAAGACCATTTCACAAAAAACTGTCAGCCAAAGAAAATCTGGCTGACATCTAATTCTTTACCCTGTGCTTTGGGAATACCAAACCTCAATTAAGAATTCCATTGGTTTTTCTCCTTTTCAGTTAGTACACGGTGTGGTGTCGATTCTTCCTATTGAATGAAAAATCCCTTCCCTTAGACTGGAAGTTGAGCTCTTAACCGACTATTTTGATCTTGAAGAATGCCTCGTACACCTAGATATCCTAGATGAGAAATGTCGAGAGGCCTCTATGGATATTGAAGAAAATAAATGACGTGTTGAGGTCCAGTATGATAGGTATTTATGTCCTTGGAAGTACGTTGAGGGTGACTTGGTCCTCTTGTATGACCAAGCCAAAGAACCATTGGGGTCAGGCAAGTTCAAGCCCATGTGGCACGGTCCTTATATTGTGAGACGTGTTTTAGAAAAAAGGAGCCTACAAATTAGAGTATTATGAAGGGAATATGCTAGTTGAGCCCATAAATGGGCTCTAATTGAAAGTATATTATGCTTGAGCCCCTAAGCTTGGGCATGAATCTTTGTATACTAGTGTATCTTAGTGTATATATATCTTTTCCTTTGTGTCATCATCTTGCTTATCAAATTTTCCCTTGGTTGGCATATGTCAATGGAGTCTTTAGGAGTCTTTAGTTTTCATAGGTGGTGTCAGTCATCATACATGGAAATTGGCTTCTACCACTTGGTTTATTTAGTCACCCAAGGTTCAACTAGTGTCTTCAGGTGGCGTTTTCCTAGGGCCATCAACGCATAATGTGGTTGACTATAGTGTTGTTATAGAGATTTCACGCAATGCCATTTAACATGGTGTTCGGTCTTTAGAAGTTCACTTGGAATCCCAATTAGCAGTATGTCATTTGAATTATAGTTACCGTGTGAGAGACCTTACTCTACTCCGATGATTCCTACAGGTACGACTTTTGGAACGACATTTTGATTTTATTACTTATAATCACATACCTAGAAGTTCTAATTATGTATCCAATGCATATACCAATTATGTTATAGATTGACATTTGTCACATAACTAAAGTAAAGAAAACACATCCATCAATGTACACATTTTAACATATATAAGTAAAGTCGAAGACCAATATTTTTATATTTCATCTCTCCAAAAAATATGGTGTCATAGTACAAAATGGGGCTCACACCCTAAAAATACATATATGGCCGATAGATATAATGACCATGGAATCTATGCCTTTGACACCGAATGCATAACCTGATAGCATACTATGGCATTTGCGAGATTCCGAAAGAGTCACACCCATGCACAGGGAACACCCATAGCCTGCCATTGCATAACCTCTGGCAGATCCTGCACTTGAACCATATGAATCCTGTGCGTTAAATGAGACAGGTTCCCCTACACATTTTGTAGCACTCTCTTTGCATATCCTCCCACTGGATCATCTCCTCAGTTCCTTTGTTGATGTCATGGGAATCCATCTGGTCGTCACAGACCCACATATGCATAACAAAGTAATTGTGAATACTTGATACCATCCAAAAGTATTTGCGTTTTTATTCCTTTTTGTAAAACACAAGAAAAATGAAATATATAAAAAATTTTCATACCTATATCACCATAGGTGGAGTCTGGTGGAAATGACATATCTGGATCTCCTCTATAGTTGATCCCAACATAAGGGTAGTCATCTATGGTTATCACCTGTCGACATCGCCAGAACAAGAAATCATCGTTGTAGGGTGTTGGTACCTTACCACCTCCTAACTGCCTCATCGCCTCAATCCACCATGACATGGATGGATCACGTGGTCCACGTGGAATGATATCCACTCTAGGGCTTAAACCTGCAACCCTCTCAAAGAAAAAGCTACATAATATAGATGCGAACTGGAATTTTCTTTTCCTCCCCGTTTGCAATTTGTCAACTGGCTCTTCATGCTAGCTAGTAGTGAAGTACACCAGTTGTAAACTGTGGGTCGCAAGCACTCCACTGTGTAAAACATGAGTGGCCTTGATGCCTGGTGCAATGAGGTTGACCCCATGATCCATGTAAGTACAAAGACAATGATATTCAAGCTTAGGTTCTTGATTTCCCTGATGGGGAATTAACTCCCTACTTTCTCTGTGCCTACAAGACAATGGGTGACAATGTAGTCCTCTATGTTCATGCCACCCCCAACTACCTGGGATTTGACATTCACCACCTCGCCCAGATGAGACAATCCTGTGATGAAATAGATGTCCTCTACTTCAATTCTCAATGGTTTCCCATTGAGATTGAAGGCCTCTATATCCGGATCCCAGAAGTTTACTAGAGTTTGAGGCAATCTCACTTGAGCCCTCATTCCTTTGAGAGCCCAAAACTTGTAAAGCCCACATATTTTTAGAGCAAGTTGGGCTGCTGCATCTCTTTCCACTGCTGCATCCACTTCCTCATGCTCTCTCCCTCTCCATTCAAGTACTATAATACCCCTGTTTCCTCCAATTTGTAAATATAACTATAATTGGACAAGAGAGTATGGCAGACTAAATATCTGTGAATGTTTTATTTGATGAACCTTTGTATAAAAGGGTCAATGTATGAATTTTTTGTTATTAAAAGCAATTGGATATGTGTTGCACAACTGATGAAAGGAGGGTGTTTTCCAAGATAGACCATGGATTCTATGAGAGAGATGGTGAGGGAAAACCAAGAATGGTTGAGATGACCCTCACCAAACCAGTACCTTACTGGATGTAATTACTTAATAGTCCTCTGACCCAAAAATGAATTACCATTCAGGATGGTAGTTGGAAGGCCCTCCTCAAGAGTTAATGAGGGTGTTGTAAAAGATATTGAAAATTTCCAAACTTACTTAGGAAATTTCGCCCAATTTTCTCAACTATCCACAGAAGGCCAAGTCATGAGACAATGCACACAAAAATCTAAAGACATAATCCACGAGAAGACCCAGAAGAAGTGTGGTACATACCCAGAAATCGCAAAAATAAAATTATCCGAGCTCTATTTCGGAGATTCGGCCGACTTAGAGTTTTAAATGAATGAGATTCTCCTCATTTACTCCGAAAACCCAAAATTCGAGACTCCGGTCCAATACATGAGTCACTAAAGAGAAGCACAAGTGCACAACCGTTTCACTCTACAGATCTCATTGATGAGTTGTGCAACCATTTTTTAGTCTCAAATCCGCAGTATACTCATGCAGGAGGGTTTGGAGGAGTTATTGTGAACAATCGTGCTGTGATTCCTGTTCCCTTTGGAACTCCGGATGGAGATTTGACAATCTTTATTGGTGACTGGTATACAAGGAGTTACAAAGATTTGCGAGCAACCCTTGATGCTGGAAAGGACCTTGGAATGCCTGATGGAGTGCTCTTTAATGGCAACGGGATCTACTGTTACAATAATTTGGTCCCCAGTGGTATTGAGTGTGAGACATGCAATGTTCATCCTGGGAAAACCTATCGTAGCAGGGTACACAATGTTGGGATTTCAACTTCTTTGAACTTCAGAATCCAGAATCCTAATATTCTGCTTGTGGAGATAGAAGGGTCATATGCATCACATCAAAATTACATGAACTTGGATATTCATGTTGGTCAGTCTTACTCATTCTTGGTAACAATGGACCATAATGCAAGCAGTGATTATTACATGGTGGCAAGTGCTCGCTTTGTTAATACCACTATTTGGTCCAATGTCCCAGGTGTGGCGATACTGGATTATTCCAATTCTCAAGGTAAGGCAAAAGGGCCTCTTCCAGATGGTCCGGATGATTACTTCTCTATGAAACATGCAAGATCTATCTTGTGGAATGTATCTGCCGGGGCTGCTAGGCCTAATCCACAAGGGTCTTTCAAATACGGACAAACAATGTCACTCAGGTCTTTGTGTTGAAAAACAAGCCACCAGAGTTGATCAATGGGAAATGATGTTGCACTTTGAATGGGATCTCTTACCAAGCTCCTGCAACTCCACTTAAGCTTGTTGATTGTTATAATCTAACCAGTGTCTTCAAACTTTATTTTCCGAATGCACAAACGAATAGGCCACCAAAGCTTGATACCTCGATAATTAATGGCACCTATAGAGGATTCATGGAAATCATTCTACAGAATAATGATACAACTGTCCAAAGCTATCACATGGATGGCTATGATTTTTTCATTGTCGGGATGGACTATGGGGATTGGATTGAAAACAATAGAGGAACTTACAACAAATGGGATGGAGTGGCTCGTTCCACTGCACATGTTTTCCCCAATGCCTGGACAACAATTCTAGTAGCTCTTGATAATGTTGGCATGTGGAATCTCCGTGCTGAAAACCTAGATGCCTGGTATCTAGATCATGAAACATATGTAAGGGTTGTGAAGCTAGAGATCAATAACAAAACTAAGTTGCCTCTACCCAGAAATGCTCTTTACTGTGGTGCCCTCTCGCGCATGTAGAATCCACATTCCCATTCAAACAATGAAAAAGCGTCGGGTTCATTTATCAATGCTGGTATAGTTACATTATTAGGTGTCTTTCTGATTTTCTGGGGAATACTTTTCGGCTAAACTATCCTATCCCATAGAAATTCCTGTCCACTTGTCAAAATGATTAGTAATGGTTTAAAGAAGTTGGCAGAGCATCTGGCAGTCGCAAAATTCCAAGAAGGAAAACCATTTATTTTAGATCATTTCTTTTAAAGACTGAGTTATGTAACGTATTGAGAGGATGCGATTAGTTAAATAATTGTTGGAGGAGGTTGAACCGGGGGAGGGTTGGGGGGAAAATCCTCTTTTGAAGAGGGGCTCCTTTTGTAAGCCGAGTTATTTTGTAAACTCGGAATGGAGTAATACAGAAGACATGTTCACTTGATATTGTGAGATTCATCACGGTCGATTCTTTCAGTATGTTCTTTCTTTTGTGATTGTCATATTGTCTATCTCTTCCTTTTTCAGCTGAGTTAAAATTTGTTTGGAATTCATTTTATATGATCCTTACACAGAGTTGATTTATATGTGTTGTGTTTCTATGGTGACTGGTCAGAATTCACTCAAGATAAGTGCTCTGCATCTAGTTATCAGCCTTCACTTTTTTTCCTCTAAAGTTGTAGTGAAAATTCATCCTCAATAGATGCTTTCACTGTGATGGCCTTTTCCTTTTCTTTTTCTGCTACCACATCATGATTATCAATTGCTGAAAGATAGACTTACTTTGTCTCATTTTACGCAAGTTATACGATCACTACTATTATCTCTTTTCTTTGGTTTTCACTTGACTCCATGCCCAATGGACTGTTTTCCTGGTCCAACCCCAAACTTTAAAAATCCAAAACTATCATTTACCCATAAATCTACCCACAATTTCACGCTTACTAATGATCATATTGTGACATTATTCGAGAGATCCCTCTTGGGTTGGGAGGGGCAGATTCCAATCCAAAGTGGTTCGAGGTTGCCTCGGGATTGATTTTCATGCAACCCAAATTCAGTTCCGAGTAACAACAGAGGGTATGGGCTAGAGTACCCATCTAAGGGGATGGGGAAGAGTATCACTTCGAGAGGATAGAGGTGGTTAAACCCCAAGGTTTTTGAATGCCGGAGCAATGAAGTGATAAGGGTCATAGATCAAGGAACTCTTCGGGACCACCCTGACCATCATATCTACGCCAAGGAAACTTCGATGAATTTCCACTTCGGGAGAGTGGAGTAATGTTAATACCCAAATCCCTGAATCCAAGAATGGTGAATTAACACGGATTGTAGATTTGGGTATTCTTCGGGATCTCCCCTGGTCGTTGGATATAGCTCAAGGTTAGCCCGATGTTGACTGCTCTAGGGAAAATGAGGAATTTACAATGTGAACTCCCTGAAGGCCGAAACCCTAAAGTAATGGAGGCCATGGATCTGAGGACTACGTGGACTCTTACTGACCGTGAGATTGAAGGGCTGGGAAACTATCAGTCCAATATGACATGGCATCATGACATCATTCGAGGTGACGTGGACCCACATTACACATTCCTCGTGTCACCTAGATATGGACTATTCACAGAACCCTTATTCCTATTAGAGTATGACATGTGTCACCCCTTAATGAGGAAATGTTTCACCCCTGACCCTCGCCATGTGTCAGCTTCTAGTTCGTGCCCACTTGGCCAATATGGTTGGTGACGTGAATAGGATTCCAGAACTTTAGAAGTTCAGAATATTTGGAGCATAGCATAGTGGAGAGATGTTCAATGTCGATCACCGATTGCCGAATGTCGAACGTTCAATGTCAATCGTTGATCACCGAACACCGACGTTCAACATATAATACCGCTTGCCGATCATCGAATGGGAAAGGCTCTGTAGAGCAATCTCGAGGCCCTTCGTAACTTTGCCAGTTTGGCACTCCAGGGATATCGCATAAATATCTCTAAAGACCGAAGCCCAAATCCCCCTTTCCAGCCATAGGATCTTGACAGATGATGTGGACCATTGATTCCCTCCGTTGTTTGATGATCCAAGTATTCAACCTTTAGGAGGAACATCATGCAACACTGTTGGAACTCTCGAAGCCTTGGAGTTCCAAAGTACTGAAACCTTTGGTAAGAAGACTTTTAGCTCCCAATTTTGAGCCTGAGGTCACGAGGAGGACCTCGCTAGCTAGTTTAAGCATGTAGTGTGAGATGTAAACTTTGGGTGAGAAGAAGAAGATGGTTTTGGTTAGCAAGGGACCGAAAATGAACCAAGGAAAAGTGAAACTTCAACGCCTCGTCCCTTGGATGTTCCTCCAAGGGGTTGGGTGTGTTATAAATTGGTATTAGAGCATGGAAACAACACTTGGCCTACTTGAGCTCATGCATGAGTCACATATAAATATTATTAGAGAAATTTATGGGGTAACACCCTACCTTACCCCTCTTCTATAAGAATTTTTTTTGAACCTCTACTGAAGAGAGAAATGAAATATGCCATTGTTGATAGATGTTTTGGAAGTCTGCACTGTATGTTGCTAATGTATCCAAATAAAGAAGATGAATTCACTTTGCAATGATATGTGTTTTTCATGAATTGGTAGATTAGTAACTAACATAAAATATTTTATCAGAACTCAAGCAATCAATGAAAAATAGGGAAAAATACAGTGTAAGGGATGATGACACACCATGAGTTGGGGAAGAGCTCCCACAATAGAGAGGAATAATTTGATGAAAGGAGGGCGGTGGAAACCCCTCCATATTTGGCCAAAACTATAAGAAGCCTCATGGTATAATTATAGAGTTATAAGGCTGACAATGAAAGACTGATAAAGGAGAAGGAAAAGCATACTAAAATTAATGCAATCCTACTGTAAAGTCGATTAGATATACAAAGTCAACTACAACATGGTCCAGCTGCTAGTCACATTGACAAGCATCATTCTAAGAAAAATCTAAGTCCAGCTGAGATACAAAAGCATGGTTTAGAACGTGGCCACACCAGGAGGAGCACCACAAGGAAGGCCCAACATGGATCCAAGAGACACTCACTGGAATATTCCTTTGAGGACATTGACAACTTCTAGGGATCTTCTAGTGGTAAAACTAGTTCCCATTCCTAGAAGAGAATAAAGAAGATGAAACAATCCAAGAGTCATGACCTTGAAGATTTCAAGAAATCCAAACCATCCACATTTGGTGGAGATATTAAGAAGGGGGAATAAGCATAAGTTTGGCTACTCGTCTTGAAGAATTTCTTCATAGTCCATGACTACTCTAAAAACTTAAAGGCTTGGATAACCATTTTTAATATGAATGGGAAAGATTCCATTTGGTGGGAGGACCTTAGGAATGTGAAAGGAATCTATGAGAAGGGCTTGTCATGGAAACAATTTGAGAAATACTTCAAGAAGAAGTATCTGTCAGAAAAGTACTTTGATGGGAAGACCAAGGAGTTCTATGAACTCAAGATGGGACAACTCACCATAGATGAATATATCAACAAATTTATCGAGATGATGAGGTATGTGCCCTACATAAAGGATGAAAAAGTAAATATGAAATGATTTATTAGTGGATTACCTCAGTCCTACCGGGACAAAATTGAGTTTGATGAAACAAAGACCTTAGAAGATACCATTCGAAAAGCAAGGTATTTCTATGAGAAATTCAAGAATAAGGAAAACCCATGAAGACTGGAAGAAGAAAAACAATTCGGGATTCAAGAAGAAGGGTTTTAAAACCTCGAGATTTAAGAACCATGGGAAGATATCTAGGATGAGCCTTCCTACCAGAAGTGTGTATCAACAAAATTTTCCATCCTAGAGTGGAAATAAACCACTCAGATTAGTCCCAAGTAAGACTGATAACACGAAGAGATAACCCTTGAAATGTTGGGGTTGTAGAGAGGAACATCTGCCAAGGGACTGCCCGCATAGGCAACATAGAAATAAGAGGTTCTACAACGTCCAAGAGGCTACCATAGTCAATGATGTGGCTAGGAGAATGCCACAAATTTATGCAACCTTGGATAATAGACAAGATGACCACCAAGCTTCAGTAGTGGAGATGGAAGGTACAATTTCCAACCATCATGTTTCCATTTTAATTGGCCTTGGTTCTAATTTGAGTTATGCTGCCCCTCAAATTGTTGATAAATGTAAATTTCAACAAGTTAAACATGTTAAATCATGGCTGGTACAACTAGCCACTAGAACCAAAATAAAAGTAACAAAGGTCATACTAGAATTCCAATTCGTTATAAGTGGGTTTCCCACCCAAGAAAACCTAAACATACTTCCTTTAGGATATTATGACTTGCTGATTGGCATGGACTAGTTGGCTACCCACAAAACCAAGTTGGACGGTTACAGTAAAACTTTGGAGTCTGAAAATGAAGAAGGAAGAAGGGTAACCCTACAAGGGATTCAAAAGTCTATCTTAGTGAGACAAATATCAGCCCTCCAAGTGAATAAGTATTACATAAAGGGCTGTTCCTTGTATGAAATACAAGTATTAAAATCTGTTGAGAATGACAAACCTAGTCTAAAGGACCATCCCATATTAAAAGAATATAAATATGTATTCCCAGAAGAGGTGCTAGGTCTACCCCAAAGAAGGGATATTAAATTTTCAATAGAAATTGTACCATGAGCAATGCCAATGTCTAGAACACCCTATAAAATGAGTACACCAGAGATAGTTGAGCTCAATCTACAACTAAATGAGATGAAATACAAAGGCTACATTTGGCTTAGTGTGTCCCCATGGGGAGCACCATCCTTGTTTGTGAAAAAGAAGAATGGCACACTAAGACTGTGCATAGATTATAGACAACTCAATAAGATGACCATCAATAATAAGTATCCCTTGGCAAGGATCGATGACTTCTTTGACCAATTAATGGGTGCTACAATATTCTCCAAGATTGACTTGAGGTCTAGGTACCATCAAGTTTGAATTAAATATGAATACATCCACAAGACAACCTTTAGGACAATATATGGTCACTATGAATTTGTGGTAGTGCCATTTGGGCTTACCAATGCACCAACCACTTTTATGTGCTTAATGAATAACATATTCAAAAATTTATTGGATAGTTTTGTGTTGGTTTTCATTGATGATATCCTAATATACTCCAAGAATAGGGAAGAACATGAAGAACATCTCAAGCTAGTACACCAAGTACTAAGATAACGTCAGCTCTATGCTAAGCTTAACAAGTGTGACTTTTTCCAGAAACAAGTCCATTACTTAGGCTATGTTATCTATGAGGAAGGAGTGGTAGTTTATCCTAACAATATTAAAGCCATCATGGATTGGCTTACCCCAAAGGATTTATCTGATATCAGAACCTTTATGGGCCTAGCAGGATACTATAGGAGGTTCATAAAGGGATTCTCCAAGATTGGTTGCCCAATCACCTCCCTTCAGAAAAAAGGGGGTTAAATTCATTTGGACATCAGAATGTGAAGAAAGATTTCAAGAGATGAAATACCTTCTGATCAATGCCCCTGTACTGAAGATTGCAAAGCCAAACAAGGAATTCCTTGTGTGTATAGATGCCTGCAAGGAAGGGCTTGTATGAGTCCTTATGCAAGAAGGACATGTGATTTTCTACGAATCTAGAAAATTGAATGAGCATGAATTCAATTATGTGACCCATGATATGGAATTGGATACCATAGTGCATGCTTTAAAAATGTGGAGGAATTACCTCTTAGGTAGAATATTTGTACTTATGACAGAACATAGTGGGTTGAGGTATTTGTTTGACCAACCAAAACTCAATGTGAGACAAGCTAGGTGGATGGCTCTCCTTAGTGATTTTGATTTTGAAATGAAACATGTCAAAGGAAAGGAGAATAGGGTGGCTTATGCCCTTAGTAGAAGTATGAAAGTAGTTCACTTGGAAGCTATAAGCGCAAGTGAATTAGATATCAAAGAGAGGGTCAAAATTGCACAAGAAACATATGCATTTTTCAAGACCGTGACATCATACCTAAAGAAAGATCCCACATGGATGAAGTATAGAGGCTATTAGATGCTTAATGATGTCCTGTTGACTTACAAGGGTAGATTGTATATTCCAAATTGTGACGACTTGAAGAGGTTCATAATGGATGAACTACACAAAATAACAGAAACTGGTCATCCTGGTTATCAGAAAATGATCATGGCCACTAGGAAACTATTTGATTGGCATAGAATGAAAAATTACATAGATGATTACTTAGCTAAGTGTCTAGAATATCAACAATTCAAGGAAGAGCACCAACACCCAACAGAGCTGTTGCAACTCCTACAAATTCCCAAATGGAAATGGGAAATCATCTCCATGGATTTCATCACAGGATTGCCAAGATCAACCAAACATAATGACACCATCATGGTAGTTGTGGAAAAAATGAGCAAGTCTGGTCACTTCATACCCGTCAAGTCAACTTGCAAGGAAATAGATATTTCCATCATTTTCATGAACAAAATATTTAGACTGCATGGAATGCCTTAGGAAATTATATCCGATAGAGATACAAAATTTACTTCAAACTTTTGCAAATCTCTGTTTGTTGGTTTTGAAACAAAAATTCTCTTTAGTACAACCTATTACCCTCAGAATTATGGGAAGACAGAGAGGGTAAACCAAGTGTTATAATAAATGCTTAGGATGCATGTAATGCATCAACCCAAGAAGTGGGAGGACTACCTACCACTGGTAGAATTTGCCTACAACAATGGCTATCAAGAGTCCTTAAAATGAGCCCTTTTGAAGCCCTCTATGGAAGACAATGAAAAATTCCAATCATATCGAATGACCCAGTAAAAAGAGTTACAATCAGACCAAATATTCTAAAGGAAATGGAACAAAAAGTAATTCAGATCAGACAAAATCTAAAGATAGCCCAGGGTAGACAAAAGAGCTATGCAGACATGAAAATGATTCCTAGAGAGTTAAACATAGGGGATCATGTGTATCTCCAAGTTAGACCCAGGAAAATCTCTTTGAGGATGGGAGATTGTGCCAAGATGCACCTCGACATTGTGGACCCTTTGAAGTTTTGGATAGAGTGGGACGAGTAGCCTATCAGCTAGCACTTCCTCCCACAATGAAGGCACATAATGTTTTCCATGTTTATTTATTAAAGAAGTATGTACATGATTCTAATCATATTATTTTCTGGTCTATAATTCAGGTGGAACTCGAGGGATAATTCCTGCCAGAACCTCAATGCATATAAGATAGGAAAGAAACCTCACTTAGGAACAAAACCATTTCATAGGTCAAGGTGCAGTGAAAACACTTTGGCCCAGATGAGGCTACATGGGAAATGGAGGATGCCATGAAATAGGCATATCCATTTTTGTTTACTTCTGTACATACATAACACCTTGACTTATAGAACATCAAGGAAGATGTTCCTTTAAGGGGGAGGGAATTGTAATACCCTTGTTTCCCCTAGTTTGTAAATATAAATATAACTAGACAAGAGACTATGGCATACCAAATATGTGTGAATGTTTGATTTGATGAACCTTTGTATAAAAGGGTCAATGTATGATTTTTTTGTTATTAAAAGAAATTGGATATGTGTTGCACAACTGTTGAAAGGGGGGAGTTTTCCAAGATAGAACATGGATTCTATGAGAGAGATTGTGAGGGAAAACCAAGAATGGTTTATATGATCCTCATCAAACCAATACCTTACTAGATTTAATTACTCAACAATCCTCTGACCCATAAATGAATTACCAGTCAGGCTATTAGTTGGAAGGCCCTCATAAAGAGTTAATGAAGAGATGGGTCAGAGTACCCATCTGCTAGAATTATCAACTCGACCACAAGTTGGGGATTCAGACCCACACAACGTTGCTGAAAAAGGAAAGGAAGAGGTAATTTGGTGGGGAGAGGAAAAAAAGAGATCAAGCAGATCTGCGAAGAGAGCAGAGTCGAAATAGATTTTTGCAATTCTCTGGTTCAAGGAAGAACTGGGAAATAACATTGTTCTGGGCACAAGAAGCCATGGGTAGAGTTTTCATTACAAGCTGATAAATGAGGCTAACGATTGACTATGGAAGTACTTGAGAATACCTTCTTTCTTGTTATAAAGAAAACCGGTTGCCAAGATCCTGTAGGAGGAGGAGAGTAACCTTTGTCCCTGAATGTTGTGGAGAAAGGAGAAAGAATCTCTCTTAGAGCATCATGGTCTAGCTCGGGGGTGGCCAATGGTAAATCTGTTAGGAGTGGCTGTGCCTATGGTTGGGAGGAAACAATAACCCTTTTCAATAGTCTCTTCACAAAATCTAGTCTTCTGATAAGTATTTTCATACTCCGTGTGTTGAAATTGAAATAGTGATTGAATGCATGTATATGGTTATGACTGAGTTCTATATTGAACGATTAAAGGTACAATTATGTATTGTCTCTCTGTGCATCCCTATTTTCGAATGGTCCTCTGTTAACCTCAACCTAGCCACTAGAGAGTCATGGGATGAGAATCTATAGGAGAATCAGGGTTGGACTTGCTGAAATGTTGAAGTCCTGCTGATCCCTTGGACCTACCATAGAGGGAATGTAAAGTTCAAACCATGTGGATGACGGGAATTTCCTTCAGACTCCTTGTCATATGACCAAGGGATCATATCCATATCCTTAACTCTATTACTGATAAAAGAATTAGCGCGTATCCCACAAGAGTCTTCAAAGGACCCATGCGACTAAGGTCTGGAAACCTAGTGTTAGACCATAAAGGAGCTAAGTCCTTCTAGCTTCAAAAATCCAGATTATCATGACCTTGCCCTTTTTGAAAATTGGACGAAGGTGATAGGCTATCAAGATTTTCCATGAGGTCGATCGACACTTGGCAGTTTCCCTAACCGTGACAATTAGACTTACCACCGCTAAACCTTGACCCCTTTAACTGTTGTGAGTTATCGCGGTGAGCCACCGATTTGAGGATATTCATGAGACCCCTTGACCATTGGATCTATGCCAAGGGAAATTTGACAAAGTTCTACTCTAGGAGAATAGAAAGGATAAGATATCGATCTCCCCGAATGATGAAGCCCCGAAGAGATGAGAACCATATATCTAAGGATCCTTCGGGAGCTCCCCTGACCATTGGATCCCTGCCAAGGTTAGCCCGACATTGATCACTTTGGGAGGATATAGGTGGTTCAACGCCAAAGTTTCCAAATTCCAAAGGACGAACTGATAAGGGCCATAGATCGAGGAACTCTTTGGGACCTCCCCCTATTGTCAGATCTATGCCAAGGAAACTTCACCAAAGTTCCAATTTGGTTGAGTGGAGCAATGTTAATACCCAAATCCCCGAAGCCCAAAATGATGAATTAATGTGAATCGTAGATTTGGGGATCCTTCGGGATCTCCCCTGGCCGTTGGATATATCTTGAGGTCATCTTGACGCTGACTGCTCCGGGGAAAACAATGAAGTTACACTGGGATCTCCTTGAAGGTTGAAACCCCGAAGTAATGGAGGCCGTGGATCCGAGGACTGCGTGGAATCTTAATGACTGTGAGATCAAAGGGTTGGGTAGCTATCAGTCCAAGATGATGTGGCATCCTGACATAATTCAAGATGATGTGGACCCACATTATGCATGCCACGTGTCACCTGGATATGGACGATTAACATACCCCTTATTCCTATTAGAGCATGAAACATGTCACCCCCTAATGAGGACACATGTCACCACTGGCCCTTGCCGCATGTCATGTTTTGGTTCGTGCCCACCTAGAAAATGTGTTTGGTGTCATGACTGGGACTCCGAGAGTCCAAGAATTTGAGATTTTGGAAGATTTGTGGCATAGAATAGTGGAGAGACGTTCAATTTCGATCGTCGATTGCCAAACATCGACGTTCAATGTAGAACCCCGCTTTTCGATCGTCGAATGACCAAGGCCACGTGGAGAAATATCGAGGCCCTTCGTAACTTCTCCAGTTAGACACTTCGGGGATATCGCTTGAATATATTTAAAGCTTGAATCTTGAAGCCCCCTTTTCAACCGTAGGATCTCAGTGGATCATGTGGACCATTGATTCCCTCCCCTGTTTGGGGATTTGATAATTCAGCCTTCGGGAGGAATGTCATGCAACATCATTGTAACTCCTAAAGTCTAGGAGTTTCGAAGTCCAGAAACCTTCGCTAAGTGGACATTTAGCTCCTGATTTTCAGCCTGAGGTCATGAGGAGGACCCTGCTAGCCGATTTAAGCACGTAGTGTGAGATGTAAACTTTGAGTGAGCATAAGAAGAGGGATTTGGTTAGTAAGGGACACGAAATGAACCAAGGAAAAGTGAAACTTTGACGTCCCATCCCTTAGATGTTCCTCAAAGGGGTTGGGTGTGTTACAAGTACCATCCTGTAAAAGGAAAACCCTTTTTTGAGTCAAACTCTCTAAATTTTTTTTTTGTGGAATTGTACGCGAGCTGTAATGTTAACAATCACATCTAGGGCCACATATACACGGGAAAGATTTTCTTTAACCACGTACATGTCTCCATATATGTGACCCGATGAACTACAACCTGCATACACCCTAATTCATAATTTGTGCCCTTTAAAAATCAAGAAATGGGGAGTAATTTGAAATTTTAAACCTCTAGAAATGAAGAGGAGGGAAGTAGGACTTACTTGGTCCAGACAGTTGTCAATTCTGTCGCTTGTAGATCCTGCAATCAACACTTGAAGATCGTGGGAAAATTGGTCCAAAATCCACCATGTGGGTAAAAAAGTCAAATGGTATGGTAAAATTGGTTATTTTTACTATTAGTAGAAAATTTTTACCCACTTTACATAGTGTTCTCTAATTTTTCGACCTAATGGACTAATAGTGCAGTGGAAGGAGTTGGTTTTGGTGTTTTGTCCAGGGATTTTTGCGGTTTCTAGCATCATGACGCCCATTCATGACTTTAACGGGTATTTTATTTTACCAGCATATAGGATAGGTTGCCACTCCATCTTGCATATTTGCATTATTCTATGACTGTGATCTGTATGCCTTAGGTACACACCCATTTATTAGCGACACATAACCTTACTACTACTATTAGAATTGTTGTTATTGAATGGTAGAAGCTTACCAAACATGGGTTCCCTAGTTAGAACCTCCGTGACATCTGGTGCCCATGTAGAGAGTATTCCATAAGGACCGGGAGTCCCTTATAGTTCCAATATGACTTTGCGTTCGAACCTCATATTCTTACTCATAAGAATTATAGCCTATACCAATGGTACTTCCACCAAGTCTTAGCTAAGCTCTTTTCTGACTCTATAAAAACATGAAAAGATTGTCGAGTGAACTTGTCTCTTTCACACTCGTTAAATGGCTTTGAAAGGATGTCTATTTAGTGTAAGTTTAACCCTTTTTCAGACCAAGTAGAATAATTGTAAAAAAGGAATAGTCCAGTCACTAGTGTCTAGAAGAGTTCTCCTAGGTATTGTTTTATACTTTTTCGGGCCTAGGGGACTAAATTTATGAAAAATGACATTCTTTGGAGTTAAGTTGTAATTTCATTCCATTATATTTCTTGCAGTATTGAGCCTATTTCTGTTTCCCACTTTCTTGTTACAAGCCTATTACCTCAACAATTTTCATTACAAGCCAAGAAGAGCCTTCTTTATATCCTTTGCAACTTGACACCCTGTACCCTAAGAGGAAACATTACCTTGAGTGTCAATATCTTGCATGAACCTCCTTGCATTAAGCATAGGTATGTTCCATTGTTGGAACTAGTTGCTTACTCATGACACTCATTTCCTCCATTGGATCATAACATTCATTTGTCTATGAAAAAACAAAAAAAGATGAGTGGGAAAAGAATATTATCTCATATTGGAAATAGTCATGTCGCCTTTGAACATAGCACAAACTTTTGAGTCCACTTGTCATCCAAAGTTTGGGTTTAGCATGACCTTAGGAAGATGAGATCGTTACTTAGATTTTACTCCTCTGATTGATTAATATTCCAATCCCTATGGAGAGTTTGATTGGTGCCTCCTGCATCACAAAGTTTCATTATCAAGTCTATGCTGCTAGAGTCCTCCATATGTATCATGCTCTTGTTCAAAGGATGTCTATAAGCCCGTGTCGACCATTTCTCATAATTCTTGACTTTGCATGTCGGCCATACCCTCGGCATGTCTTAGAGTTATGTGAAGCTATATTCCTACCATGCACCCTGGTCCTACTTTCATTATCGATAGGTAACCTTGAACTCAACAATCGACATCTACTCATTGGTCACTGACTGGGGGGTTTCCCTTGTGTTCAATGACAATAAATCTATTCACACATTGGGATTCATGCAATGTCTTGGATTCCATTAGCCTTATTGGTGTTTTCCTGACATTTTTCCACATTTTTCCTTATTGGCTGCTCTTCAGGGGGTATTTTTCATGCATTACTTGCATATGGTGCATGCAAAAGACGCACAGGGTTGTTGGTTCATGAACATCTTCTTCGTCTGAGTTCCTCCAAATAATCAAGCTATTTCTTTTTACCTCATGCTGTCTGATGAGAGATTCCTTAATGCTCTCCTTTCAACGGGTCTCCTTCCATTGACTTCAACTCATCTATTCAGGAAATGAGGCCTAGAGTCCTATGAGTACCTAGATGCTTACAATCATCAGTGGCAGGTTCTCCCACCATCGATAGTTGGGAATACATCAATGTCTCCTGATCGATGGATTATCCAAGTGTCGACCTCAACACCTTTATTCACACCTGTAAGAATGTACTCGATGCCTTGATACCTACTTTCATTATTGGTAGGCTATCTCACGTTTGTTAATGGTATACCTTAATGATCGGTAATTGAACGAAGTCTCATTGTGTTCGACCTCAAATCCTCTATTCACATGATGTAGACTTACACCTTTGGCGGATCGTGTAGAAGACTTGAAGACATTAGTTTATAGTCACAACTTTCCTGAGTTGTTTCTATCATTCATTGGACCAGTACCTACATGACTTAAGTGATCATGGGATATCATATTGTACTCCATTGTATACATATATCTTCAGATTGATTTTGAGACTAATTTTTCACTGGGCCTTGTTCATGACTCTGACAGCCTATGTCATGTATCTATTTTGTATTGCCTATTCATGGCCATGAACAACTATTTGGTATATTTCCACATGGATATGTAGTGCATGTAATATTCTAGATATAAAAAGTATGAAAAACATAAATAAAATGCTAGAAATGGCACATAAATAACAATATAACCAGAACAACACCACAATAACACTGAAATGATATCAAAATAACAATAGAAAGAGCACTTTGATTCTGAGAACAATGTTCACGGGCCTCTTTGAGGGGGAAACCTCCAGTCGAGAAGAGCTGTATTACAATAATATCCAAGATAGGGTTCTCATACCCTCGACTCCTATTTATACTAAATATGTCTATCAAAAGAACCATCTAGAGGAAGATCCTTCTAGAAGCGAAAGCTTCTATTAGGTCTTCTTACATTCGAATTATTCTACTTTATTGCAAGGCCTTATTAATATTGACCTTTATTAAATATGAATATATTGTTCTACATACGTGAGGGGTTTAGGTCCCTAACATGTCCTCCCCCTTAAAAACAACCTTGTCGTCAAGGCTTGAGATGTGGAAATTGCTGCAGAATGGTAGCTGGTTCCCAAGTGGCATCTGCTGGATTTGTATCTTTCCACTGGACTAGCACTTTCTTGATGGTTCACTGACACAGGTGATGCTCACACTGGTCCAAAAATTCTTGTGGATATAGCCAAATGGATCCTTCTTCATCCAACTCGGGAAGGTTGGTTTGAGTTTGGCACTTAGTTCCAATCACCTTCTTTAAGCATGAAACATGAAAAATAGGATGTAGCTTAGAATGAATGGGAAAATCTAATTGATAGGTCACCTGTCCCACACGCTTGAGAACGATATAAGGAACATAAAATTTGGGCACCAACTTCTGACAATGGTCGGCCTTGAGGGAATTTTTCTTGTAAGGTTGCAATCGAAGAAACACCTGATCCCCTTCTGTAAATTGACGTTCAGAGCGACCTTGATTTTCTTGTTGCTTCATGCGATTTCAGGCCATGAACAACTTCTATTTGAGGGTATGGAGAATATCCTCTCGAACTGTAAGCGTTTGGTCAACCACCTAGAACTTCGAGACACTTGGTAAATATGAGAGAATTGAAGGTGGATTTTTTCCATATACTGCTTCAAAAGGAGTCATGCAGGTAGCTGTATGGTATGAAGTGTTGTACCACCATTCAGTTAGGGGTAACCATTGAGATCATTGATTTTTCTTCTCCGATGTAAAACACATCAAATATGTTTCCAAACACTTTTTGACAACTTCAGTTTGACCATCAGTCTGGGGATGATAAGCCGTGCTGAGATGAAATTGGGTGCCTTGAAGCTTGAATAGTTCTTGCCAAAAATTGTTGGTGAAAGTTGGGTCATGATTAGAAACAATAGAATGCGACATACCATGAAGCTTGAAGACCTGATCCATGAAAATTTGAGCCACAGTGGATGTTGTAAATGGGTGTTGAAGAGCACACCAATGAGCATACTTGGAAAGGCGATCGACTACCACCATGATGAATGATTTATTTTCTGATTTAGGTAAGCTTGTAATAAAATCCGTAGAGATATCCCTCCAAATAGCAGGTGGAATAGGAAGTGGTTGTAGTGTGCTAGGAGATTTCATTATTTCTCCCTTGTTGTGTTGACACACATCACATTCAACTACAAAATTATGAACGTCTTGTTTCATACCATCCTAGAAAAAAGAATGTTTGACCTTGTCATAGGTTTTGGTAAACCCGGAGTGCCTAGCTGTGGGTGTATCATGAAGCTCAGAAAGTACTGTGGATTTAAGTTTTGACTGTTTACTTAAATACAAATGGATTTTGTATCAAAGCTCATCATGGAGCCAAGAGTACCCTGGGGGACTGAAGAATTGGACTGCAATTGTTGTATCATATGCGAACTTTTGGGATCGTGTAGCCATTCCTGGTGAATGGCTTGGAGCTAATATGGTACAATGAAGGAGAAAGAAAAAAGGGATCCTTCATCTTCATATTTTCGGGAAAGTGCATCCACAACCACATTGTCTTTGCCTTTCTTGGAAATGATCTCATAATCATATCCAAAGAGCTTAGTCAGTCATTTTTGTTGCTCTCGGGAGGAAATGCATTGTTTGAGAAAATACTTGAGGCTTTGATTATCTATCTTAATTTTGAAGCGTTTCCACAATAGATAAGGGCACCATAGATCAACGACATGTAGAATAGCCAACATTTCCTTTTCATAGATTGATTTTCCCAAATTCAGTTCAGACAGTTGTTTGCTGGTAAAGGTCAAAGGCTGACCCTCTTGCATAAGGACAACGCCAATTCCTTTCCCTAAAGTATCACATTCCAGGACAAAGGTCTTTGTGAAATCGGGAAGGGCCAGGACTAGAGTGGTGCACATGGCCATCTTCAAAGTTTGAAAGGCCTGAGCAGCTGCTGGAGTCCAAGTGAAAGAATTCTTTTTAAGGAGTGTAGTGTGAGGTGCCGCAATCTTTCCATAATTCTTAACAATCTTGTGATAATAACCTGTTAAGCCCAGAAATCCACTCAAGATTTTGAGTCTTTGGGTGAGGCCAGTCTTGCATAGCTTCAATATTTTTAGGATCCACCCTGACGTTGTCCTTGCCAACAATATGACCCAAGTACTCAACTTTCGAGGCGCCAAAAGCACATTTAGATTGTTTCAGGAAAAATTGGTGCTGAGAGAGTAGATGGAGAACTTGATCCACATGAGCAAGATGGTCTGTCTAGGTTTTTCTATAGATGAGGATATCATCAAAGAAAACTGAGACAAAATGATAGAGAAAAGGATGAAAGACATGGTTCATGAGGCTTTGGAAGGTGGAGGGGGCATTACACAAGCCAAAGGGCATGAACAAAAAATAATTGTGGACCTCATGAGTTCTAAAGGTAGTCTTAGGAATGTCTGCCTCTTTCATACAGATCTAGTGGTAGCCAGAATGAAGATCAAGTTTAGTAAAGAACTGGGCACCACTCAATTCATCCAAGATGTCATCAATTACAGGAATGGGAAATTTGTCTTTAATGGTGATTTTGTTGAGGGCATGAAAGTCAGGACACATGCATAAAGAACATTCTTTCTTCCGAACCATGACCACAAAATAATAATAGGGGTTCTTACTAGGGCAGATAACACTTGCATTAAGCAGTTCTTGTGCCATTTTCTCAATTTCATTTTTTTGGGAAAAGGGGTGTCTATAGGGACAAATATTGGGTGGAAGGCTTCCTGGTACAAGGGGAATGGAATGATCATGAACACCACGGGAAGGAGGGAGTCCTTGGGGAGTGGAAAATACCAGTTGATGTTTAGAGAGGATGGATTGGAGCTCTTGCAACACATAGGTTGTCTCAGTTGCTTGTATGGCATGGAGTTGGGAAATAATGCCGGAATGGCATTTTTTGAGAAGATTTTCCATGCGATGGGAACTAATGATCTTAGGTGAACTGACGGTGATGCCTTGGAACTTATATTGTTGGCCCTCCTGATTGAATTGCATGGTTAATTCCTTAAAATCCATGAGAATGGGACCCAAAGTCCTTAGCCAGTCTACACCCAACACAATGTCACAACCGCCCATATCAAAAGAAAACATATGAGATTTCAGGTGGTAGTCACCAATTTGGAGACACACATTTTCACAATGTCCTCCACATTTCATGGAGCCGCCATTGGAAATCATGATTTGGAAATTATTGAATGCATGGATATATCAATGGGTTTCTTGGGAAATGTGGTGATGGATAAAATTATGGGTGCTTCCACTATCAATAAGAATGATGACCTTCCTATGCTTGATGTAACCAATTAGCTTGAGGGTTTGGGGGGCAGAGAAGCCAATGAGAGAATTTAGGTAAATGGACGGTTCTACTTCAGGAGGGTATGAGGGAGGGTTTATGTCAGTGGGTTCAGGTGACTTAGGCACAAGGGGAGTTTCAACATCCTCTTCCGAAATATCCTCCGATATGGACATAAAAATATTTTGTTCCTTAAACTTGTAGCCCGAAAAATATTTGTCATCACAATTATAACAAAGGCCTTTGAGTTGGCATTCAACCATTTAAGCCCTGGTTAATTTTTGGATCTTTAGTGGAGCATAAGGAGTAGTGGGATTTACGGGTTTAGTGTGAGGAATAAAGGGGGGTTTCTGGTTTTGAGAAGAGACAACTAGTTGTGCTTCCTTATCTCTTTTAGTAGCCTCCACCCAACTCTGAGGCTGAGCCATGAGGACATGGGCACAAATATCATCCTTGAGGCCACTGATAAAACATTCTAGGAAAAAAGCATCAGACATGCCCTCTGTACAAAAATCCAGTCGCTCAAAAGCAACTACAAAGTCTTCCACTATTCCAGATTGTTTCAACTTTGTCAAACAACCTAAATGGTTGGTGTTAGTGTCAAAGCATTCATAAATCTCTGACACAAAGTGTTTCCAAGCAATATACCCTTGACCAAAAGTTTTTCTCCATTGGCACCATTGCCAACGTTCTTGATCTATATGGAGAACACCATACCGAAGTTTGTCCAAATCATCTGTAATGTTGTACAAAGAAAAATAATGTTCCATTTGAGTTACCCATCTAGTGGGATCTGAGCCATCAAATTTGGTCACATCCACCCGCAGAAGGCGTAGGTCAAGTTGAAAGTGATGGGGCTGAAAATTATGGGAATGCGAGGAAGTTTCAACTTTGGTATGAAAAGGTGGGTCAGATAAAGGGGGACCTGTAGGGATATACAACTTGGTGCAGATCATCGAAACAACATATTCAAGCTAGGTAGTCATGTCTTGTTTGAGGTCTTCTTTAAGTTTGGTGATTGATGCGACGATGGAGGAGTGCATGTTTTGATTGATGGTGGAAATATTGGCACTGAGCTGTCTCACTTCTTGTTGGGGCTCTGTGAAATTAGATTGAAAGGTATTGAAGCGAGCTTCCAAGTCTTGGCTATGGGAATGGGTCATGATGATGAGGGAACCAAAAAGGGGCGGGCAAGGTCAAAAATTTTGTTGAAAAATGATAGGTATGAATGTGATAAGGGCAAAGAGATAAATCCAATGGAATAGGTCTCAAATAATGGTGCAAAAATTTCCAGATTTTTTTTTTTTTTTACACCTATGAAGTTATACTCTGGTCTGAAGAATACTACAGTGATGAAATTCCCAAATGCTTAACCAGGAAGAAATGTGTAGTGATTTGGCAACTCGAACACAGTTGCCCGGAAATAGATAGTGTCTGTTTTATGTTTTGTTTCCGTCCCCAAGGGTTCTATAGACAAGGGTTTGCCCTGTTCTATAACTCTCTAATATACGTGCAGTGTCCAACAATAGTACTCAACCCAATATCCCAGGGAACCAACTAAGGAGGCTAGACCGTTCCCTTAGCCGTACTACCCGACTACCCATGTACTAGAGAGTATCTTCCCGAGTGCTGTTCTCGGTGAAACTATAGCAGTTAGGTGACCGATTGGTTTATCTAAAGAGGGCTTCGGGAAATCTAGTCTGGTCCATATACATGTGTTGTTTGATGCGCTACCATTGGAAGGGGTACCAACAGGGGTTACAAGGGTGGACAACAAATGTGCGCTTAAGAACCACTTGTATTTCTTGTGTGTATAAATCCCTCAACCGTGGGTTTATGCGCTTAACGACATATCTCTGTATCGTAAAGATGTCAGAATATGTCTCTACCCTAAAAAAAAATTAACTCACAATTTTCTGCCTAGGAAAGTTCTTTGATACCACTTGTAATATTCCATATATAAAAAGTGTGTAGAACAGAAATACAATGCTATAAATGACAGATAAATATCAATATAACCAGAACAACACCACAATAACACTGAAATGATATCAAAATAACACTAGAAAGAGCACTTTGATTCTGAGAGAAATGTTCACGGGCCTCTTCAAGGGGGAAACCTCTAGTCGAGCATAGCTCTATTAAAATAATATCCAAAATAGGGTTCTCATACCCTTGACTCCTATTTATACTAAATATGTCTATCAAAAGAACCATCTAGAGGAAGATCCTTCTAGAAGCAGAAGCTTCTATTAGGTCTTCTTACATTCGACTTATTCTACTTTATTGCAAGGCCTTATTAATATTGACATTTATTACATCCGAATATATTGTTCTACATATGTGAGGGGTTAGGTCCCTAACAATGTAATTCAAATTAGAAACCATGTGTACAAAGTCATTATGGATTGCAATATTCTCATGAGTAACTAGTTCGTCCATATGGGTCTCCATTACTCCACTTTTGGGAATTATAATTCATTTCGGCCATCACAGATACTCCTCTGACCTCACACATTAGGGGGCATCTATTATAACAAGTTTTTCCTCATCCCATGCAACTTGCTCAGAAGGACTTTTCCATTTCCCTATGCAGACTTGAAGTCCTCTTTTTGACTTCCTAGAGCCAAACAATCATATTTTTCCACATATACGCACCCTACAAGTTAGACAACATGTGTATACACAGGTTTCACCACTACACCCCATGTAAATTGAGTTTGGTGCTCAAAATTAAAAATTGTGTTGGGTTTCCATGTCATGTCACGAGATCCATGACCCCTGACCTTCCATATACTGGAAATGTTCCGACTCAGCCCTTCAGTTCCATTTGAAGGCTATAAATTGGGCCATATCCAAATTGTGGAGGAGGAGAGAATTCAAATTTTGAGAGCAAAGGTACTCTGGAGAAATTTTCACTTCACATTGAGTTTGCATCCCTTTGTCCTTTAAAGTCTGAACACATTGTTCAACCCCCAAGCTCTTCCGTCTTTGATGGAGAACCTCATTTTCTCTCTTATATGATGTTTCCTTTGGTGGAGGCCCAACTAGAAGGGACTCAGTTTCTCAGTTCGGACATGCCAACACAAAAGTTTGTCAATTATACACCTTCGTTGATCATATTTTAATAGAAATACTATTTTCTCGTCCAAGTGATATCTTGGAAATATTTGAATTATTATTCCATGGGTGTATTTGTTATGAATGTTAATGGATTATGCTATTGTATGTGGTAAATTTATATATTATCAACATATTCTTACGTATCTTGGTTGTTGAGTACAATTTTTAGGTATAAATCTTTGAGTCGAGTGCTCAATGATGGTCTTCATCGAACGTCCAGACGAGGTAGGATTTTAATCTTGTCGTGTTAGCATATTCATTTATATAGCATACTTTGTATTAGAGTCAATTTCTGCAGTCATTCCATTTGTTGTGGTTTACCCCTTGCCATAGAGTGATTTTCCTCATAACACATACACAATGGGTTAATTGGTTTCCCTTGGTGGAATGGTGGTACAACACATCCTTCCATACTTCATAAAAAATGTCCCCATTTCTAGAACTTTATGGATATCATCCTCCATCCATCACATCACCCTTGAAAGGGACTACAAAGGTTCAAGTAGTGGAGGACCACATAGGGAACCAACAAGAGGTACTTCTTAACTTTCATTGATGACTTATCTAGACACACTTGGTTTTATTTATTAAAAATTAAGAGTGAAGTCTTTGACATGTTTTTTGCATACAAGACCCTTGTATAAAAACAATATGGACATCAATTTCAAAGGTTAAGAACAAATAATGGAGGTGAATCTGCAAACAATAAATTCACAACTTATTTCACTACACATGACATTCAAATGCAACATACTATTCCATATACACCACAGCAAAATGGTGTTGCTAAGAGAAAGAATCACACATTAAAGGAATTGGTAAATTTCATGATCCCATCTAAGGGATTAGGTATTCATTATTGGGTGGAAGCCATCAATTTTTCCGATAACATAGTAAATCTCATTGCCACAAAGGCTTTAAAAAATATAACACTATAATAAACATGGACTAAAATTAATCCATATGTAAGCTACTTCTGTGTGTTTGGTAGTGAAGCATGGACTTGCATTCCTAATAAGAAAATGAAAGAGTTACAACTGAAAAGTGAGGAGTGCATTTTTGTTAGATATTCTGGAGATGTAAAAGGTTATAGACTTCTTCAAAATCATTCCAATGAAATCATTACTAGGAGAGATGTTAAGTTTGATGAAAATATCTTGGCTTTGCGAGCCTAATTTGGTGTTTGTCCCATCTTCTCTTCCCAATTTTTTTGATAGGGATCCTATTTTGGTTTCTTCTTCAGATGATGATAGTGAGGATGTAAATCCTCCTCTTCCTTCTCACCTTCTTCCACTCAATTCCATTTAACATGAACATGCATCAACATCATAACTTTTCAGATGGGTTCGTTCAACACAATAAGTAACCGGTGATCTTGCAGGTGATCCTATAGATAAGAATCATTCACATTCACAATTCTAGCAAGCCTCCTCTCTTTTGGCTCAAGTTTCAAAGAATCATGATCCATAAACATTCGTAGAAGATTCTAGCCATTCATATTGGGACACAAATGGATGAATAATACTGCTCCTTAATGGTGAATGATACTTGAGACCTTGCACCTCTTTCAAAAGAAATAAAACTTTCTAGATGTAAATGGGTCTATATAACTAAATATGTATGAGATGGAAGTGTTGAAAAACATAAGGCCCAAATAGTTTCCAATGGATTCTCTCAAGTTGAACGAATTGACTATAGTGAAAACTTTTCCCTCATCAAAATGAACTCCATTCACCTTGTTCTATCCCTTTCTACCTCACATAGATGAGAGGTCCATCAAATGGATGTTAAATCCACCTTCTTGCATGGGGATTTGCAACAAAGAATTTACGTGGAACAAACTTCTAGCTATGTTCAAAATGAATCCAACCTTGTTTTCCACTTTAGAAATCTCTCTATGGTCTTAAGCATGCTCTTCAAGTATGGTATGCTAAAATGGATAACATTATTTTTGAAACAATATTTTCTAGATATAATTATAACTCCAATGTCTATACCAAGAAAGTAGGAAATGATCTCATAATACTTGTTCTTTACATTGAAGACCTTATCTTCACTGGTATTGACCCCTTCTCTTCTAACTACACTATCTTGTCCATTATGGATTTGACAATCCACACATAACAACTGTTGATATCTTTTGGTAAGTGACTCTTCTCTGCTCACCCAATGTTGTTTGTTTCTTCTTGTTTTGTTTAGGTTTAATTCTCTTACTATTCACAAGATTTGTTTTGCAATTTTATCATTCATGATTTTACCCATTGTTTGTTTTTTCATAATCTCTTGCAAAATACGTTGATTCAACAATCCATATTGTGTGCATAACAATTTTAAATGAAATATATTGTTTGTATGTTTTTTCACTTTCACCATTTTCTTTTTCATAAGCCCTTGCAACATATGTTCAATCAGTAGTACACATTTTGTGCATAACAATTTTGAATATAATGTATTGTTTGTATGGTTTCTATCTAAAAGTCTACTATGCAGTGAAAGCTAGAAACCCTACAAACAATATGATCAATTGTGAAAATCTAGATTCTGAAATTTTATATGTAGTTTAATAGTTTAGTCACCTTAGAACTGGCATTGGTTTTACAAACTAAGTTTGGGTATGAGAAATGGAAAGAAACTCTTAATAGATGAGAAAACATTTCCCTAATACTTTTGTGAGAAGTGGTGTAAGGCCTTTGCCTTGAGCTATCAATAAGCACCTATCTTAGGGGTTTGCAACAAAATTATAAGTGTGCCACTGGGTGGTGTTTTTATAAGGAGACTACAATTTTTTTGGGAACTTGGCGTGGGATTGATATTTGGGGAAATTTCCTTAGACTAAGGCATGAGTGGATGTGGTCCCAAAGGAGAAATGGGTCCATGTAAGCTAATTGATGGCAAGTCGATTAGGAACTTGGGAATTAGATATATGGTGACATCTTGGGTGCTTGGTGTGGCAAGCACATTGGTAGGATTTCGTGAATGATATTGAAGAAAATTTGATGAAAAAATTCAAGTAGAAGGGAATTGTGTTTGTTAAAACTGAAATGGTTGTGGGAGTGGAAAACAACCTTTTGATATTGCAAGGTAGTTCTGAATTAGCCGTGGGATTGCTTGTTTTGGATTCTAATTTGGTAAAGAAGGGGTTTGTTTGTGTATTATTATTATTATTTTTATTTCCTTATTTTGTTTATTGGATATATGTATAAATTATTGAGAAATGTCACGTGTCCATCATCCTAAAAAAGATAAAAAAACAAATTTATATGCATTTGGTATCCCTCAATGCTCTAATCAACCACGAGACTCTAAAAATGAAGTATATGATTATCCACTCTCATTTCTCCTTATGTTTTATTTTTAATTTCTTTTTGGTGTGGAAAAATCTATTTGATATTATACAAGCACCTTAGTGAATGTTAAGATGATATTTGTAAACAAATTTAAGAATGTTATTTTTGGATTTATTGATTTCTCTACTAAACATAAATTTGATTGAAAATATGATATTTTATTTAATACATTTTTTTATGAAGTGTGTAGTTAATTTATTGTTGTCAATTGAAATGTAATTTTTATCATTTTTTTCATCATGAAAAAGTTGCATGAATATAATAAATATACCCTTCTAGATGAAATTAAAACAAACCCTTCAAACTCGATAACTCACTCATCACCAAATTCCATAACTCACTCAAGGCCTTATGTGAATACTTAAGCTTGGATGCGAACATTCAAACCATGGTTGTGAAACTGACGCAAACCCCCTGCCTCTCCCAGGGTCTACTTGACCTTGACAAATTGATCACTTTTAAAGTCGAATCGAATCTTAGGCTCTTGATGAACCCCCAAATTTCATTTACATAGGCTCTCCTTAGTTCTCTGTGCAGCTTCTCTAAAACCCGCGGACGCTTCCCTGACACTTTTTCCCCTTTAAAAAAAAATCTAAATGATAGGTGCTAGCTCCCTCTGCTAGGCCCCTTTCCTCATACGACCTTAGGTTGTGTCATGGGACTTAACCTAAAAGGCTCTAATATTTAGGCTTTGGGACTCTTGGTGGTCAATGTTTTCTTCCAATCTTCCGAAGAGATATACACTCGAACTCACGATATTTATCCACGTTTCCACCTCTGAATCCACGGTCAGGATGAGTCCTCATCTACGGCTTTAGATTGCAAGTTTTAAACCTGTGAAGTAAGGCAATGCATATAGATTCTTAAGAAAAACATAATTTAATCAATGGCTCATTCACATAGTACAGAGAGATATTATACCAGAAACCCTCAATCAGGAAAACCATTCTTATATTCATTATATTGAATTTCACCATTCACTATCCAATATATACAATTTTTTTAGGTATTCCGTAGATACCAAAACCCTAATCCCTAAAACCGAGATTATTTTTAGTAAACCACTAAAAATAGCAAAAACCGCCCAAAAACAAATTTCGGGGTGCTGCCCCAAACCCCATCAGACGCAGACACATTTGTCATATGTAGAGGGATCGTCAGACGCAGACACATTTTTCATATGTAGAGGGATCGTCAGATGCAATTGTCATATTTGATGCGCCCACACACACACATGCAAAGAATATAACACATACCCAACATTTTCCCACTTGTTGTTTTCTTTGCATCTGGGGGTCCAGGGGATTATATAATCAACAATCCAGGGAAGCAATGCCCATTGTTACTCTACACCATGAGAACTTTTTTGTGCTCACAGACTTTTTCAATGAATCTTCAACATTCTTCAAAGTGTCAACCTTTTCCAGCAACACCTTCTTTTCCTCAACCATGTCTCTCACAAAGTGATACTGAACATCAATATGCTTTGTCCTCTAATGATAAGATGGGTTCTTTGCCAAGAATATTGCACTCTGACTGTCACAATATAATCTCACTGCTTGTTGTACCAACCCAATACCTGAACACAATCTTTGTAACCATGCTACTTCCTTGCTTGCATGAATGGCTTCCATGTATTCAACTTCTGTAGTTGAGAGTGCCACTACAACCTGTCTTTTGCTCATCCAACTGATTTCTCCTCCAAATAGGTTAAACACATACCCACTTGTATATCTTCTGTGATCTAGATCTCCAGCCTAGTTTGCATCAACAAAGCCATGTATGTCCACCACTTTGTCCAATCCTGGTCTTCCTTGGTAGCACAATCCATAACTGGTAGTGCCACACAGATACCTAGAGACCCTCTTTACTGCTGTCCAATGCTCCTTCCCTAGTTTTGACATATACTTGCTCAAAACTCCCATTGCATGTGCAATGTCTGGTCTAGTACATACAATTGCATACATCAAACTACCAACTTCACTGGCATACAGAACACGGGACATGTCCTCTTCTTCTTCCTGTGTCTTCGGAGACTGATATGCAGATAACTTTACACCTATAGAAATAAGAACCTTGACCGGTTTACTTCCATGCATATTAAACCTCTGCAATATTGTTTCAACATATTTTCTCTGATTCAACCAGAGTTTCCTATTTTCACGATCTCTTTTAATCTTCATTCCCATAATGAAGTTAGCAACACCGATATCCTTCATGTCAAATTTGGAGGATAGCTGTGATTTCACTTCCTTGATAACATCCATGTTATTTCCTACCAACAACATGTCATCAACATACAACACTACATAAATGAAGTGATTACAAACCTTCTTGGAATATACATAGTGATCAACCTTGCTTCTTACAAATCCCAATCCAAGGATGTATGTGTCAAAATTTTGGTACCACATCCTAGGTGATTGCTTCAGACCATATAGTGAATTCTTTATCTTACAGACCAACTCTTTCTTTCCCTTCACTACAAATCCTTCTGGTTGTTTCATGTAGATTTCTTCTTCTAGATCCCCATGTAGGAATGCTGTCTTCACATCCATTTGTTCCACTTCAAGATCAAAAGCAACAACAATAGATAAAAAAAATCTAATAGAATTTAACTTAGCAACAGGAGAAAAAATCTCACCAAAGTCAATTCCCTCTACCCGGGAATAACCTTTTGCTAATAACCGAGCTTTGTATTTCTCCACTTTACCTTGTGCATTAAAATTCTTCTTGAACAACCATTTGCTACCAATCGATTTTCTTCCAGATGGAAACTCAACTATATCCAATGCCTCATTCTTATCCAGGGCATCCATTTCTTCAACCATGGCCTTCATCCAGAGTTTACTATCCTCTGAATTCACTGCTTCCCTGACAGTTCTGGGATCACCATCAGTAATAAATAAAGAAAAATTGGAACGGAAATCAGGTGGACTATACCTTTCTGGTTGCCTTTTATCTCTCACTGATCTCCTCAATATTGGGGTATGAGGTTCTTCTTATTCTTCTTCTTCTTCTTCTGCTTCCTATTCTTCAGATGATTCAGATTTTGCATCATCCAACTCAAGCTCTATTTTCTCAGGTTCGTCTTGCGTTGGTAGGAATTCCTATTTGGAAACATCTTTTACCTCTCTGAAAACAACATCTCGACTGTAAACAATCTTCTTGGTTTCTGGGTTCCAAAGCTTATAATCTTTCACACCATCTTTATAACCAATACAGATACACTTTTCAACCTTTTTATCCAACTTACTCCTATTTTTCTTTGGAACATGTACATAAGCATCACAACCAAACACTCTAAGATGTTGAGGAGAGGTTTCTTTGCAGACCATATCTCATGTGGATTTTTATCATCCAACGCTGATGAAGGTGATCGTTTGACCAGGTAACATGCTGTACCCACTGCCTCTGCCCAGAATTCTTGTCCTAACCCAACACCGCTGAGCATGCTCCTTGATTTTTCCATCAGTGTCATGTTCATCCTTTTTGCAACTCCATTCTGTTGAGGAGTGTATGGAGTAGTCTTCTTCCTTGTTATACCACACTTCTTAATGAATTCTTTGAATTCATTTCTGTAGAATTCTCCACCATTATCTGTTCTCAATACCTTTATTTTCTTCTCTGTCTGATTTTCTACCAGAGCCTTAAACTCTTTAAATTGATCAAATACCTCAAATTTCTTTCTAAGAAAATAAATCCATGTGTTCCTTGAAAAATCATCTATGAATGAAACATAATACACATATTTACCTAGGGATGGAACAAGAACAGGTCCAAACATGTCACTGTGTATCAACTCTAAGATCCCCTTTGCTCTTGTAGCACCAGATGAGAATCTTACTCGATTCTGTTTACCATATATGAAATGTTCATAGAAATCAAAATCCAGAGTGCAATTAGACATACTTTCAACCATGCCTTTACCGTGTAGTGTTCGAAGGCCCTTTTCTCCAATATGCCCCAGTCTTTGATGCCAGAACATGGTCTTCTTTTCAAGGACAATATTGGTCTTGTCTTCTTTATTTGTCTTCTCAAGGACAACATAAATGTTACAACCATTAGTATAAGTGCTTCCCAACAAATTGTACAGAGTTCCACACCGAACTCCCCTCATCAACACCATTGCCCCTCATACCATCTTGTAAGTGTTCTTTCCAAATACAATATCCACTCATGCATCATTCAACTTGCTTACACATATTAGGCTCCTGGCAAGTTTTGGAATGTGTAGAACCCCAGGGAGTGTTCTAATCCTTCCATCTTTTAGCAACAAATTAACCCTTCCATGTCCCAATATTTTTGCTGTCGAGTCATCTCATAGGAATACATCACCACCATCATATATTTCATATTCAGAGAGACAATCCCTGTGAGGAGTCATATGGTATGATGCACCCGAGTCGATCAACCATACATTGCGGTTTGCATGTGTACTTGTAGATGCTAGGTAAACATCACCTCCTTCTTCAGTGGAGGTTTTCGCCTCTGTGGAAGAGGTACTATCAGATCCCTTTGGTTTTTCAACCTTCTTAGACTTGCAATATTTATTATAATGCCCTATTTTACCACACTTCCAACATTTCCTCAAAGATTTTCTTGGAGACTTAGATCTACCTGTAGATTTAGATCTCCACCCTGAAGGCTTACCAAGGTTCTTGTCTTGGGTACACCCTCTTACAAATAAATCATCTGTGCTGTGTCCATCCATGCTTTTTCGCCTCATCTCTTCAGATAATAAGGATGCAACTACATCCTCATACTTCAATGTAGATTGAGTGGTACTACCTATTGCTACAACTAAATTATCCCAAGAGTCTGGAAAAGAACATAACAAAGTAATACACTTATCTTCTTCTGCAATTGTAATAGTAACAGAGCCAAGTTGACTTACCAGAGTAGTAAAGGAATTTATATGTTCTGTCACAAAATCTCCATCTTCCATCCTAAGATGATACAACTTCTTTCGAAGAAACAACTTGTTTACCAGGGACTTTGATTGATACAAATTCCCCAACTTATCCCATAGTTCTTTGGCTGTAGATTCTCCCGAGACATTCAACAACACCGAATCTGCTAGGCAGAGTCAAATAATACTCCTTTCTCTTCTGTCCAACTTCTCCCAATCTTCCTTCGACATACCAGTAGCTGGTGTACTAGTAGTTTGTGTACTAGTAGGTTGTGTACCAGTAGCCTGTGTGCTAGTAGACGGTGCACCAGTAGGCTGTGTACCGGGATCCACAATGATCCATTATTCTTTATCTACAAGAAGGTCCTCCATCTTGAGCTTCCATAGCTCAAAGTTTTTACCGTTGAACTTTTCTATAACAATTCTAGATGAGCTCACCATTCCTCTTTCTATACTCGAATCTCCACTTTAAAATGTCCCACTAAACCCAGGTTTATCACATACCCAAGATAAACTTGATCTATCAAGACTGATCCAAACCCTCAACAACAAAGACGTCCCTTTGAAGCCAAACATAAGCTTTGATACCACATGTAAGTTTTAAACCTATGAAGTAAAGCAATTCATATAGATTCTTAAGAAAAACATAATTTAATCAATGGATCATTCACATAGTACACAAAGATATTATACCGGAAACCCTCAACCGGGAAAACCTTTCTTATATTCGTTATATCAAATTTAACCATTCACTATACAATATATACAATGTTTTTAGGTATTCCGTAGATACCAAAACCCTAATCCCTAAAACTAGGATGATTTTTAGTAAACCACTAAAAATAGCAAAAATCGCCCCAAAAAATATTTCTGGGCACTGCCCCAAACCCCATTGGCCCCGAGCTATGCCTGGTGCCAAACACTGCGCGGAACCAGGGGGGGGGCATACCTGCCCCACCTTGGGACCCCCCTCGGAAATTGCCCGATGCACACGACACAAACATAGCACTACTACGAGGGATCGTTAGACGCAGTTGTCATATATGATGTGCCCACACACACACATGCAAAGAATATAACACACACCCAAAAAATATGACCTCTGGTCTACTCTCCCTTCTCCCCTTTCTCCCAGAGTGTTCTACCTCTTAATAGAATGATTTGTCGACGTGTTTCCCTTCCGCGATCAACAACTATGGAGAACTCCGACCTTCGATCTTCGAGGTTCTTCCACCATTGCACAAGCCCTTCCCCGGATTTCCTTTCCTTTGAATCTCAGGGATCCATTGACACCTATCAGCTGTGGGGTGAATGGTCATGATCGCTTTGCTCCTTCGAGGCTTCGACTATCTCAAATCCCCTTCACTCATTTAAACCTCTGAATGCACTAAGTGCTGAAGGACCCTGATGACTATCCTTCTCACAACTGTCTCAGATCTGACAGTCACTAGATCCATAACGATATCCCATGGTATTTTCTTGAAACTCTTCCCTTCCAGGGATGATGGTCACTTCCCCTCCTGAGCTTGATTTTACGAGGTATATGGAACCTATGTCTGCCCTCTGTGTGCTCCTCCCGCACTGCAAAGTGTTGGGCTTAGGAATTTCCTAAGTATCCCCCCTCAACACTTTTGGTTGCTATCTCTCCCGAGCTTAGGTTCTAGAGGTTATTGAGACCTCCACCTTCCCTCTGTGCACTCTCTTCGAAATTTGGACATTTGAACTTATAATTTTTTTTAAGTCTTTCCTCCTCAATGCTCAGATCACTATCTCTCCTGAGCTTGTTCCTCCAAGGTTTTAAAGCCTTGGGCGCACTCCTTGCAACCTTGGAACTCTTCCACTCGACTTTTCTCCCTTTCACAAAGAGTCAGAGAACAAATCGGCTTGCACACTCCTTGCATGGCTCTATGCTTACTCTACACTATTTCTATCAAAGATTCAACATTATCTCTCCTGAGCTTCTCTGAGTTAGAATTAACTCTGTCAACACACTCCTTGCGGAAAAATGTGCACTCCTTGCATGAGATCTCAGAAGAGAAACAATTGAACTTATTCTAATTCTACAGATTCATGTATTTAACCAAAAAATGCATTGATAAGCACAAGAACACATATAAACAAAGAATTTAAATGAACACAAATCCTACCATTCTTTCAGATAAACACAACAACACCAAACATTGGGATTAAATCTCCTCTATTCTATTCATTCAAATGATAAGATACATAGATACAAGCAGTTCTCCACTGCTCCTTCTTTAAACTTACATAGTGCTCACTGGATCTCAATAGAAACAACAACTTCAATGGTTTTTCAACAACCCCTACTAATGAACAAGAAAATAAATTATATACATGAAGGGGCTTCTCGAGCCTTCCCTCCTTCCTACCTACTGCTCTCCTATCACATTAATGAGCATTTACAAAATAGATTAGAGCCAAGCTCAAGATCTTTACAATACATCTATACATTAAAGAGATTATAATCCGAAAGGATATTTTAGAGATGGCCTTAGCCTCCATACATTAATTACATTTCTTTTCATTAAATTCAAATTCAAAAAGGTGCACTGCACTGGATGATGTGCTTTACTCCATCCGGTCCTCATTTTAATGCTGATGTAGATGCTCCTGCATCATACTCCTTTGGAAAAAAAATCATGGGATCCTATCCATGATCTCCTGTACTGTCTTTCCTTGCTTCTGGTTCTTTGCTTCACTTACCCAACTGAAATATTCTTCTGGATGACCTTTCCACTTCACAAGGTATTCAAAATAAGTCTGCCTTCTGGTCCTCTTGCCAATCCTCTGATCAATAATCTTCTCCATATGTGGCTTATCTGCTACAAGCATATGTTTTTCCCATCTGATTTATTTATGGTCATATAATCCTCTTGTTTCATATTCCTTGTAAGGATATTGTTCTGCACCATTAAAAATGGGTGATATTCCTACATTGTCTAGCAACTCAATTTCATAAGCATTTTCTGCAAACTTTCTAAGAATCCTGCATGGTCCTATCTTTTTCATTTCCAGTTTGTTATATGTTACCCTTGGGAACCTATCCTTTCTCAAGTGTCCTAAAACCTAATCCCCCACTTCAAATTGAAGTTCTCTCCTATGCTGATCAACTCCGTCTTTGTACTTCTTTCAACTGTCCTACAACCGCTCCTTGATCTCACAATGAAGTTTTTGCATCTCTGTAGAAAAATCTTCTTCTCCTTCACTTATGAACTCATTCTGTCCCAAATCTCTCAATTTTTATACCCCCCTTGGGTGAATTCCATACACTATTTGGAATGGATTTTTTCCTATGCTCCTATTTGGTGAATCATTATATGCAAACTCTGCTTGTAGTAGAATCTGATCCCACTGACTGTGGTTCTCAGTGACTAAGCTCCTCAACAAATTACCTAGAATTCTGTTTACCACCTTAGTTTGTCCATCTGTCTGAGGATACTATGCTGAGATGAAGGACAAATTTGTCCCTAATGTCTTCCACAATGTTCTCCTTAAATGACTAATAAACTTTGTGTCTCTATCTGAGACAATGCTCCTGGGCAAGCCATGTAGTCTCACAACTTCTTTAAAAAATAGACTTCCTATGTGTGTAGCATTATTTGTCTTTTGGCATGGTATAAAGTGTGCCATTTTGGAAAATCTATGAACTACCACAAATATGGAATCATTTCCCCTCTGTGTTCTTGGAAATCCTAAGACAAAATCTATGCTGATACCATCCTAAGGCCTATTTAGAATAGGTAATGGATGATAAAGACGAGTGTTTTGTTGTCTCCCTTTTGCATACTAGAAAATTCTGCATTTGTTCACAAATTTCTTCATTTCATATCTCATACCTGGCCAATAGTATGATCTACTCAATTATATGAATGTTTTATCATGGCCAAAATGTCCTGCTAGACCTCCATTATGTTTCTCTTTCAATAAATTGTCCCTCATTGAGCATTTTGGTATGCACAATCTGCTCCTTTTGAACAACAATCCATCCTTAATCAAATATTCCATCCAGGGGATTCTATCCCTTAGTAAAGGATTTTCACAGGCTTCATAAGGTTCTCTGAAATATGCATCTTCACCATACATTTCCTTAAGGTGTTCAAACCCCAAAGTTTCCACTTTGAATTCCCACATAATCAAGAACCTCCTACTCAAAGCATCTGCAACTTTGTTTGCACTACCAGAAATATGCTTGATAACAAAAGTGAAATTTTGCATAAATTCCACCCACTTTGCATGCCTCTGATTCAACTTCTCTTGCCTGGTTATGAACTGTAGATATTGATTATCAATATACAACACAAACTCCTCGGGAATGAGATAATGCTTCCATTTCTTTAAGTCTTGAATCACTTCATAAAAATATTTGTCATATGTGGAGTAAATTTTCTTAGTATAACTCAACTTCTCACTGAAATATGCAACATGTCTGTTATCTTGACTTAATACTGCTCCAATTACTACTCCACTAGTATCACACTTTACCTGAAATGTCTTTCCAAAATATGACAGAACCATAATTGGTTGTTATGTGATCTTATCCTTCAATCTTCTTAGCCTCTTCTGTCCACTTAACAGATTTGTGTCTATTCTTCACATTGTCTAATATTGGTTCAGATATACCACTGAAGTTTCTAATGAATTTCCTATACAAACTTGCTAATCCATTGAATCTTCTTACCTCGAATATGCTCCTTGATGATGGCCAATATTTGATAGCTCTCACCTTTTCTGGATCCATCTTCAGCTTATTTGAAGAGATCACAAAACCCAAATATATGAGTTCTGTCTTCATAAAACATGACTTATTTATATTTATCAACAACTTCTCTTGCTTTAACCTTCTCAGTACTAATGTCAAGTGTCTCAAGTGTTCTTCATCAGCTTTACTGAAGACTAGTATATCATCTAGATATACGATGAAAAATTTACCTATGAAGTCTTTGAGTACTTCATTCATCAACCTCATAAATGTTCTTGGGGCATTTGTTAAGACAAATGACATAACAAGCCACTCATACAACCCTTCATTTGTTTTGAATGTTGTTTTCCATTCATCTCCTTCTCTCATTCTTATCTGATGATAACCACTTTTTAGATCCATCTTTGAAAAATAACTTGCTTCACTCAAGCAATCCATCAAATCATCCATCCTGGGTAAAGGAAATATGTACCTGATAATGATCTTGTTGATGGCTCTGTAATCTGCACACATCCTCCATCCTCCATCCTTCTTCGAACTCAATACAATTGGTACTACACATGGGATTAATATTTCTCTTACCAAACCTATTTCTAATAGATCTTGGACCTGATTCTTGACTTCTTCATTCTCTTGAGGGGTAAATCTATATGCTTCTTTGTTTGGAAATCTTTCTCTTGGATTAAGGTCATTGTTATGACTAATGCTCATAATGGGTGGCAATGAGCAAGGTAACTCATCCACTAATATATTAACAAATTTTTTCAGCAGTTCCTGAATTTCTTCAGGCACATCATCCATAGTAGTACTAGTAAGGATGACTCTGGGCTTCCTCACTACAACAAACTGAATGTCCTGTTCCTTCTTGAATTCATTCAAGATATCCTTACCACTCATGAGAAGTATGCTTGGGATGGATTCTTCCTTCACCTCCTTATCCTCTATTGGCAGCAACATGTCTGTTCGACCTTTCTTCTCTAGGGGGTAGGTGTTTTTCCTCCCATAATGTATGACATTTCTTTCAAACTTCCATGGTCTTCCCAAACAAACATGACAAACATCCATGGGAATTATGTAACACAAAATGTCATCCTTGTATCCTCCTATTTTAAATTCAACTTGGCATTGTTTATTTACCATTACTTGGTCTCATTTTTGTAACCATGAAACTTTATATGGATTTGGATGTGCAGTAGTTTCCAGCTCTAGTTTTTCCACCATCTTCATGGACACTAGATTGTCAGTGCTTCCACTGTCTATAATCACCTTGCAAACCCTATTCTTGGTCTTTCAAGCAGTCCTAAACACAATGTTTCTATGTATTGGTGCTTCCACCTCCTTCTCTGGTTTCAAGAGAATTTTCCTCATCATGAGGGATCTTCCATCTTCAACAACTTCTGCCTCAACATTCCTTCTCCGTGCTTCAGAAATGTGAGCTTATCCTCCTTTATTTTTCTTGGGGTATTCCCAAGATATATATTTTGTCTTTCCACATGCATATCATTTCACCTCTCCTCCTCTGCCTCTTCCTCTTCCTCAAGGAAAAGAGTTTCTTCCACCATATTGTCTTCCTTGGGAACTTCCTCCTCTCTTTGTATGACTATGAAAATTTCCAATCTCAACTTTGGGCTTCTAAGCCTTGTCATGGACAATTCCCTTACCTCTGTGTGGGATTTTTTCTCTGCTTTGTTGGATTTTCTTTCTGGACAACTTCTCTTCTTCTTCTTTCAAGGAACCCTGATAAGCATCTTCAACTTTCCTCATAGTCACCATGCTGATTTCATCCTGGATTTCATATCTCATGCCATTTATATACCTGGAAACCTTCTCTTCATCACTTTCACGATGACCATCTCTAATTTTAGGTAGATAAAACTCTTTTGTGTACTCTCTTACTGTCAAACCCTTCTGTCTCAGGTTTTGTAGTCTCTTGAATAGATTTATTTGATAGTATTTGGGTATGAATTTAGCCTTTAGCTTGGCTACCATTCTGTCCCTGTAACATACCCAACCATCCACAGGTCGGGGCATGCTACCTTCAAGCCCACCCTTGGAATTCGTACTCTTACCGATACCTTCTTTAATTAATAAGAACACATAAGATACAAGATTTAGCGACATGCACAACAATATCCAACAAACATGCATAATCTAAGATTTAGTTAAATGATAATTAAAATACACAGCGGAATAAATTCATACATAGATAATAATATCACAACAGAGAGAACTTATCTTTATAAAAAGGTGACACCAATTGGATATAGACCAAGGACGTTCCACCCAACCGTAGACACCACTACTCCAAATATCAACATCAGTGTCACCCCCGAGCCAGGGCTATGAATCAACAAGGATGGTTCTAGAGTGTACTTGGGTTCCCAAACCAGTCAGATCTCAAGATCTCACAGGTTTCCCAACACCCACAACAATCCAAGTACTCATCTCTCTTCCACCTAGCCTGTACCACCCCAAGAGAACGAACCTCCACCCTTCTCTACCACACAGTCCCTCAGGTAGTCCTTCTCCTTTTTCCACGGCCTCCAGCATAGTTGGTCCATAATCTCAATGCTGGGACTCTCAGGACTAGCAGTTGTGAGAAAAACAGGGCATAGGCTAATGCATCTCAGACATGTAGACCTCAGGTCATGGTTGGATTGCACCAATGACCATTACAACCAACTATCTCGTGGGTAGTTCTCAACAGTTCCTTTCCCTTTTCCAAGCCAAGACACATGTGAGGATGGATCAATGAATGGGTGAGTGAGTGCATGAAAGTGCGTGAGGGAAATAATGGTATGAAATGTAGGAGTGAAGGAGAAAACAATCCAACGACCAACCCCGCAATCATACCAGGGATGAGTTTAAGTATTTTCATGGGGAATCAAGAACCTCCTAGCCTTCCCCAAGAATCTCACGTAACTGATCCCCTCCCTTAGGAAAAAAGGGTAATTAACATAGAATAAACACTTATCCCCTCAATCCCCCTCTCTTGTGGAATCATAGCCCCCTATAACTCTAGTCCTTGTCCGTCTAGCAACCAACCATGTATTTATTATTAATAATGATAAAAAAATTACATGTCTTCGGCACACTGGCCTTTTAATAATTGTTTGGGCACCCTGGCCTCTCAACATTGTAACAATACATTATTTAAAATGGGGGTTCAAAACCTGGGGTGTTACATCCCCTCCCCCTTATTTTGACACTGTCCTCAGTGCATATACAAAATAGAGATAAAAAATTCAAGTTTATTAAAAAAGCTGTGGGTACTCTACCCGCATGGCATATTCATGCTCCCAGGAAGCATCTTCAGGACCGTAGCAGGTCCACTGAACTTTTACCATCTCCATAACTCAATTCCAGAGCATTTTGACTTTTCTGTCCAATACCCGCACTAGTTGAACTTGAAAATCTCCCTCCATCTCTACCTGAATCAGATTCCAATCAATGACATGGTTAGGGTCATGTACATATTTCCTTAGTAAAGATACATGAAATACATTATGCGCATTCATGGAAGAAGAAAATGCAAGCATGTATGCATCTGACCCTATTCTGTCCAATATTTCAAATGGACCACAGAATCTGGTTGCCAGCTTTGTACAACTACCCAATTTCAAAGATATTTTCTTGGGCTTCACTTTCAAAAGTACATGCTCCCCTTTAATTTCTCTAGCTGTCTTGTTCTTGTCTACATAAAATTTTTGTCTATCCTGAGCTGCCTTTAAATTCTGCTTGATCTTAACCATCTGGTCTTCCATGTCCTTGAGCAACTTTGACCCAAGTACTACTCTATCTGCTAGGTTGTCCCAACTTATGTAGTATCACATTTCCTACCATACAAGGCTTGAAATGGGATCATTCTCAATGAAGCTTGATACCCATTATTATAATGCAAACTCAACCAAGTGTAAGTAATCTTCCCACTTATATGGCTTATCCATCCCATACATTCTCAACATATATTCAATTATTTGATCGACTCTCTCCGTTTTCCCATCTGTCCAGGGATGATATGTTGTGATAAAGTTTAGATTTGTGCGAAATCCTTTAAAAAATCCCCTCCATAAATTGGAGGTAAACTTTGTATCTTTGTCCAAGACGATTGTCCTAGGTATCCCATGCAACCTAGTAATTTCCTTCATGAAAATTTCTGCAATATTAGCCGCTATATGCATTGTCTTCACAGGAACAAAATGAGCAACCTTTGTTAATTTTTCAACCACCACCATGATTGAATCATGTTGCTTATTCATTTTGGGTAATCCTGTGATGAAATCCATGGTGATCACTTCCCATTTCTTCTCTATGATTGGAAATGGCTGCAGTAACCCCGCTAGCTGCCTATGCTCAGCCTTCACCTTCTGACATTCCATACATCAAGCGATGTGATCAGCAACATCGTTCTTCATTCCCGACCAAAAGAACTGGCTTCTTACTGCTGTAATTGTTTTCTGGTAACTGGGATGTTCAACATAAGGAACATCATGCATTTCCTTCAGTACCAAATTCCTCAGTTCTCTGGAGCTAGGAAATAGATTCTATTTTTATGCATGAGTAATCCATCTTACCTTATCTCATACTCCTTTATTTTCTGCTGTACATTTTCTTGCTGTAAGTTTTCTTTTACTTGTAGGTAATGCTGATCTATAACAAGACCATCTAAAATTATGCTATTCAAGTTTGATTGATGCATACTTACAACAATAGCATGCATGAGATGCACTCTTCTACTAAGCACATTGACATCTTTATTCTCCTTTCCTTTGATATGCTTGATATCAAAGTCATATTCACTTAAAAATTCCAGCCATCTTGTTTGCCTGACATTCAAGGTCAACTTTTCAAAAATATACTTGTTGTTGGGTATTTTACCCTACGGACTAGTAAGCTAGGGTTCTAAGCCTACATGCAGATCATGACCCTTCAGATTTAATCTTTATCCTTCTACCCAAAATCTCAACCCCTTT
>ML782747.1:241968-256327 GCA_009831015.1 Picea engelmannii | reverse complement strand
AAAAACAAGAGGGTTCCGGAATGAAGCCTCAACCGTTGATCTGGGCGGGTGTACTTTGGCCATCTAGATCTGCTCACCACTTACCCTAAGGCGCATTCGTGCCCAAGATTAAAGTTGACATCTCTTCCTCACATATGACGGTCATTATAGACCATGAGATCCTCCGACAGAATCTCGTCCGTTCATTGGGACTTAACCACATGCTAATCATCTCGATATTTATAAGTCTGGATTTCAGGGTTTGAGAGCACGAGGGAACATGCCCTTCGGTATCCCGAGTGCCGAAACGCCAAAGTGCCAAACAAGCCTAAATCGATGATTATCCCCTTGGGTTATGGCTTGGTCAACATGAACTCTTCCCACATGACCACACTCTCTCTTCCGTTGGGATTTATCAAGGCGAGATCCCAACCTCTTGTCAACGGAACTCTTGAATCCCCAATCCCCAATTTCCTGAAACGGGTAATATTTCGACACGTAGCCTCCTGAAATCGGTCGGTCTACGACTACTTCGGGGTTTCCACCATGGAACATCCCGATCTCTCGTCATCAGAACTCCCGAGTTCTCAACTCTTAATTTCCCGAAATGGGAAATCTCACGACACGTGGCCTCCTTTAATCGGACGACCCAAATCTATTTCTGGGTTTCTACCATGGAATGCCCTGATCTTTCGTCACCAGAACTCCCAAGTTCCCGATTCTCGATTTCCCAAAATGGGAGATCTCACGACACGTGGACTCCTTTAATCGGACGATCCAGATCTATTTCGAGGCTTTTGCCCTTGTTCATTGGGGGTTTAACCCTCGGGTATCTCCTGACAGATCAAACGACTGTCGAGTTTTCCAGTCGAGATCTGACGGCTCAAACATGTTCCTAACTTGTGCATTCTCACACGACTTCCTGGACGGGGAAAAATCAACGGTCCAGATGTTCTCATGGACCTTGGGGATCTACGATCCTGATCTCTTCGCTACCCATGAAGACACATAAAGACAAAGTGGTAAGGCATTTAACCCCCTACTTTCTCCTACCAATCTAACAGTCATGGGTGACCACAGATTTCCCGACGGGATCTCGTCCATTGATCAACACCTATTCAGGGTTAAGGTGCTTAACACTCTGATTTCTTCTTCCGATCTGATGTCCATGAGTGACCATTGATCTCCCGATGGGATCTTGTCCATCGATTCGATACTTATCAGGGATTTCTTAAGGCCTTGCGCCTTCACATCCTTTTTCCAGGTTCTTGATGGGATTTTCAAGAAGGGTATCTCTATGGGGAGGTTTACCTGGGGTACTATCTGAGGTAGATAAGGGTATCTCTCTGTCGAGAACCAAGCGTGAAGTATGAATTAGATCAGTATGCATATAAATAAAGATTTATGAGAACATAATCCATATGTAGTCTTTCCATATAAACATACAACTATCAGTACTGATCAAGACACCATATAGACATTCTTATAATGAAGTCATTCAAAATTTCATAGCTTATGATCATAAATGTCAGCATACATATATTTCAATATGCCAAAGGCAAAACACTTATGAGAAAGTAACACCAGGGGTTATGCAACTGCTAAGAGGGGTGCTCGTTTCCACCCAACCGTAGGCTCAACGACTCCCAACGGATTTACCACTAGCCACCCCCGAGATGAGACCACGATGCTGTGAGATTGCGTCTCTATTTTCCAGTGACCATGAGCGAAGGTTACCCTCCTTCCTCTTTTCTATCACCCACTTTGCATATTGCCAGAGTTCTCTTTCTCCCCTCGCGTCTGCCCCCAATCACTTATCCCCCACACCTTATCCTCTTGCGAGGTTGCGTGTGGCATGATTTCCCTCGCGCTGGTCAGGCCTGACGGCTCTATGGATGGGCGGTTCACCTCCCCATCCCTCATTAATTCTTGAGGATCCATCTACCTACCAGCCTGTGAGACATTTAATTCGAGGCCAATGAGCTGCTTTTGGTTCTCCGGGCCAGTGGATTCCAAATACGATATTGATTTTTGGTGGAAGTTAATGCCACCTTTCCAGGTGCCTTCCACCACCTTTCTGTAGCCATTGTGGTCTCTTTTTCAACATATCCCCTCTCAGCAGTCCTGCAGTATAAATTCATAATATTAATCACATTCATCGACCTTTTCCATAAGGTCCATTCACATCACATATTCACATTTCTGAGTTTGCCACAGTTCTTGGCCAGTCCAATTATTTTTACAAATTGGGGGAAACAAGGTGTTACACACTTGAGTGTCCATTCAAATTTAATTCCCTTCTTTTGAAAAGAAGTGATGGGATGAGAAATCTTAGAGAACCCTACTATGGACCTTTTGTAGTATCTAGATAATCCCATAAAAGATATGACGTCTGACACATTTCTGGGTGTTTTCCATCCTCTAATGGCTTCGATCTTCTCTAGATATACTACTATGCTCTACTCTCAAATAATTTGCCCCAAGTAATGGATCTAATTTTGATAGAAAGAACACTTACTCAAATTGGCATACAACTGATGTTCTCTCAGTACTTGCAATACCAGTCTTCTTCAAACTTAGAATAGATAAGTATGTCATCTAGGAATACTATGACAAACTTATCCAAATAATTTCTGAATATGCCGTTCATTAAGCACATGAAGACAATTGGTGCATTGGTCAGTCCAAATGGCACCACTACAAACTCATAATGCCCATACCTGGGCCTAAAGGCTGTCTTATGAATGCCTTCTTCCTTGATTCTTACTTGATGCTATCCTTCCCTCAGGTCAATCTTTGAGAATATCTTTGCTCCTCTTAGCTGATCAAAGAGGTCATCAATTCAGGGTAGAGGATACTTTTTCTTTATAGTGTACTTGTTCAGCCGTCGGAAGTCAATACATAGCCTCAAGGTTCCATCCTTGTTTTTGACAAAAAGTATCAGTGCTCCCCAAGGTGAAACACTTGGATGTATGTACCCTTTCTTCAACAATTCCTCCAACTGCATTTGTAATTCTTTTAACTCTGGTGTGCTCATTCTGTAAGGTGCTTTTAACACCGGGGCAACTCTTGGCACTAAATCAATTGAGAAATATATCCCCCTTCTTGGTGGCAATCTAGGTAATTCTTGGAATACATATTCAAATTCCTGTAGTACCGAGAAATCTTCGAGGCTTGGCCCTTTTGTATTATCTCTCTCTTCCACATGAGTTGCATACAATTGACATCCTTTCCTAAAACATCTTTTTATATGTAAGGCTGAAATATCCCTTATAGAGATGGGTCTTGGAACTCCTTTCACAGTGCTATGTTTTCCATTTCCATCAAGACATGTAAATGTCTTGTTATGACAATCTAGGACAACATGATGCTTGCCGAACCAATCCATTCCAATCAGAATATCATAAGACCCCAATGGTATGATATTTAGATCAATACTAGTATTCATGCCATTAAGACTTATGGAACAACTTATGACCATGTCATGGATTCTTCTTTTGGTTCCAGTGGCTAACTAAACCAAATTTGCTTTTCCAAGTTTAATTTTATCCAAATGTAATCTATCCACTATCTTAGGATCAATGTAACAATGACTTTCTCCTGAATCAATCAAAATAGCAATAGGTTGATTTATGATCTCACCTTCCACCTCGATCATATTGGACTGGTACTCTACTTGCCGATCATTTAAAGATGCATAGATTCTTCCCATATCTTCGACTGTTGTAGCTTCTTAGATGTTGTGCATAGTCTTCACTCTATCCTTTCTGTGTGGGAAATCCTTGTATAGGTGATATTCCTTGCATCCTTAGCATTGGATTGGTGGTATTCCCCTTTTTCCCAAGGAATATTCCTTCTTGAAATATCCCTTAGCATACTGATCTTGATGATTTATATTAGGCTCATTCCTATTGAAGGAAGGTTTGAATCCTTTCCTCCTCTGATCGAACTTCACATTTTTCTTGTCCTTCCAAGAATTTTCCAGAGATTCTCTTCCCTGGCCTTTCTCATACATGTATTTAGCCTTCCTAATGGCCTCCGTCAAGGTCTTCTATTCATAATACTTGGAATTTTCCTTATAAAAGGATGGAAGTCCACTTAGAAATCTCTGTATTTTAACTTTCTCATCACCAATGAACTTGACATACTTTAACAATCCCAAGAAATTATTCTCGTACTCTTCCATAGTCATGCTTCCTAGCCTGAGTTCAAGTAGCTCCTACATTTTCCTGTCATAGAAATGCTTTGAGAGGTACTCCTTTTGGAAGTACTTCTTGAACTGCTTCCAAGTGATATTACTCTCATTAATGCACTCCACTTGCTTCAGTTGGTCCCATCACATTGCAAATTTCCCGTGTAAATGTTAGGTGGGAATCCTAGCTTCCAGATTTGATGAATAGTTATGCAACTAAAAATATCTCCTAAGCCTAAGAAACCATGCTTCGGCATCATATTCCCTTTTTCTTTCACCCTCAAAGGAATGTGGCTTGAGCTTCCTCATCTCTCCTTGCAAACTATCTACCTCTTGTTTCCTTTTTTGGTGTCTGATAGGAGACACATATGGACTTCTTACGAGATCATCCGATGCATATTTTGGTACAGGGTAAAACCCAAGGTTCAACACTACAACAACACACCAACAAAACTCTAACTACCAACCCTTTCAGAAAAACTTGTGAAGCCGATGAAGTCTCACCCCAAGGTAGATGCATGGGTGGTTGCAGGACTCCAGTGTCTAAAACCTTAGTTGGGACATAGATCTGTGATTGTAACACCTTAACATATCACTTAGCAGTTACATTTCGTTAATATTCAACCTTCGTTTACAGTACAACTAAACCCTAAGAACAGATCAGTGTAGTATTTATACAGATCCAATAGATTCAAGTACTAAGCATACAAACATAGATCGGGTCTAGCATTTATTCACATTCTTCATCACTAAGCTACCATATTAGATCTTTCTAAGCATATATCAGAGCATTAAGAATTCAATAACATAGACAAGAGAACAACCATAAAGCACATAGCAACCAAAACACAGGATATACGTGGTTCACCCCCACCCTGGGGCTATGCCCACCAACTCTTCTTATTTGTTTTTTTTGTCAATCTTCTACATGCACAAATACATGATATCTTACTCCGTAGAGGATAGAATATCTTTTCACCTCGCTAGATCCTCCTTCCCTAAAGTACAACACAAAGACTTCCACAGTCTCTTACAATTACTTACACTTAGCTCTGCAAGTCTCACACAGTATGCACAAATAAATTACAATTATGACTTGCACTTAGCAATTAACACTTAACACTTGGCATCACATACTTGTCCCCCCTTTAATCACATAGATCAAACTCTAGCACTTAACACACATTGGTCTGTTCTTACATCACCTAGCTATCTATTTATACATTACAAGATGGGCCTAAACATGGGTAAACCCATGGGCCAACATCCCCATTCCCGTTACATAAGCCCAAAACCCAAAAATCCCTAAAAAGGGGTTGAGATCCCATGATTTCTGCTTTGACTTGCACTTCGTCTTCGACAGCCTATCGAAGTCCCAAAAGTAGGTCAAACATGACCAAGGATCCTCAAAACTTGGTCAAGGGATAACAAACCCCCAACACTCACTTGTGACTCATCCCGAGTCACTTTGGTGTAGGTAGCTGTGCTTCAAAATCCTCAAGCTTGGATCGAGCTTCTTCGACCTATTGCTATGCCTGGGCCTCCTTCTCGATGAACTCTTGGATGACTTCTTCGTTGACAGGTCCCTCTAAACACTGTTCGACTGCAACGACTACTTGTTCCAACTCTGTGCCTCATCTTTCAATCTCCTCAAACAGTTGGAAAGTTTCATCCTGGATTGGTTGGAGCCTTTGAGTCACTTCCATGACTTTTCTCTAGATGGTGTGGACCTATTGTTGAGCAGTGTGCTGTTCTTGGGATCACTTCATCCTTTCAACTGCTGACATGAGCTTCAACTGTGCCTGTACTGTTGCTGCTTGATTTTTTTCCTCCTGGAGCTGTGACTCCAGTACCTTAATCTCAATATCTTCAATGAGCCTCTCATAATTATGTGCGTTTCAATCACTTAGTTTTTTTCATTCCATAACGAATGCTCTGATCCTCTCGACTGCACTCTGGGCAGTGGCTTCTCTTTGATCTCACACGTCCTGCAGGGTACTTGGCACTGTTCATAGCTTGAAGTCTGTGATTCTCTATTGAAGCTGTTGGATAGCTTTTGCGAGCTGCTCTACTTGATGTTCCACGGGATCTTCCTCCTTTTTATCTAAGCCTGTCATAGAGAAAAGTGATCTACTAACTGCTTCTTTTACTCCTGCCTTCTCTGTGATAAAATGCTCTTTCTCTTGCTGGATCTGTACTTTCTTTTCTTCAAACTTAGCTTGGAGTGAAGAATTCTCTTACTGCGCAACTCAACGTTTTTCTATAACTACCTTTTGTAATTGCTTTAGGGCCTCCGTGGCCTATTCCATTTCTTCTTGTGTGCGACGAATGTGAGCTTCAGTCACATAAGCTAGTCTACGGAGTTGGGCAGGCTCATCTCCCAACTCAGGTGTTTTTGATGCTGGGGGCATAGTGGATACTACGAGGCTGGATTGAAGGGCTTGCTATACCCCTCTGAGGTCAACCTCGATTCTATCATACATCTCCTCCTTCTTGGCTCCATGTTTTTGCAAGATGTCCTGTGAAGCATCTGCTACAACGACGATGATAAAGTCGAAGTCATCTACAATGAGCATAGTATGCATCTTAGTCAAGTTGGTTCTAGATTTATTTCGGAAAGTGGGTTTCGTGGGAGAAACCTTCCTTTTCTTCAAGGGATTGACCTCATCAGTAGGGTCCCTAGGCGGTGTTACTTTGCCTTGCTTCTGCTAGTCCTCTTTTCCATTTGTCTCTTCTACTTCATTATCATCCCCTCATCCAGGTGATATTGAAGTAGTTCCTTCTGATGCGCTACTCAATTTTTGTACCTCTTCGGTCTTATTCCTTCTACTGGGTCCTAGATGATCCTTTGCTTCATGAGTGGTCTCAGGGTTGCTGAATAGTTTAGGGTCTAAAATTTCTGCGAGGTCTGTGGGGATGAGGAGTTATGTAGACCAGTCCTTGGTGATCTCTTCAAGGTCCTCCTCTGTGAGCTTGTAGTATGATTAGAGATCTTCTTTGTGCTCATCTGCGTGCATGATTATATCAATGAAGTTCCGATCTGCGTGAAACTTCATGAGGGGTCAGAACCCATACATGGTGTTTGAATTCATGGGAGGGAAAACTTCGATAACCCTTTTTAGTTGGAGATAATAGGTATGAAAGATCACGTTCGACTGCCACTGTTTTCCCATATTGCTCGAGTACCAAAGCATGGTGAACTCCATAGTGAGTGGCTCGAATGGCTCAATGTCTGGGAAGGTCACACCTTCCGGAATTTCCCAAGTGGTAAATGTGACGATGATAAGGAGCCAACTAAAGTGGAACTCATAGCCCTGATCATGAGCTTTGCAAAAGTCTAATTCTAGCTGGTTGACCAATTACTTCGCCCAGTTCATCTGTAGTCCTTCTACACATTTCCCGTCTAGGTTAACAATGAATCTTGTGACTTGATTAGGTCAATTCTTCCTCACTAGCTTCCTTGCGATCAGCTGGCTGGCCAAGTGCATTGCGCCATTTTGGATGGAAGCTACCTTGTAGCCTCACATTCCCTTTTCTACATCGCTGTAAGTGTCCTTAATTCTCCATGCTAGTGCACAGTCATAAGCCTTCCCTAGGTAGAAGTCTTGCAGGTTAGGTCCTTTCATTCTTAGTCCGATGATATTATGGATCAGCGTCAGATCGATTGTGATGCATCTATCTAGCCATAGATATCCTCCATGGTAACATTATAACAAGAGCTTAACACAGACGTTAACCTCCTGGTGCCTTCCAAAGTGTGGGATATTCATCACATTCAAGAGGGTGGAATGCACGAGGTTCATAGTCCATGAATGGGGGATTATTTTCGAGTTCTTCCCCTTCGTCCTGGTTAGATACTTGTAAGGAGAAAACATGCTGTAATTCTTGCGGTCACCTAGGTTGAAGTCGCTAAACTTCAACATTGCGATCTTATCTTGTTGCGTTCTGACTGCACATATCCCCTTCGGGAGGTATGAAGTATCCATGGTGTAATCAAAGTCCCTTGGGACACTGTCACGACTCACCGCGCTGACCAGAGGTGGGATGTAGTCAGGTAAGATGGTCAGGATTAACTTGACATTTTCTAGATCATCTTTGTGCTTGGTTCTCTTCTCTGCTGCCGGTCGGGATGGTCTGGATCCGCGAGTAGTTGACAGTGAGGCTTGCACTCCTCGCGTCGATGAAGCTTGAATTCCCATGGAAATCACTCTCTCAGCCATCATATCAATTAAAACTTCCTTGATTGACTTATCCACAATGCTGAGCTCGTCCGATATGCATGCTCTCAATTGAAAAACTCGGGTGGATGGATGAGTGCTCAAAGAAATAGAATAAATTTTGATCTTACTAAGCACAATGAGGTAGCAATGGGTTCTCTTTTTAGCTCTGATACAATTCACAAAAGTGTTCTCGGTGCAACAGTTGACGGACTAAGTAGACACGATGTAGCGAATCTCTTCAACGGATAAGAAGTTTTCCATCATTGCAATTCTGTCCGTTGTAGTGAGGTCCCAATGGTCCGATGGTGAGATTTCTGGTCATAACTGCTGTTCTAACCATTCTGGAATGTGAGTACAAGGGTTATAATGCTTCCAACAGTCATATCGCTTTTCCATGGCGAATTTCCATGGGATGCTTTTCTGATATCTCGACGAAGTTCCAATTTTGCAACTTTTCCTTCCAGAAAGTTCCCTCTAGGCCCTTCTGTAAATTTTCGACCTTTTCTCTCTTCTTGCTGAGTTTTCTAGCCTTCTTCCTGGTGATCTTCGTTTCAGTATTCCTCTTTCCATTTTGATTCTTTTCTTCTTTTGGCCTAGCAGCTTCGCGCTGTTGAGATTATTTCATAGGATTCAAGGGCAATACTTCTTCTCTGTCTGTGGTAGGTGCTGTACTCGTCTTTGAATCCTCTTGTGTTATTTCAGCTTCGTGATCCAAGTTTTTGGTTCTAAGTAGCTTCGATATGTTCTCCTATTTTGCAATCAAGTGTGCTATCCTCCTAGTCATGGAATCTTTTAATTCCCATTTTTTCTATTCTAGGGCCTCCTCTTCTTTTCTTCTGGTATGATCTTTATCGATCCAAGGTTTTCCTAATAACATAGTAAATGGAGCATTTTTCTCAATGAATCTAACAACCTCAAAATCTTCCTTTGTTGAAGTTCCATGAGGACTCATAGATACCTAGGTGAGTCTTCCACATAGGGTTATCAACTTTCCCTTGAATAATCCTATTCCTCCCAATGAAGGAGTCATATCAGGGTTTCCTAAAACTTCCCAAGTTCTTTCTTTCATGATGTTTACTTTTGTTTCCTCATCCAGAACACAGTCTATGTCGAAGTCTCCTATTATTGCTTCTATGCATTCTTTTTCTTTGAATATATCTAATAAGTTGATATCTCTGTGATCATATAGGGTTTCTTTCATTTGCAGTAGTATAGTCTCTGATTCTGTTCATGGTTCTTCCATGGTCTTAGTTTCGTGACCTTCCTCAAGGTTTTCTTGTCTCGTATTTGTTCTTTCAAGACTAGCAATCATTCTAGGGCAATCTGAAACTCCATGGTCCATAGCTTTACAACAATGACAACTAGGTCTTCTTCCAGGGCATTCATTAGCAAGATGTCCCGGTCTTCTGCAACTGTAACAAAGGGTTAATCCTATTTTTTTCTGAAATGATCCCCAGCCTTTCCTGTACTACGTACTAGGATCATAGTAGTTAACCTGCAAAAGACTCTTTCTAGGATCCTACATCCATTTGCTAGTCCAAACATTCTTTCTATGCATAGGAATAACATATCTTTCATTATTTCTATCAAATTTACTCATATCAAACCTTCTTTCTTCTAGTTGTGCCCTAGTTTTCAGACTAGGATAACATTTATCAAACATACCTAGATCCATACTCTTGAAAAAATAAATTCCACTAATCTTACTTTTAGTAGAGCACAAATCTTTCAGATCTAAAACTTTTCACTATTCTTACCTTTATTAGAGCACAAATCTTCGAGATCTTACCTCTTTTCTTCGGATCTGAATTCTCTTGTTAGCACAGAGATTTATAGGTCAAGTAGAATACTGCACAATAAGGCAACAGATCTATGCACATAGCTCTCTTTCTTTCCTTCAGTTCCCAACAATCACAGTTTCAGGTCCTGACAATGGAACCATTTTTTGGCACAGGGGCAGACCCAGGGTTCAATGCTACAACAACATACCAAAAAAACCCTAACTACTGACCCTTTCGGAAACACCTGTGAAGTAGATGAAGTCTCACCCGAGGTAGATGCAAGGGTGGTTGCAGGACTCTAATGTATGCAACCTTAGCTGGGACACAGATCCGTGATTATAACACCTTAACATAGCACTTAGTAGTTACAATTTGTTAATATTCAGTCTTAGTTGACAACACAACTAAACCCTAACAACAGATCAACACAGTATTTATACAGATCCAATAGATTCAAGTACTAAGCATACAAACATAGATCAGGTCTAGAATTTATTCACATTATTCAACACTAAGCTACCATATTAGATCCTTCTAAGAATAGATCAGAGCACTAAGCATTCAATCACATAGACAACATAACAACAATAAATCACATAACAACCACAACGCAGGATATATGTGGTTCACCCCCACCCCGGGGCTACGTCCACCAACTCTTCTTCTTTTTTTCTTTCTGTCAATCTTCTACATGCACAGATCCATGATATCTTACTTTGTAGAGGACAAAATATCTGCGCACCTCGCTAGATCCTCCTTCCCTGAAGTACACCACAAATCATTCCACAATCTCTTACAACCACTTGCACTTATCTCTGCAAGTCTCACACAGTATGCACAAAGAAATTACAATTACAACTTGCACTTAACAATTAACACTTAACACTTAACATCACATACTTGTCCTCCCTTCGATCACATAGATTGAACTCTAGAACTTAGCACACATTGGCCTCTTCTTACATCACCTAGCTATCTATTTATACATTACAAAATGGGCCTAAACATGGGTAAACCCATGGGCCGACATCCCCATTCCTGTTACATAAGCACAAAACCCAAAAATCCCTAAAAAGGGGCCGAGATCCCGCGATCTATGCTTTGGCTTGTGCTCCATCTTCGACAACCTGTCGAAGTCCCAAAAGTAGGTCAAACATGACCAAGGATCCTCAAAACTTGGTCAAGGGCCAACAACATAAAACTTTCTTTCTAAGTAAGGAGGTGAGTGGTGTCCATGAGCTCTGCTAGCACTTCTGGAATAACCAACTCTTCCACGATCATCCCTTCTTGCATGACACCTTCCTTCTTCCTCTTGTATTGAGTTTGATCCCTTCTTAGTTTGTCTCTACAACTGATTTAAGATCTACAACACTCAATCATTTATTTGACTTTTCTCTCTCATAAGTCTCTCGTTGTCTTCTTTGTAGCTCTGCACTTCATTTTCAAGCTTCTTACTATTTCTATTAACGTTTCCTATTCTCCCTTTTCGTTGCGTCCATTGGACTCTGTCTCTGCATTACCAACTCTGGTATTTTGGCCTTCAGCCTCCTTATCATGATTGGAGGCTCCCTCGCCTTCTTCCATTTCTTCAATACACATCATGAGTTGATGTGTTTAAACCTATTAATTTTGCAAAATGTGCAAGCGACCATTTTGTTAGAATTATGCATATGATAAAAAAAATTGCCAAACCATGCTGCAGATCTCTTTATTTTATTTTTTGTTCATGGAGATCATATCCCCATTCTCTGAAAATAACAGCTTCCTGTTATCCTTGGGTGACACAAAATTTCATCCTGCTCAGGCGGTTCCTTGAAACCACCTTCCTAGGTGACCACGACTAGAAACCACAACTAAATCCTTCCTTAACACTTTTTTGTCTCTAAGACCACCAATTCGGCCCTTAGCCCTCCTTCCCTTAGCTCTCAATCTGCATATGACTATGACCATGACCCTGTGCTTAGCTGAAAAATCATTTGTCCAGAGCTTTGGGACTTCAGAACTTTCAGCCACTACCGGACCGACGGTGCTCGTCCTCTTTCACGATCAATGATCGAGATCCACTTCGGGACTCTGCTCTTTGGGAGTCTCAAATTTCCTTGCTTGCCTCCTCCTGCAATGATTTTACCCCGAGTTCATGATCTTTTGAGGGGTGTCCTCCCATAGATCAACGACTATGAATCACTTCGTCTCTTTAACCTTTGGAAGTTTCAAAACTTTCCTCTTGCACTTTCTCCTGGAGGGCTTTCACCAGAAGTCGACTATCCTTCGACATGTGTCTTATGGAATCAACGATCGATATGTACTCTGGCCTTCAGGCCTTTGGGAATTTTTGACCCAACGCAACCTGTCACATATTTCCCCACTATAGTGCCCAGTCTCCAGATTGCAAGATCTGTCGCCACGAGGAGAAATATTGGAAGCAGAAACATGGTCCAATCAGGTGGGTGACATGTGTCACATCCTATCTGCCATTTAAATCAGCCGCATGCTAAAAAATTATTGACATGTGGTGCACATCCCATGTGTCCATGTCATCCCTGGTGACGCCCACAAGCCACGTCACTTTAGAAATTATGGGGTCCACATCACCTCCTGGTGACACCATCGTGCCCCACCCCTTTGTCTCTTCGGGCTTTAGGACTTTGAGAGTTTCCACACTAGCACACTTCCAATTCTCCCAAACTCTAATTTCTTGAACTGCCCAAACTGCTGCCATGTGTATCCCTTATTGAATGACCCATATTAACCCCAGAATTTAGGACTTCAAAATTTACCGCTGCAAGGATCAATGGATGCAATTCTTTCGGGCCTTCAGAATTCAAAAAACTCAAACTTCAGCTTTTTCCGAAATGTTTTTATCTGAAGATCGCGATATACTGATGCGTGTCTCCCATGGATCGATGACTATGATTTTTTCGGGTCTCCAGATTTCGGATAACTCAACTCTTAACCTTCTCTTTTCCCCAAGGTGCATGAATTTATGCCGTGTGTCCTCCTGGATTGGACGACTGCAATTCACTTCGGATCTCTGAGGTCCAGAAATCTCAATTCTCAACTTCTCCTTGCTCGCCTTTTCCTAGAGAGCTTTCACCCAGAGCACACGATAGGTTTACGTGTGTCCTCCTATAGATCGACGGTCCCCGACTACTTCTACTCTTTAGAGGTTCATCGCTCAAGTACTAACATGTCACATCACTGCATGCCTTTCGATTTGTGGGGGAACGCATCAACGGTTTGGAGTAACCCGCTTTTCACCCCACAATTTTCATGATGCTGACACATAACCCCTTGGTGAAACCGTGGTTTGGATTGTGGGACCGCCTTAGGAAAATATCTCCCATGAAACTTGGTTTCCCTCAATGCCTCCTGTCTTTTGATCTCACTCTCCAATGGGATCTGATGGTTGTGACCTTATACTTTGCTTCCTTTTCATCGGACGACCCTTGTTCACCTGTCCTCCGATCCAACGATCCTAGATCTCTCCTGATCCTACAGTGGCAATAGCTCTGGAATTCGAAGGGGGATGATCACTATCCTTTGAACCCGTTACAATGGATCTCTGGAGATCTAACTACTACGTATATTCTGCAACGCCATTCCTCCTGAGATTTTCAACTTCGCGGTCAGAGTTTGATCTCTACCATGAGACTTTGACCAAAAGACCCGACCCATACTGGCCCGATGTTTCAACCAAAATATCTGATACCAAACTGTAACATACCCAACCACCCACATGCTAGGGCATGCTACCTTCAATCCCACCCCTGGATGTCATACTCTTACTGATACCTTCTTTAATTAATAAGTGTTGGGTATGTGTTATATTCTTTGCATGTGTGTGTGTGTGGGTGCGTCAGATACGACGACTGCGTATGACGATCCCTTTACCTAGGGCTCTGCCATGTGCGCCGGGCGCTTTCCTAGGGGGGTCCTAGGGGGGGGCAGGTATTCCCCCCCTGGTTACGCAGAGCGTTCAGGGCAACACCCCGATTTTTTTTTTTGGGCGGTTTTTGCTATTTTTAGCGGATTTTGCTATTTTTAGCTGATTTGTAAATTAATCCTGGATTAAAGGATTAGGGTTTTGGTATCTACAGAATACCTAAAAACATTGTATATATTGTATGGCGAATGGTGAAATTCGATATAATGAAAAAGAAAGGTTTTCCCGGTTGAGGGTTTTCGGT
>ML782747.1:209500-237721 GCA_009831015.1 Picea engelmannii | reverse complement strand
TAGGGTTTTGGTATCTACGGAATACCTAAAAACATTGTATATATTGTATGGCGAATGGTGAAATTCGATATAATGAAAAAGAAAGGTTTTCCCGGTTGAGGGTTTCCGGTAAAGATCTCTGTGTATGAGCCATTGATTAATTTCTGTATTGCTTAAGAATATATATATGCATTGCTTTACTTCGCAGGTTTAAAACTTACAATAAGAACACATAAGATACAAGATTTAGCGACATGAAAAGCAATATCCAGCAAGCATGCATAATCTAAGATTTAGTTAAACGATAATTAAAATACACAACAGAATACATTCATACAAAGATAATAATATCACAACAAAGAACACTTATCTTTATAAAAAGGAGACACCAACTGGTTGCAGACCAAGGACGTTCCACCCAAACGTACAAACCACTGTTCCAAATCTCAACAACAATGTCACCCGCGAGCCAAGGCTATGGATCCACAGGGATGGTTCCAAAGTGTACTTGGGTTCCCAACCTAGTCATATTTCAAGCTCTCATAGGTTTCCGAGCACCCACAAAAATCCAAGTACCCAACTCTCTTCCACCCAGCCTGTACCACCCCAAGAGAACATTCCTCCACCCTTCTCTGCCACGCAGTCGCTCAGGCAATCCTTCTCCGTTTTCTAGGGCCTCCAACACAACTGGTCTAGAATCTCAATGCTGGAACTCTCAGGACTTGCAGTTTTGTGCAAAACAGAGCACATGCCAACGCATCTTAGACATGTAGTCCCTAGGTCATGGTTGGATTTTACCAATGAGCATTACATCCAACTATCCCGTGGATAATTCTCAACAGTTACTTTCCCTTTTCCAAGCCAAGATTTAGGTGAGGATGGATCAATGAATGGGTGAGTGAGTGCATGAAAGTGCGTGAGGGAAATAATTGTACGAAATGCAGGAGTGAAGGAGTGGATGAGCCAACGACCAACCCCACAATCAGACCAGGGATGGGTTTAAGTATTTTTGTGGGGAATCAAGAACCTCCTGGCCTTCCTCAAGAAGCTTATGTAATCAATTCCCACCCTTAGGAAAAAAGGTAATTAACATAGAATAAAAACTTATCCCCTCAATCCCCCTCTATTGTGGAATCATAGCCCCCTATAACTCTAGTCCTCGTCCGTCTAGTAGCCGACCATGTATTTATTATTAATAATGATAAAAACATTACATGTCTTGGGAACAATGGCCTTTTAATAATTGTTTGGGCACCCTGGATTCTCAACATTATAACAATACATTATTTAAAATGGGGGTTCAAAACCTGGGGCGTTACAATCCCAACTCTTAATTTTTTGTTTTCCTTTGCCTCTTCAGTCAGCCTTTAGTTCATCTCACCACATTGCTGCATGCCCTTTTAACCTTCTGAAAACATGTTTTATCTTATTCTCATAATCAAAATACTCATAGTCGAAGTATTTATCCATTGCTCTTATCCAGTCCAACAATTCTTCCACCTCTAAATTGACTTCATACATTGGGATTTCCATTTTTGCTCTGGCTCCCAATTTTACAACAACTTTGAACAAGCGTTCTTCTACAACATCTTATCCTGCAGCTCCTTCAACTTCCACTTCTTCACTTTCGGCCTCACTGATGTCACCTACATATGGTGCTCTTCTTTGTGTAGTTTCCATGGCATCTAGCCTTTCAAAAAGTTTCCTCATTTCCTCCTCCATTGTTGGATTTGTCACAAGCATGTCCCTGTGTATTCTTGGAGGCATGGCGCTAATATTTCTTCACATAGAGCTTAAATTATGGCTCCGATACCACTTGGTGGTATCAAACTAAAATTCTCTTTCACACAGAACACAATTCCTGGCTCTGATACCACTTGACATAAATCCCCTGCCTCTCCCAGGGTATGCTCGACGTCCCAGTCAAGGATCAATAGCTTTCAGAGTTGAGTCGACTTTGTGCAGATTCTTTGAAAACCATGGGAGCTTCCCTGACACTTTTTCCCCTTTTTAAAAAAAAATCTAAATGATAAGTGCTAGCTCCCTCCGCTAGGACCCTTTCCTCATACAACCTTAGGCTGTGTCCTGGGACTTAACCCGAACGACACTAAGATTTAGGCTTCGGGACTCTTGACGGCCAACGTTTTCTTCTAATCTTCCATAGCGATATACCCCCGAACTCACGGGATTACTCCACATGTCCACCCCTAAATCAACGGTCAGGATGAGTCCTCATCTTCATCTTTGGACAACCTTCGATCTAATCTCCCTTCTCCCCTTTCTCTCGAAGTGTTCTACCTACGGATAGAATGATCTATCGACATGTGTCCCTTTTGCGATCAATGGTTGCGAAGAAATCCGACCTTCGGTATTCAAGGTTCTTCCACCTTTTCACAAGCCCTTCCCTGAAGTGACTTTCCTCTGAATCTCATGGATATGTTGACACCTGTCAGCTTTGGGGGAATAGTCACGATTTCTTCGCTCCTCCGGGGCTTCAGCTATCCTGACTCTCCTTCACTCCTTTAAACCTTCGAATGCACTAAGTGCCAAAGGACCCTGATGACTATCCTTCGCACAACTATCTCATATATGACGGTCACCAACTCCCAGGAAATATCCCACGGGATCTTCACCGTCGATTTCTTGAAACTCTTCCCTTCAAGGGATCACGATCACTGCCCCTCCTGAGCTTTATTTTCTGAGGTACATGGAACCTTTTTCTGCCCTCTGTGTGCTCCTCTTGCACTACAAAGTGTTTGACTTAGGAATTTCCTAAGTATCCCTCCTTGATACTTTTGGTTGCTATCTCTCCCGAGCTTAGGTTCTATAGGTATATGAGACCTTCGCCTTCCCTCTGTGCACTCTCTTCGAACTTTGGACATTCGGACTTAGAAAACTTTCTAAGTCTTTCCTCCTCAATTCTTAGATCACTATCTCTCCTGAGCTTGTTCCTCCAAGTTTTTAAATCCTTGGGCACACTCCTTGCAACCTTGGAACTCTTCCACTCGAATGTTCTCCCTTTCACAAAGATTCCGAATATAAGTTTTTTTAAGAGTAAGAATGACATTTTGAGACATAAATTGTTAGATGGGAATATAAATATATTCCCACATTGACATAAATATATTCTCACATTGATTAGGTGGGAATATAAGTTTTTTTAAATCAATTGCTAGCTCATATTTGATCCAAATATAAAATTGGGTTTTTTTCCTCATCAAAAAAATTTAAAACTGGTTAAAAAACTAAATCAATTAATAAAAAAACTATTTACAAACTACAATTAAAGATATCTAGATGCAATATTGAGCCCCTAGTGATAAGTTGGGGAAGTCATGGTTTTGAATCTCTTGATCTCTTTGATGTTAGGTTCCATAATCAGGATCGATGATTTACCTCGTTTATCATCCATTAAATGTGGGGAAGTAATTGAAAAGTTTCCCACAATTTCTTCTGTCGAAAATAAAGATTTACAGATTTGCAAAAATAATGTGTGCTTTGAGATTTTTGTTATGTAGGGAGAAGATGATAATGCTTGCAACAAAGCCCTAAATTACATTTCAAGGTACAAGGAAATACTTCACTTCACTGTAATTGAATGGTGCAACATACCCAATGAGCTTGACCCAATGGGGTAGTAGCTACATACATACCACAATGCTTCTGTTATAGTGTTGGCTAACCATTTTATTGCCAAAAATATCAGCTTCAAGGTGTAGAAATGGTTAGTTTAAGAATTTTTTGAGTTAGAAATGGTTATTTTATGAATGTTTTGAATATTTTTATTAATGGGAATTATTTTTTTGAATTTGATGTAAAAAAGAGTATGTCCTTCAAGATTTGAATCTTGAATTTAAATCATGGTCAACAATAACTCCAAATTATTGCTACTAGACCAAAGCCATATTTATATCTTGTGGTTTAACTTTCATTTTGACCTAGTATCTTGATGTCTCTATGAATGCTAATGTAGAACATGACTTTGATTCCCATGCCTAGGATGGAAGGATGGCATTCTGCTGCCTTTAGAATATCTTGCGACAAGACCTATTTCACTGGTTGTGGATTCTATGGTGCATAGTGTCACACAACCGACCCCTGAGTGGATTTCCTAGGGATGGGGCCTCAAAATTTTGTTCTCCTTAAGTGATCAAATCCTTCATTCAGGGTCTATACCACACTCTGCTCATCCAATTTTTTCCAACCACGGTCTCCATGCTCAAGACTGAGCCCATAACTGATAGATATATCTCACCGATGTTCTTCGGGCATTCATTGGTTGAGGGTCACATGGATCCACCTCACATGTGCTATTTCCAATTTCCTTCCTCCACGATGGAAGACCATCCATAGTCTGATCCCATGATTGGACTTACTCTCTTTCTCCTTTGTCAACTGTGGAGGGATTCAACATTTTGACGCTTCATGCCTCTTTACTATCTATGCACGAGACCTCCCGGAGTTCCTAACCTCTGAAGTCTCGTAAGATCACCACGTGGCTCCAGATTTTGGACCGTTTCGGTCCCTATACAATTCTACATCCCAAATCCTCCAGAGTATTGAAGTCTCAGAGTCTCGGTCACTTCACCAACCACATTGATTAGGTGGACACATACCAAGAACTGGCATGTAGGAGGGTCAAGGTGACACGTGTTACGTTACAATTGGTCTATAGGGTATGTGATACACACGAATCTGAGTGACACATGTCATATCAAGCTGGGGTCCACATCAACCTTGGTGGAATCACTGTACCATGTCACCCTAGACTGACACACTTCTAACATTCCATAGATCTCATGGTCGAGATCCGACTACGTAGATTTGTAGATATACGACTCTTGCTACCTTAGAGATTCGATGTTTGGGAGTGTTGCGATGAAACCTCCTCTTATCTACCAAAGTTCCTAATATCTAAACTAAAGGGGCTAGCGCCACATTCCCTTGGTATATCGACGACTGGGAAAGAACCCAAAGGGTCCCTCGATCTACGGTTCTTGGTCCTTCGTGGCTCTGGCCTTTGGGGTTTCATATCCCAGTTTAGTTGGTAAGATAGGTTCACCTAACCACTTGGGGAACCACCTAATTCTAGTCAATATTACCGAAAACTGAGTCTCATGGTTACCTTTGACCAGTATAAGGTTGGTAAGGTCAATCATACTCTGAAGTCCCAAACTTTCAGAGCTTCGAAACCAGGAGGACTTAGCTTCCTTAGGCTTAGCCTAGGGTTCCTAGGTGTTGGTCATATGGGTTCTCTTGAATGGATATTGTCCACTCGTATTCCAAATGAAGATACCTCCCGTTTCAAGGCTTGAACTTCTCTATCATTCCAGAGCTTCATCATGAAATGGATAAGGACATGGGCCTAGAATCCCGGTCACACAACAAGGATTCTGAACGAGGTATCCTATTCAGACAAACAGGTTCATATTGACATGATATCTCCTATTTCGATCATGTTACAAGCTTATGTCCCAAGAAGCCTCAAGAACTAAGCTGCGGCATACAGACTATCAGTTAGAATCATAAGTTCATAAAGAGATGAGTTCATATACATATCATGACAATTCCACACAAAAACCATTTATAAATACACATATATATAAATCCATGCATTCATCCATTATTCCAGCTCAATACATAAAACAAGAAAATACTTATGAGAATTAGAAGGCATGATGCAACTGCAGAAAGGGGTGCCCATTTCCATCCAACCATAGGTTCAATCACTCCTAATAAATTTACCACTAGCCACCCCCGAGATAGACCATGATGCTACGAGATATAATCTCTTCTTTCGACTTAATGACAATAGGGACAGAGGTTACTCTCCTCTTCCCGCAGGATCTTGGCAATGGTTTACAAAATACCAAGAAAGGAGGGCCAACCTCATTTATCATGTTGTATTGTAACCTTGCTAGTCATTTTCCCTATGACCAAAACACTCATTCTTTAGTTCTTCCTTGAACCCAAGAGCTTAGCATCTCATATCTGTAGTCTTCGCAGGCCTTCATCTTCCCACCACACATTCCATTCTTGCCTTTCTCAACATTTTGTGTGGCTTGAATTCCCAGTCCACGATCATGTCTGAAAGACTTACAGATGGGTTCTCTGCCCCATCCCCTCGTTAACTCTTAAGGAGGTCTTCCCACCTACCAGCCTTATTGTAATTCATTTATGGGTCAGAGGACTGTTCTAGTCCTGAGAAATTAAATCCAGTAAGGTACTCATTTGGTGGAGGTTAACGAAACCATTCCTGGTCCCCTTCACCATCTCTTTCATAGAATTCGTGGTCTCTCTTAGTGCACCCCCTTTCCAGCATTCATGCAACACTTATCCATTTTCTAGTAAATAAAAAAAATTACATTCATTGACTTTTTATACAAAGGTCCATCAAATCAAACATTCACACATATTGAGTTTTCCATAGTCCCTTGGGCAATATATTTATATTTACAAACTGGGGGAAATAGGGTGTTGCAATTCCCTCCCCCTTAAAGGAACATCGTCCTTGATGTTCTATCTTTCAACATTATCTGTATATACAAAAGTAAACAAAAATGGGTATGTATGTCTCATGGAATCCTCCATTTCCCATGTAGCCTCATCTGGGATAAAGTGTTTCCATTGCACCTTGAATTGTGTAATGGTTTGGTCCCTGAGTGGGGTTTCCTTCCTGTCTATTTTTCATTGAGGTTCTAGTAGGAATTCTCCCTCTGGCTCCACCTGGATCACATACTAGTCAATTATATTATTAGAATCATGTACATACTTCGTCAATAATGAAACATGGAAAACATTATGTGCATTTACCGTGGGAGGGAGTGCTAGCCTATATTATATAGGCCCCACTCTATATAAGACTTCAAAGGGTCCACAATAAAGGTGCCAACTTGGCACAAGCTCCCATTCTCAGGGAACTTTTCCTAGGACTAACTCTGAGATAGACATGGTCTAATGTGTTGAACTCTCCAAGAGTTCTCTTTCTGTCGGTGTAACTCTTCTGTCTATCCTAAGAAATTTTCAGATTTCACTTTATCTGAATCACTTGTTGTTCCATTTCTTTCAGCATGTCGAGTTTGATTATAATTCTATCCACTGGATTACTCCAACTGACTGGAGTCTTGCACTGTCTACCATAGAGGGCTTCGAAAGGGCTCATATTTAGTGACTCTTGATAACTGTTGTTGTAGGAGAATTCTACCAATGGTAGGTAGTATTCCCAGTTCTTAGGCTAATTCACTACATGCATCCTTAACAATTATTCTAATATCTGGTTTACTCTTTTTGTCTGTCCATCAGTTTGGGGGTGATAGGCTGTGTTAAACAATAATTTAGTCTCAAAACCATCCATCAAGGATTTCCAAAATCTTGAAGTGAATTTTATGTCTCTGTTAGATACAATATCCCTAGGCATGCCATGCAGTCTGAATATCTCCTTCATGAAGATGCTAGGAATATCTATTGCCTTGCAAGTCAACTTGACAGGGATGAAGTGAGCAGACTTTCTCAATTTTTCCATGACTACCATGATGGCATCATTCTGCTTGGATGATTTTGGTAATCTGGTGATGAAATCCATGGAGATGGTTTTCCACTTCCATTCCGGAATTGGTAGAGGTTGTAACAACCCTGCTGGGTGCTGGTGTTCTCCCTTAACTTGATGACATTCTAGACACTTAGCCAAATAATCAGCTATGTCCTTTTTCAATCCAGGCTAATAGAATTGTTTTCTAGTGGCCATAATCATTTTCTGATATCTTGGGTGACCAATATATGGTCTCTTGTGCAGTTCGTCCATTATGAAACTCTTCAAGTCGTCACAACTTGGGATATACAATTTGTTTTTGTAAGTCAGGAGGCCTTCATCGAGCATATGACATCCTTCATTCTTCAGCCTTGTAGGTTCTTTCTTTAGGTATGATGTCACAATCTTGAAGAATGCATTTGTTTCTTGTGCATTCCTGACTTTTCCCTTGACATCTGTTTCACAGGTGCTTACCGCTGGCAGGTGAATTGTTTTCACACTTCTGCTAAGGGAATCGACCACCCTATTTTCCTTTCCTTTGATGTGTTTTATTTCGAAATCAAACTCACTAAGGAGAGCCATCCACCTAGCTTGTCTAGCATTGAGATTTGGTTGATCAAACATGTGCCTCAACCCACATTGGTCTATCATGAGTAAAAATATCCTACCCAGGAGGTAATTCCTCCACATTTTTAATGCATGAACTTTGGTAGCCAACTTTATGTCATGGGTCACATAATTTATTTCATGCTCATTCAATTTTTTGAATTCGTAGGAAATTACACATCCTTCTTGCATAAGGACTCCTCTGAGTCCTTCCTTCCAGACATCTGTACACATGAGGAAGTCATTATTAGGGTATGAAATATTTAGCATGGGTGCGTGGGTCAGAAGGTATTTCAGTGCCTGAAATATTTCTTCACATTATGATGTCCAAGTGAATTTAACCCCATTTTTCTGAAGGGCAGTGATTGGACAACCAATCTTGGAAAATCCTTTTATGAACCTTCTATAGTATCCTTCTAAGCCCACAAAGGATATGATATCAGATAAATCCTTTGGGGTAGGCCATTCCATAATAGATATGATCTTTTCATGGTCTATTGCCACTCCTTCTTTAGAAATAACATGGCCTAAGTAATTGATTTGCTACTGGAAAAAGTCACACTTGCTAAACTTAGCGTAGAGCTGATGCTGTCTTAGTACTTGAAGTACAAGTCTAAGATGTTCTTCATGCTCCTCTCTGCTATTGGATTAGATTAGGATATCATCAATGGAAACCAATATGAATCTGTCTAGGAATTTGCTGAGTACATTATTAATCAAGCACAAGAAAGTGTCGAGGGCATTGGTTAGTACGAATGGCACCACCACAAATTCATAATGACCATATATGGTCCTGATGTTTGTTTTGTGGATGTATTTATCTTTGATTAAGACTTGATGGTATCCAGACCTTAAGTCAATCTTTGAAAAAATGGAAGCACCCCCTAATTGGTCGAAAAAGTCATCGATTCTTGGTAAGGGGTAGTTGTTCTTTATGGTTGTCTTATTGAGTTGTCTATAATCTATGCATAGTCGGAGTGTGCCATATTTCTTTTTTAGAAACAAGACTGATGCTCCCCACAAAGACAGACTGGGCTAGATCATTTCCTTTATCTATATCTTGAGCTCAACTAGCTCGAGTGTACTCATCCTATAGGGTTCCCTGGACATTGGCATTTCTCCTGGTGAAAGTTCTATCGAGAAGTCAATGTCTCTTCTCGGAGGTAGACCTGATAACTCTTCTAGGAACACGTCTCTATACTCTCTTAATATGGGGTGGTCCTCTAGGTTTGGTTTGTCATCCTCAACAGATTCCAACACCTGTATTGCATATAGAGGACATCCCTTTCTACAATACTTTTTCATTTGAAGGGATAATATTCGTCTCACTGAGACATGATTTTGGATACCTTGGAGGGTTATATATCTCCCTTCTTCATTTAAACATTCTAAGGTTTTATGGTAACAATCCAACTTAGTTTTATAAGTGGCTAACTAGTCCATACCAATCAATAGGTCAGAATATCCTAGGGGAGGTATGTTAAGGGTCACTTGGGTGGGCAATCCATCCATGATGAATTGGAAAAATGCTATGACCTCTGCTACTTTTCTTTTGGTTCCAATGGCTAGTTGTACCAACCATGGCTTAAAATGTTTAACTGGTTGTAGTTTACACTTATCAACAGTCCGAGGGGCCACATAACTAAAATTAGAACCAGGGTTAATTAAAATAGAAACTAAATGGTTGGCGATCATACCTTCCATCTCCACCACTAAAGCTTGGTGGTTGGCTTGTTTATTATCCGTGGCTGCATAAATTAGTGGCATGCTCCTAGCCACATCATTTATTGTGGTATATTCTTGGATGTTGTAAAATCTCCTACTATTCTGCTGTCTGTGTGGGCAGTCCCTCAATAGATGTTCTTCTCCACAACCCCAACATTTCAAGGGTTCCTTCTTTGGGTTATCAGTGTTTCCCGGTGTTGCTTCAAAAGGTTTATTTCTACTATGGGATGGGAATTTTTTTTGATATACACTTCTAGTAGGAGGGATTATCCTAGAGTCCTTCCTATAGTTCTTAAATCTTGAGGATTTGAACCCCTTTTTAATGAATCCCGAACCAATCTTATTCTTCCAATCCTCGCAAGGTTTTGTCTGACTCCCAAGATATTCATAACAATACCTTGCCTTTCAGATAGTGTATTCTAAGGTCTTTGGCTAGTCAAACTCAATCTTGTTCCAGTAGGTCTGAGGTAACCCACTAATAAATCATTGCAATTTTACCTTTTCATACTTTATGTAGGGTACATACCTCAACAACTCAAGGAATTTATCGACATATTCATCTATGATGAGCTGTCCCATCTTGAGTTCATAGAACTCCTTAAAATTCCCATCAAATTATTTCTCTGACAGATACTTCTTCTTGAAGTGTTTCTCAAAATATTTCCATGATAAGTCCTCTTCATGGATTCCTTTCACATTCTTAAGGTCTTCCCACCAAATAGAATCCTTTCCATTTAGGTTGAAGATGGATATTCGAGCCTTCAAGTTTTCAGAGTAGTCATGGACTCTGAAGTATTTCTTTAAACCAAGGAGCCAAGCTTTTGCCTCTTCCCCTTTTTCAATATTTCCATTGAAAGAGGGTGGTTTGGATTTATTGAACACTTAAGGGTCATGAATTTTGGAATGCTTTCACTTATTTCCTCTCCTTTGAGAATGTGAGCTAGTTTTTCTACTAGAGGGTTCCTCAGAGTTGCTAGTTTCATTTCCAGAGGACTCTCTCGCTGAGTGTCCCCTGCTTCCAGGTTGGGCCTTCCTTGAGGTACTCCTCCTAGTGTGGCTACTTATGGGACCAAGTTTTCATATCTTAGGTGGACTTTGAATTCTCTTCGTATGTCGTTGGTCCACATGAATGGTTATAGGTCCATGCTGCAGCTGTCTCTGTATATCAGATAAGCTCTGTAGCAAGACTGCATTGATTTCTGGTTTCTTTTCTTGCTCCTTTATCGATATCTCATTTTCATCCTTTCAACTCTATAATTCAACCATGAGGATCCTTATAGTTTCATCCAGATCCAGAGGGGTTTCCACTACCCTCATTTCATCATATTATTTGTCTCCATTGTGGGATCCATACCCCACTTCATGGCGCATCACCATCCTTTATGCTTGTAGTTTCCCGCGATTCAATGACTGCTTGAGTGCTGAAAAAACACTTGCTGTTAGCTAACAATTTATTAGTTTATGAACACCACTTAGTTCATATTTTTTAAATACACACACAGTATAAAGTTTTCATTATTTTCTTCAGTAAGAGTTTAACCAGACTCTTTAGGAAATAGGTAAGGTAGGGTGTCACCCTTAAAGTTCTTTAAATATGATTTTTTTTATGCAACTCATCCATGAGCCCAATTAGGCAAAGTAATGTAACCATGCTCTGATACCAATTTGTCACACACCCGACCCCCGAGTGACTTTCCTAGGGATGGGGCCTCAAAATTTCGTTCTCCTTAAGTGATCAAATCCTTCATTCGGGGTCTCTACCACACTCTTCTCGTCTAGAGTTTTCCACCCAGGGTCTCCATGATCAAGACCAAGCCTAGAAACGACGGATATATCTCCTCGAAGTTATTCGGGCATTCATTGGTTGAGGGCCACATGGCGCTCACGTGGATCCACTTCACACATGCTATTTCCAAGTTCCTTCCTCCATGGTGAAAGACCATCCATAGTCCGATGCCATGACAAGACTTACTCTCTTTCTCCTATGTTAGTTGTGGAGGGATTTGACACTTCGATGCTTCACGCCTCTTTACTATCTATGCACAAGACTGCCCAGAGTTTCGAATCTCCAAAGTCCCGTAAGATCACCACATGGCTCTGGTTTTTAGACCATTTTGGTCCCTCTATAATGATACATCCCAAATCCTTCAGAGTCCTGAATTCCCAGACTCTTGGACTCCCAGTCACTTCACCAACCACATTGGTTAGGTGGACACATACCAGGAACTGACACGTAGGAGGGTCAAGGTGACACGTGTTACGTTCCAATTGGCCTATAGGGTATCTGATACACACAAATTTGGGTGACATGTGGCACGATAAGATGGGGTCCACATCACCCTGGGTGGTGTCACTGTACCACGTCACCCTAGAATGACATGCTTCTAACATTTCTCAGATCTCATGGTCGAGATCCGACCACGTAGATTTGTATATATATGAATCTTACTACCTCGGGGATTTAAATTTTGGGAGCATTGCGATGCAACCTCCTCTTATCTCCTGAAATTCCCAATATCCGAACTAAAGGGGCTAGCGCCACGCACCCCCGATATATCGATGGCTGGGAAATAAACCAAAGGGTCCCTCGATCTACGATTCTGGGTCCTTCGTAGCTCTGGCCTTCGAGGTTTCAGATCCCAGTTTAGTGGGTAAGATAGGTTCACCTAACCACCTTGGGAACCTCCTAACACTGGTCAACCTTACGAAAAACCTAGTCTCTCAGTTACCTTCGACCAATATAATGTTAGTAAGTTTGGTCATACTATGAAGTCCCAAACTTTCGGGGCTTCGAAACTAGGAGGAATTATCTTCCTTAGCCTTATCCTAGGGTTCCTAGGTGTTGGTGATATGGGTTCTCTCGAACAGATATTGTCTGCTCATCTTCCAAACAAAGAGACCTCCCCTTTCAAGGCTTGAAATTTTCTATCCTTCTTGAGCTTCATCATGAAATGGTTAAGGACTTGGGCCTAGAATCCCAGTTGCATGAAAAGGAGTCTGAATGAGGTATCCTATTCGGATGGACAGGTTCATATTGACACGATATCTCCTATCTCAGCTGACTTACAAGCTTATGTCCCAAGAAGACTTAGGAACTAAGCTAGGGCATACACACTATCAGTCATAAGAATACGTTCACAAAGAGATGAGTGCATATACATACCATGACCATTCCACAGAAAAACCATTTATAAATACACATATATATAAATCCATGCATTCATGCATTATTCCAGTTCAATACATAAAATAGGAAAATACTTATTAGAACCAGAAAGCATGATGTGACTGTAGAAAGGGGTACCCATTTCCACCCAAACATAGGCTCAATCACTCCTAACAGATTTACCACTAGCCACCCCCAATATATACCACGATTCTCTGAGATATAATCTCTTCTTACGACTCAGTGATAGTAGGGACAAAGGTTACTCTCCTCCTCCTGCATGATCTTGGCAACAATTTACACAATACCAAGTAAGGAGGGCCAACCTCGTTTATCAACTTGTATCGTAACCCTGCTAGCCATTTTACCTGCGACCAGAACGCTCATTCCTTAGTTATTCCTTGAACCCAAGAGCTTAGCCTCTCGTATTTTCACTCTTTGAAGGCCTTCCTATGCCCACCACACCTTCCTTTCTTTCCTTCCTCAACAAGATTGTGTGTGGCTCGAATTCCCAGTCCGTGGTCAGGTCCGAAAGCCTTACAAATGGGTGATCTGCCCCATCCCCTCATTAACTCTTGAGGAGGTCTTCCCACCTACCAGCATGACTATAATTCATTTATGGGTCAGAGGACTGTTATGTTCCTGAGCATTTAAATCCAATAAGGTACTGGTTTGGTGGAGGTTAACGCAACCATTCCTGGTCCCCTTCACCATCTATTTCATAGAATTCATGGTCTCTCTTAGTACACCCCCTTTCCAACAATCATGCAACACTTATCCATTTTCTAGTAAATAACATTATTTACATTCATTGACCTTTTATACAAAGGTCCATCAAATCAAACATTCACACATAGTTATTTTTCCATAGTCCCTTGGCCAATATAATTATATTTACAAACTGGGGGAAATAGGGTGTTACACATAGGATACACTCTATGACAATGAAGGCCTCCATTACTTCAAGGAGTGTTGGATTGAAGGATGCATATATTTCATTTATGGTGTTCTCATATACAAGTATGGTATATTTGATCTATTTCTATGACCGTTGGAATGGATTTAGGGTTCTCTTAGATTTTGTAGTTTTTGGGTGATTTGTTGAAATTCTCGGAAGTGTACAAGGATTTTGATAATTGGGTTTGTTGATATATGGATATTTTGTGTTACTTGGATTTTGTATAGGACAATGTTTTTCATTTGAATTAGGGGGAGGGTTTGGTGTGATATATTGTTGGCCTAGTTGAAATGGGTGCCATGTTGTTTTATTTTTATTATAATAGGATTTATTTTGTTTTCATGATTCTTTTAAGGTTTGATAGGTTGGGGTTTATTTTGTTTCCATGATTCTTTTAAGGTTTGATAGCTTGGGGTTTGTTGTGTGAAAGTGTGTGTTCATTAACCCTTGAAAATTGGAACACAACCAAGTATATAGGGAATAATATTGTAAATTAATTAGAAACAAGAGACCATAAGATAAAAAATGTAAAAATAGGATTTTATATTGATAATTCCAAGAAGAATACAATGTTCAATTTTCACTGATGAGAGCTCCAAATACACAACACAACACAACACAAACATTCCATAAACTTCTATCTCTACAAAGAGCTTTTACATAGAAAAAACATTAACTATTTGTGGGAATGAGTCAGTCCTACTTGTCTCATGTGTGATCATATTTGCGATTGTTATTATTGGTCATTGTGAGGTAGAGTTTCATGTCTTTATGTAAGGAGTTTGTTTCTATGTTTTAGGAGGTTGTTAAATCTAGTTGGATATAAGAGATTCCCTCCAACTAGTTGGCTCTTTGGTGTGTGGTTGAGATATTCTCTCAACAATTTGTTAGTTTGTTAAGATAGTGCATCTATCTTAAGCCAAATCTTGATGTATTTATATGTAACATTATTTGATGTTAATAGTTCACTCAACACATTTTTAGTGTGGAAGCAATGTCTACTCTTCCATTTCTCTACATTGTATTATAGTGGGATTGGGCTTGATCCCTTAGCAGGAGGGCCTAGAGAAATGAAATCCTATAGGTAGAACGACTGTAAGAGTAGAGTAGTGTATGAAAACACTCAATACAGTTTTGGTTTGTGAAAATAATGTCTACTCTACCATTTCTCTACATGGTATTTGAGTAGGACTGGGATTAAATCCCTAGCAGGAAGGCCCAGAGAATTAAAATACTATGGGTAACACCGTTGTAGTACTAGAGTAGTTTAGAGAGAGTAGATTGTTTTGTGAGTGAAATGGTGTGTCCATCGTTGTGAGTGTTGCTACAATTTCTCTATAACATTTTTCTATGATTTATTTCTAGTACGATAACATTTTTCCATGATTTATTTCTAGTGCTATGATTTGTTTGTCCATAAATACATTTGTACTAACATAGTAGTGGGAGTGCCATTTCTATGCTTTTCCATCTGTGCTTGAGATATCAGATGTATATGGCCTAGGGATCCATCGATAGTATGGCCACTATAAAGTCAAAGGAAAAATAATGTGCTTATATCATGCTGTGCATATTGTTTTTGGTGTATACGCGTGACTGGAGGTAGGCCAAAGTTGCTAAATGGAGCGTGATGAGTGACAAGAGGTGGGTCATAGGCCATGTTCAAGATGAGAATCATTTTCATTTGTAGAGATATCAAGTTGGCTCTTGTCTCCCGTAGGGATAAATTTGGAGTTATGGGCGGCACCACTCTCATCTCTCTAAAGGTAAGATATCCCGCGTTTTAATCCACTATGAGCTGCAATAAAATACTCTTAGAGGATAAAATAGAGGTGTTGAAGGAGATTTTCTTGAGGTTTGAGATCGACTTCGTTGGAATCCTGATGCAATTTTAGATGGGGTATTTTTGAGATCGTTGGGGTTGAAACCAAGTAGAGATCATATAGATGCCCTCATCAAGCGCATGGAGAACCAAGGAGGAGGCATGGTGACTACAATACAAGGGAAGAAGATAGGGTTCTCGGCACAAGTGTGAGCTAGGGTTTCTCTGCAAAATATGTATCCTTTTGTTAAGGCTCCAAGATGGATGAAGAGTATTCGTTGGATGAAGTTGTGTAGAGGATTCATTTTGGGGTCTTGTTGGATGTCCAACATGACATGGATTCTTTAAAAAGGTATGATGGAAAATATTAGAGAAACCTCTTTAGTTCTAAAGTAGGAAATCCCACTTGTCTTTATGGGTAAGGGGATTGGAGTAAAAAAAAAGAATCACTAATAGAGGAAGAAAATCAAATTAAAGGGAAAGTTGACATTTGTTGGCGCTATAGAGGTTGTTGAGGCATAAAGAAAATTAAACTATTGTTGCTGTGAAGAAATAATCTACTCGATGCTAGAGGAATTTTCATTTGAACACATAGACTAATGCAAGATCCTATTGGTCGTGATCATTGTAATCTGGGTTGTGTTGAAGAATGATGAAGTATATATGTATAAATTGAGTAGACCTAATGGTTAAGAACATGTGCTTCTTCATCGAAGGTCATAGGTTCAAATCTAGAGGGGGGTAGGGTATGTACACCTCCGTATACTTTAGCAGTCAAATCCATATGCAAAGGGGGTCCCTTGTAACACAAACAAGGGGTTCTCATACACCAATTTGGTCTTTGTCTTGGTTGTGACCTTAAAATTAGATTATTATTATAAACAAGTGCATATTAAGTTTGATCTCAAGAATTGGTTGTGTCTACAAGGAGATAGATGCCAAATTATGGAGCTTGATGCAACTTGATGTGAAGGTGATATCTAGTAAATGATTGGAGTTGAAAAATCCATTTAATAATTGCGATTGGTTGGAGAACTATGAACCATTGATGGAGTTTTTGCTGATGAATCATCAGATAGCTTGTCAAAATTGTTACCAATGATAGAAGTAGGATATCCAAATCAATCCAATATAATTATATTAGATTGTCAGTATTTCATGGATAATGATGGGGAGTGAAGGAACCTGTTTGAGGTGGCCAAGGAAGATAGGTGTACCTTCTAGCTGTTGAAGAATGATCGATTCTTGTTGGAGGTTTAGAGGAAGATGATCCAGGCTCAAGATGTTAGGAGAGGGTAGCTCTTGGAATTGGTTTGGAAACACAACCGGCATGCACAACAACAAGGTCAATGTACCAAGGAAGTGGTAAATCAACTCCCCCAAAACCCAATCTATTTGGCATAGGAAAATATAAAGCACTTTTAATTTTGACTTCCATTGCTTGATGATGTGGCACTTGCACTTCTTCAATCTTTAGAGGCTACTGACGAGATTTTTAATTATCTTCCTAATTTCCTAGAAAGACAGTTAGAAAGATTATGCATTTAATTATCAATCTAAGGTTTGTATGGAACTTGCAAGTTATTGTGCATTGTATATGCAAGTTGCACTTTAAGCTTCCACTAGTTTGTTACATAGTTGTAGTATCAATGATTACTTTTTCTAGGAGAGTATAGAAAATTCACAAGTTTTGGTAAGGTTCTACAAACAATAGGAAATAAAACTCACACATGCTAAAAGGAAAGTAAACTAATTCAACTGGATAGGAAGTAACATGTTGTATCCTCTAGCAGACTAAAATTGAAATTGCAAAAAATTGAAGAAAACTAAGCTAATTCAACCAGCCTGGATGCAATATGTTGTTACCTCAGTTGAATTTACTTGAAATTGCAAGAAATAAAATAAAACTAAGATAATTCAATTGACCTGGAAGAAATCTGTTGTTACCCTAGTTGAATGTAATTGAAATTGCAAGAAATAAAAGAAAACTAAGCTAATTCAACCAGCCTAGAAGCAATCTACTATTACCCCAGTTGAATGTAATTGAAATTGCAAGAAATTAAAGCAAGCTAAGATAATTCAACTAGCCTAAAAGCAATCTATTGTTACCCTAGTTGAATGAAACTAAATTGCAGGAAATAAAAAAACTTTAACTTAGTCCTTTCCAAGATGATCATTGTCGTTACTTAAACCAACAAACATAACCATTATGTTATGCACATTTATTCAAGAAAAAAATTAAAAAATACAAACCCAATCCAAAATGCAATTATGTCAACTTAAAAAGTAAAAATAAATAACTAGATGAAACCCTACATGAATGATCAATTGCATAAACAAATACAATCCCACATAAATGATTAATTGCATAAATTAATTGATTGCAAAACAAAAAAATAATTATAGAAACAATTAAATAAATCTTTCATGAATATGACAAGAAATTGCATGAATGATCAATTACATAAAGAAATACAATTCCACATAAATGATTAATGACATAAATGAATTAAATTACACAACAATAAATTAAATAAAACTACCTACAACACTTTGTTCTATTGGAGTGAGACCTGCCTCCATAAGACAAAGTGTTGATATTATTTTATACCAACACTTACTACGTTTGCAACATAATTTAATTTAAATAAACTAAAACTAATCTATAATACAAATAAATAAATTATAATTACATATTGCAAAAATTCTAAAACTAAAATCTAAATTAAAATGAGAATTCAAAAAACATACTTTATTCTATCAAAAATTGGACTTGTACTCTAAGAGTCATTCTATGATTTATTCTATCAAAAATTGGACTTGTACTCTAAGAGTCCTTCTCATAGAATGGAGAAGGAAACCTCTTTCATACATAAATTTTCTTGCAACTAAAAGAATAAATAATAATAAATGTAGATCCACAAATTTCTCATGTGGTTTTCACAATTTTCTAATACATACATAATTCCAAGATCCTTGCTAACAACTTGTCTAAGAATTTTAAGATTCGTGTTAACTCCTATTGGATTTAAGATGCCTTTGAATACCAAATTCAAATTATGAGATGGGTGTTATAACAACTTGGTCAAAAGTCATCCCAAATGACTTTTAATAGTGTTTGACTTCTTAGATCCATGGTATATTCAATGAAGATATTCAAATATTGTGTGGGAAATCAAATCTGCACCCATATCCGCAAAAAATGATTCATTTGTCTTCAAACTATTAAAATCATAATTTGAGATAGCCAACAAATAAATTGTAGCTACACAAATTAAATTAGAAAATATGAAATTGTATAAAGATGGATTTATGCACAATGAAAATCAATTATTTGTAATTAAACCATACAACTTATATTTGAATATATTTTCCATGTTAGGGACCTAACCTCCCTAACCCCTCACATAGATAGAATGATATATTTCCATGTAATAAAGGTCGATATTAATAAGGCATAGTAATAAGGAAGAATAAATCAAATTTAAGAAGACCTAATAGAAGCTTCTGCTTCTAGAAAGATCTTCCTCTAGATTGTTCTTTTGGTAGATAGATTTAGTACATATAGGAGTCGAGATCATGATAAGTATTTGTATTGAGAATTATTGTGATAGAGAACTGCTCTGCTAGAGTTTTCCCCCTCGAAGAGGCAAGTGAACATTGTTTCCTTTCAATTAAGGTATTATTTTGGTGTCATGGTTCCTTATATTTTGTTGTTCCACTATTATTCTCTGCAACAATTTTGTTTTCTACCATTATAATAGATCTGGTACCTAACAAGTGGTATCATAGCACTTTCCTTGGCAGGAATTTTGGGTTGTTTTTTTTCAGGGCAGAGACGTGTTCCGACATCTTAAAAGTACAGTGATCTATCGTTCATCGCATAAATCCATGATCGGGGAAACATACATGCAGGAAATACAAGAGGTTTTTAAGCTCACATTGTTGGACACCCTTGTAACCCATGTTGGTACCCCTTCAAGTGGTAGTGCATCAGACAAGACCTGTATACATACTGGAGTAGGTATCCTGAAACCATCCATAGATCAACTGATTGGCTGCCTGACTACTATAGTGTCACTGAGAACAACAATTGAGAAGATACTCTCTAGTTCCTAGGTAATTGGGTAGTATGACTAAGGGTACCATCTATCCTCCTTAGTTGCTTCCCTGAGATATTGGGTCGAGTACTACTGTTTGACTCCGCACATATATCAGAGAACTATAACACAGGGAAAACCCTTGTTTTTAGGAACCTCGAAAACCCTAACCTTTGGGACTGAAACAAAACATACAAGATCTATTGTCATGCAACCTTGCTTCTTGCATTTTGGTTGTGAAATTAATACAAATTTTTTCCTATTAAGAATTTGGGCATTTCGACACTGCAATATTATTCAGATCAGAGTATAACTCCATAGGAGAAAAAATAAATTCTAGGGCCTTCCCACACCCTTATTTGTTACCTATCCCATTGTATTCCTCTTTTCGTCTTGATAATAATAATACCTATCATTTTCAACCTTTTTTTCTTTGTGGTCTCAATCCCCTTCCGCCCCCCTTAATTGTGACCTACCCCATTGGATTCCCCTTTTCGCATTGATCATCGTGATACCCTTCACCCGTAACCCCTTTTCTATGTGGAACCACCTGCCCCTTTCCTGTGCCCCCATTTCACTATGTCCCATACCCGCAACCAAGACCTTGAATCACGCTGCAATGCCTTGTCATCATATTTCTCTATGACCTAGAAGGAAGTGCAGAAAATCAATGCTAATATTACCACCATCAATTCCAACATGAATTCTTGCATATATGCCAAAATGGAAAACCTAAAACAAGACATGACGAAGGACCTCTCTGCCCACATGGAACACCAATTTGAATCCTTTACTATCCATCTCTTTGCCAAAATTAATATTCCTGGAGACCTTACCTCATCTGACCAACCTTTTCACCTCGAAGGTGATACTTCCTCCAATTCCCAAAATTTTTAGTCCCATCAATTTTAGTGTGACCTACGCTTTCCTAGAGTGGACGTGAACAAATGTGATGGCTCATATCCCATAGGATGGGTCACCCAAATGGAACACTACTTCTCTTTGCATGGAATTACCGATGAGTTGGCCAAACTCCATTATGGTGTTCTCCATTTGGATCCTGAACGCTGGCATTAGTGGCAATGGCGTAAAAATGAACTCCAAGGGTATGTGGCTTGGACATAGTTTGTTGTCGATATCTATGGATTCTTTGACACCAACACCCATTATTTAGGATGTTTGACCAAGTTGAAACAAGCTATCCCAATGGAAGATTTTATAACTACCTTTGAGCAATTAGATTTCATAATGAAGGGAATGACATATGATTTTTTCAGGGAATTCTTTGTTAGTGGCCTCAATGATGAAATACATGCCCATGTCCTCATGGATCTCCCCCAGACTTGGTTGGAAGCTACAAAATGGGCCAAGGAAGCAAAACAAATCATCTCATCCCAAACCAAAAAAACACCCTTTATTCCTCTCTAAAACCACCCTTACCACCCCTCCTACCTCTCCCCTCAAGATCCAGAAATTGAATCAGGATGAAATGGTTGAATGCCAACTTAAGGGTCTTTGTTACAATTGTGATGACACGTATTTTCCGGGGCACAGGTGTAAGGAACAAAATATTTTTATGGCTATGTTTGAGGATGTTTCTGAAGAAGAGGAAGATGTTTCTAATGTACTCGAGCTATCCCCACCAGATGATCTTAATCAACCCTTTGATCCACTAGAAGTTGAACCACTGATTTCTTTGAATGCACTCATGGGTTTCTCTGCTCCCCAAACCCTCAAGTTAATTGGCTACATTAAGAACTAGAAAGTCATCATTCTAGTTGACAGTGGAAGAAACCATAATTTTATACATTGTTGTGTTGCACAAGAAGTCAATTTCTATATTTGTCTAATTAATAATTTCAAAATCATGATTTCCAATGGGTGTTCCATGCAATGTGGAGGGCGTTGTGAAAATGTGCACCTCCAAATTGGTCAGTACCACCTGAAATATCATATGTTTTCTTTTGACATGGGAGGTTGTGACATTGTACTTGGTGCAGAATGGATATGCACTCTTGTCCCTATCACCATGAATTTCCATAAATTAACCATGCAATTCTATCAAGAGGGCCATCGACACTAGTTCCAAGGTATCACCGTAGGGTCACCAGAGATCATCAATTCCCACCGAATGGAAAATCTCCTCGTAAAGGTCATTTTATAATTATTTCCCAACTTCATTCCATTCAGGCGGTTGAGACACCCTCTATACATACTGACCTCCAATCTATCATCTCCTAACACCAAGATGTGTTTCAAACCCCCTAGGGACTTCCCCCTTCTCGAGGTGTCTATGATCATTCCATTCCTCTAGTTCCGAGAAATGTTCCTCCAAATGTTCTCCCTTATTGTCATACCTTAGCCTAGAAGAATTAAATTGAGAATATTGTTCAAGAATTGCTAGAAGCTAGTGTCATCTGTCCCAGTACCAGTCCCTATTCTTCTCCAGTAGGCATGGTACTCAATAAATAAGGAACTTAGTGCATGTGTCCTGATTTTTAAGCTCTCAACAAACTCACCATCAAAGAAAAATTTCCCATTCCTATCATTGATGACCGTTTGGATGAATTAAGTGGTGCTCAATATTTTACTAAACTTGATCTCTTTTTTGGCTACCGCCAGATCCATATGAAAGAAGAAGACATTCCCAATACTGCATTCATAACTCATGAGGGTCACTATGAGTTCTTGGTTATGCCATTCGACCTTTGTAATTGTCCCTCCACTTTTCAAAGTCTCATCAATCGTGTCTTCCTCCCTTTTCTTTGTCATTTTGTCTTCGTTTTCTTTGATTATATTCTCATCTATACTAAAACTTGGCAAGCCCATCTTTCCAATGTTGATCAAGTTCTCCAGCTACTATCTCAGCACAAACTTTTTCTTAAGTAGTCTAAATGTGCTTTTGGAGCCTCTAAAGTTGATTACCCGGGACATTGTCAACAAGGATGGTGTTAGGGTGGATCCGAAGAAAATTGAAGCTATGCAGGACTGGCCATGCTAAAAAACTCTTAAAAGTATATGTGACTTCTCGGGTTTGATAGAATATTATCATAAGTTTGTTAAGAATTATGGAAAAATTGTAGTTCCCCTCACAATGCTCCTTAAAAAAAATGCTTTCAGTTGGACTCTAGTAGCTGACCATTCCTTCCAAGCTTTGATAGTGACTATGTGGACTACTCCGATTATGGCTCTCCCTGACTTCAACAAGACCTTTGTACTGTAGTGTGATGCCTTAGGGAAAGGCATTGGGGCTTTCCAGATTTAGTATGGTTGACCTTTGGATTTCACCAGCAAACAATTGTTCGAGCACCATTTGGGATAATCCACCTAGGAAAAGGAAATGTTGGCTATTATGCATGTTGTGGATCTTTGGTGTCCTTATCTTTTGGGGAAATGCTTCCAAATAAAACTGATCATCAAAGCCTCAAGTATTTTCTGGAGAAAATAATTTCTTCACCGGAGTAACATAAATGGGTAACTAAGCTATTTGGATATGATTATGAGATCATCTACAAAAAAATAAAATAAAATGTGGTGGCTGATGCCCTCTCCAGGAAATATGAAGAAGATGGGCCCCTTTTCTCCCTCTCTTTCATTGTCGTAGATTAGATTTAGGAAGTTTGCTAGGAATGGTTGCAAGACCCCAAACTTTCAAGAGTGATCCAAACACTCCAACATGATCCACACGCTTCTCCAGAGTACTCATGGAGCCATGACAAGCTTCATTATAAATATTACTTGTATTAAAGAAAACAATCGAACCTTAAATCCACCATTCTCTTTGAGTTTCATGCTTCACCTACAGTTGGGCATTTTGGTTTTAAGGGGGAGGGCATGTTATAGACCTATCCTCCCTAACCCCTCATGTAGGTAGAATAGTATATTTTTCACGTAATAAAGGCCGATATTAATAAGGCCTAGTAATAAGGAAGAATAAGTCAAATGTAAGAAGACCTAATAGAAGCTTCCGCTTCTAGAAATATCTTCCTCTAGATTATTATTTTGGTAGATAGATTTAGAATAAATTGGAGTCGAGGGCATGGTAAGTCTTTGTATTGAGAATTATTGTAATAGAGAACTTCTCTATTGGAGGTTTCCTCCTTGAAGATGCAAGTGAACATTGTTTCCTATAAATAAAGGTATTATTTTGGTGTCGTGGTTCCTTATATTTTGTTGTTCTGCTATTATTATCTACAATATTTATGTTTTCTACTATTAAAATAGATCTGGTACCTAACATTCCATGGTCGATGGTGGTAGAATATTGAATTTTTTGGGGCCACACAACTATCCATGGAGCAACAACAACAATAATGGTAGGTGTTACAACACTAACACTGTGTTGTAGCTTCTGCGTGGGTGTTGTAGCAAAGCTGTTACAACAACAACAATGTGTTGCAACTTCTTTGAGGTGTTACAACTTCTAGGTGGGTGCTGCAACAAAGGTGTTAAAACATCAACAATGTGTTGCATCTTCTGTGAGGTGTCACAAGTTTTGTGTGGGTGTTGCAACAATGGTGATACAACATGAACACTGTGTTGCGGCTTCTGTGAGGCGTCGCAAAACAATTGTTGCAACAACGTGACTAGTAGGTGTTGCAACAACATGAATAATAGGTGTTGCAACAACGTGACTAGTAGGTGTTGCAACAATGCGGCTGGTAGGTGTTGTAGCGAGGAGTTGCAACAATTGATAAAATGACGATTTATCAAAAAGTAGAATCTAGGTTGTTGAGATATTTTGAGGATATGTTTATGTTGACATGATGATGCCTCATATTAAAAATATCAAGTACCCACTTCATATATTTTCTATTAGAGGAGTAACAACAATGACAACTTGTTCTACAAAAATCAACAGATTAACCCATTTTTCAAAGATAAATGAAAAATATGTTATTTTTCTAATATTTAACCATAATTCACCCAAAATACTAAGGAAATGGAATGGAAAAAACTTTGGGTCTAAATCTCTCACTTAAGAATTAAAATAGAGTAATACATGGTCAATAGGTAAATGAAAAGGGATTAGGAATAGGGAACAAAGGATGTAAGAAAATGACATTTATGTGGCCCATCATCACCCCCAAACTGAACATGTTGCATGCAATCTAGTACCTCTATATCAAACAAACTATATAGATGCTTCTCTTTTTCCAATTCATATCACAAGATTCATAAACCAAATGAGTATAACACACAAAATACTGACATTTCCATCACAAAATTTATCAAGACAATAAACAATATCCACAAAAAGGAGATAAGAAAAATGGACTGCATATGGCAGAGAACTTTAAATGATCATTCATTAAGCACCAAAAATATTATGTTGGATAAACATTTGAAATCTCAAGCTTTAAATCAAATTCTTTGAGAATACAATAATGTAATATCCCAAGATAGTTCTCTCAGAGTCTCAAAAAATATTATAAGTCTTTAAATACAAAGTAAATTCCTTTAAATACAATATTTGCATTCTCCCTTCAAAGAGGATTGGTATGGGGCTCCCATGGACCATCAAATGAAAAGACCTGGAATAAAATAGAAATACAATCAAAGATTATTCTGGTTTTCATAGGTAACTGAGAAATAGGAGGCAGTATGACAAATGATTGTAGAAGAAAATATACTATAAGAGGAACACAGTTGTTGCTTGACTTGCTATCATGGAAAGTTTTTGTAACACCACATGTTTTGAACCCCCATTTTAAATAATGTATTGTTACAATGCTGAGAGGCCAGGGTGCCCAAACAATTATTAAAAGGCCAGTGCGCTCAAGACATGTAATTTTTTCTATCATTATTAATAATAAATACATGGTTGGCTATTAGACGGACAAGGAATAGAGTTATAGGGGGGTATGATTCCACAAGAGAGGGGGCTTGAGGGGCTAAGTGTTTATTCCTATGTTAATTACCCTTTTTTCCTAAGGGAGGGGATCGGTTATGTGAGCTTCTTGGGGAAGGACAGGAGGTTCTTGATTCCCCATGAAGTTACTTAAACCCACCTCTGGTCTGATTGGGGGGTTTGACTAATGGCTTGTTCGCTGATTTCCTGTACGTCCATTCATTTCCCTCACGCACTTTCATGCACCCACTTACTCATTCATTGATCCATCCTCATCCACGTCTTGTCTTGGGAAAGGCGAACTGAACTACTGAGGAATTAGCCATTGTATGGTGGGTTGTAGTGGTTGTTGGTGTGATCCAACTGTGACTAGAGGCCTGCATGTCTGAGATGCGTTGGCCCGTGCCATGTTTTTCTCACAACTGCGAGTCCTGAGAGTTCCAACATTGAGATTTTGGACCAGCTGTGCTGGAGGCCCTAGAAAAAGGAGAAGGAATGCCTGAGGGACTGCATGGAAGAGAAGGGTTGAGGTCCATTCTCTTGGGTGGTATATGCTGGGTGGAAGAGAGCTGGGTACTTGGATTGTTGTGGGTGTTGGGAAACCTGTGAGAGCTTGAGAGTTGACTAGTTTGGGAGCCCAAGTACACTTTGGAACCATCCTTGTGGATTCATATCCCTGGCTCGGGGGTGACACTGCTGTTGAGATTTGGAGTAGTGGTGTCTATGGTTGGGTGGAAGATCCTTGGTCTGCAACCAGTTGGTGTTGCCTTTTTATAAAGATAAGTTCTCTTTGTTGTGATATTATTATTCGTGTATGGATGTATTCCGATGTGTATTTTAATTATCATTTAACTAAATCTTAGATTATGCATGCTTGCTGGATATTGCTGTGAATGCCGTTAAATTCTTTTCTTTTATGCATCCTTAAATTTAAAAAAAGGTATCGGTAAAAGAAAGAATTCCAAGGGAGGGCTTGAAGGTAGCGTACCCTAGCCTGTGGGTGGCTGGGTATGTTACGGTTTCCGTAACCATTTATTTGCTTGGATGTGTTTCTTTTATAGATGCTTGTTGTGGCTGAGGTGGCATAACCGCTGCAACTGTTCCTTGATTGTCTGGATTGATGATTTTGATTAATTATTTCTTTAACCATTCCTCAATGTACTACCTTAAAGGAGCTACCATGACCTCATGTCTATTTTTTTTTTTTTNATTTTCAAATTCTCTCATGTCCATGCTCGATTGGTGCAACATGTCGTCCACTTCATCATTTCTATTAATATACCTAACTAACCACTTTTCAACTTCTTCTTTAGAAATTCTATTGTTTCGATAAATTCATTTTCCCAAGCTATATTTAATGCACCAAGTTGATCTATTAATGTTTCCTTTTGTATCCATTAATAGATTAGGACCATCAAGCTCTTTTGTAAGATCAACAAGTTTAAGCAATAAATAACTTTTTATTTTTATTTTTTAAAACATCTAACTCACTTATCATTTCTCTCAATTTTTTTATTCTCTTTATCCAACATGCATCGATCTATTTCACCCAGGTAGTCAAAGGAAGTTTTTTTTTTCTTTTCTATAAGAATCACTTAAGATTAAAACTTTGGATGAGAATGTACTCACAACTTCCTTGTAAAATCCTTCATCATTCTCTAAATATTTCAACAAATATTCCTTGAAATTTTTTATTCTTGATGAAAATTTGGTAGTACTTTGAGAAAGATCCCAAATTTATTGAATGAGATCAATTATTTTGTCTATTGCATCTTCCACATACTTTCTTATGGCTTGCAACAATATTGATGAGCCTTTACATTTACTGTTTCTTTCCAAAATGTTTTCTAACACACGTGTTGGTTGAATTGTATTCAAGGGCTCTAGGAATAAAGGTATTGGAATTAAGATCGCTTCTAATTCCTTTATATTTTGTTTCAATTATGAATTTTCCCTTTCCATAGTATCAAAAGATTGCTTCAAAGATTCTCTAGTTGCACTGTGGAATTGTGCAATTTTTGATGGTGCAACCCCATCAAAATCAATTGATGATTTCCACTTTTTTTTATAACTTTTTGTTTCTTGCATTTACTTTTTCTAGTAACAATTTTTTGGATTCTCAATTGTAGGCTGCGTGGTGTAAGGTAACAGATTCTTCCTTGAATATTTCTGGTTCTTGGGTAATTAGGGATTCAATGATTTCCATGGTTTCCAATAGTCTTTGGGAAGACCAGTTGGGTTCTTCAATGAGATCATCAACATCCATTGCTTGTGGACTTTCTTGGACTTCACTTATGCTCAACCCTATTGTTGGTGTATTTCTTTTTCTTTTAATAGAGGTATACACAATATGTGATTTCTCAAGATCTTTCCTTGGTGGGTTTTTATCACCCCCATCATATGAATGTAACACCTTGTTTCCCCCAGTCTGTAAAAATAATTATGTTGGCCAAGAACTGTAGCAAACTCAAAGATGTGAATGTGTG
>ML782747.1:160992-200927 GCA_009831015.1 Picea engelmannii | reverse complement strand
TAAGAGATAGTCTTTAAATATTTATGAAGTACTAACCCACTGCAAGCACATTCTAGTCTTTCTCTTTGTCTTGTCTCGCAAACAGGTGCATTTCGTCAGTGGATTGTTCTCTTTGACTATCTCTTCTTGGGCAGCAATCTGTGCAAGGGAACCTTTTGACTTGATCTTTTATCCTTCAACCCTTCTTTAACCCAGATTGCCTTAGGGACGTCTCCCTTGGACTTGCCCTCCTAAATAGAAAGAGCTCCCCATCGAGGTGACAGTGGGTGGGGAAGCTCCTGTTACGCCGGTTTCAAGCCCTGACTCAAGCTCTTGGACCTTTTCCTACAAACCGTGCGATAACACTCCTCAACTACAACAACATTGCATTAAATATGGAGTGCAAAACAGTCTATCCCCCCTAAAAATGAGGATGTTTCATGTTCTCATGCAACACTGTATCCTTCTTTGAAAGGATAATATTGACATTAGATGTGCCTTGAAAGAAATCTTGCAAATGGGATGTGATCTACTGGAAGATATGCTCATCAAAACCATCTTTAATCTAGTATGAATTCTGGTTTAGTTATGTGGACTTGAAAATGGTTATAGAGAAGGCAAGATAGATATGACATTAGAAAACGTTGGCTATTAGAGGAGAATGTTCTTCTTTTTCAACAGTGTTTTATGTTGGTCCTTGTCAACTACTTATTTTTTTGTTGTCGGTTCTTGTGGAGCAACAACAATGCCTTGTTTTTCTCTTATCGCTGGTTCTTATGTGGCAGAAACAAGTTCTCCTATTTTTCTTACTATCGGTTCTTGTGTGGCAACAACAAGTTCTTCTATTGCTCTTACTGTTGGTTCTTATGTGAAAACAACAAGGCTTTATATTTTTTATTCTTATAGAGCAATAATAGGGAAACTTATAATCTTTCTCATGCATGGATATTGGAGTGGAGTTGAACAAGAATGGTGAGGGAATGTTATGGGATGTAAAGGTGATGGTGTTCCCCCAAACTGAAGATATTTTCCACCCCCGAGAAATGGAAAAAGATGAGGAAGTAGGATAGAGGCCTAAGTGACTTTCCAAATGCAAATCCATAACATCCAATAAATTTATATTAAATAAAAGAAAAAGATGCATACCTGCACTTACTTGAGAACTCCATGAACTTTGCAACAAGTGTATGAAAGATTGAGATAGTCCACAATGATGTAAAATTTTGCAAGAAAGAACAATGTGGGGCTTGAAACCTTGGAGCATAGTGTAAGTTGTAAACTGAGATTTCGAATGACCTTCTGATGGAGTAACGAAAATTGGAAAATATTTATTCAAAGAGAAACTTAGAAGGAATTTTTTTATTTTTTATTTTATTTGTAAACCTTGCCCACCAGTAAGTTGGTTTTCAAACAAGACCTATCTAACTGTGCCCAAAGGGTTTTCACAGTCGGAATTTTTTGTTCCCAAGGAATTCCTACCAGGAAGCTGGTTTTCAAGCATTCCAAGGTCTAATGGAGTCTGAGATAGTTTTTTACCATCAAATTTATTAATTAAGAGAATATGATAACAAGGTGACTCAACATTGTAAGTGAGTTGAGTGACTTTATTGCATGGGTTAGGGATGGATGGATGGATTTATTGCATCGGTTAGGGATGGTTGGAGAAGGAAGTAGGAAGTGATGAGGATAAATTTGTAGTTTAATAGTAGTAGTTATCTAAAGGATATTCCAAGGAAATGATTAAGCTTCAAGAGTAACCATATAAATAAAGGAACTTCATAAGCTTCAAGAGTAACCATATAAATAAAGGAACTTCATAAGCTTCAACATGCAATTTTTTCGAATCGGGAAGAAATAAATGCACGGGAATAACATGGTACCGATGAATGATAAAAAATGATTCATTTGTAGAAAGGATATTGGTGATGTGATATTGGAAATTAATTTTTGTAACACTGGTCTTCACTTTATTTTCAAATCAATTCTTCCTTTGTCTCATTTTTTATCCATCTACAAAAAAATTAGTGTTGTCATCGTCGGCTGAGACACTGTTCGATAAATATCCTAGGAAATTTGAGCTTCAAATCATGGCTCATTGAAGGAACTAGCACAACATGATGTTTCATTTTCGTTGGTTGGATAGTGATATTCCCTTTCCAAAAACATTTCTTCAAAAATCATTCTTTCATGAGTTGACCTTTCTAATCCTTCCAGGAACTACAAAAAAAATTGCACTTACCTGCAATAAAACATGATATCATGGAAGAAGGGAGGTGACAAGGCTCTCTTCATTCATGAAATATGAAAAAATTGACAATTAGTGTATAAAAGAGAGATCCAAAGAAAACATAAACAAAGAAAAATATTTTTTTCACCTGCTAAGGAGTGCTGGCCAACTAGACTTCCTAGCAATGTTTTGTTGATAACTTCTTCATATGATGTATGATTGAAGTGATTATAGAGCTATAATAAATTATATTCATAGGTCTATGTACAATGTAAATAAGTTTTTAAAATTCCATGAAATGATATGCCAAACATGTTGAGAACAACACACATGACAAAGTTATTTTTTATTTCTAGCCTAGAGCAACAATCATGGTTTTGGGTGTAAAATTTTTATTTGATGACATATTGACATGATTCCAATTGTAGATGAAATTATATTCATTTAAGTGTCTCCAATAGAAACATGTTTTGAAAATAAGAGGAATTGATGGGTCAAATATGCCTATGAACAAACTAAGAAACAAAGTTTGACCAGTGCAGATTTAGGATATGTAGTTAATATTTTGGGAATACGTTTCTCATATGATATCAAAATAAAGTGATTAAAATTTAATTATAAAGTAGATTCATAAGAGAGTGTGTTATAACCCTATGTTTCATAGCATCACTTGGTGATTGAAATTTCTTCCTCTAGTCATATTTCATTGTAAATAATATTTTATTCTGTAAATGATTTACAAAAAAAGAAAAGAAAAAAGAAAATGAAAATGAAAAAGAAAAAGAAAAAGAAAAGAAAAAGAAAAAGAAAAAGAAAAAGAAAAAGAAAAAAAGAAAAATAGAAAAAAAAAGAGGGCATAAAAAATAATAAAGACAAAATAAAAAAAAAAGAGAAAAATATAAAACCCCATCAAAAATAAATTTAGTTTGAATCATACTATATAATCATGATCAAACTTGTTGAATTTATGTTGATAGGTTAGAGAATAAGTTTGTTCAAACAATTTAATCTTGGCCAAATTAGATAGGTTAGAGAATAAGTTTGGTCAAACTATTTAATATTGGCCAAATTGGCTAGGTTAGAGTAATAATTAATCCAATAGTTTAAGCTAGATTAATATGTTAGATGACTAGGTTAGGAGATAGGTTAGTGATTTTGTTTTCAAGAAAAAATGGAAAGGGGATTGTTAAAAAACCCTTTGTTAGAATAAATTTGGGTATTTTTACCTTAGGAAAATAAGACCATGGTGTAAAAGGGAAAATTTGAGCTTAGCGCTACCCAACGCATATTTTTTATACTAAGTTTCTAACGGATAAGACCTTTTTTTGTGTAGTGGGTAATTCTCGAACACGTTGTCAGCGACAACATCCCATCACCTCAGAGAAAGATGATTCTCAGTGCATTTCAACCCCCCTGACCTTTCTGCTTTTAATGGTGGGGTGGGGGGGGGGTCTGGAAAGTGGTTTCCCCCGTGCTGGTCTCACCTAACATGGCGCTCTCACATTGTTTCAGAGCCCCCCCGCTCCAAAATTCGCTTACCACCTACCCTCCCTTTGAAATCTCACCAAACCACTACATAATACTGCTCACCGCACTTCGCCACCGTACCCCACTCCCACCTGCCATATGTCCCATCCTACATACCCATTATCTAATCAAATCACTCCCCGTGACTGTTAACCACCCCGTCATCACTCCATGCCATAACAAACACCTCCATCAAACTATAAAATCCCATTTCATCACCTTGTAATTCCATTTGTTGATGCATACATTGTGGACACCACACCAAAACAAGCTGTCAATCCAACCTCCACAAATTCTCACTGTCAACAAGCACATTTTTCCCGGGTAATCACAGTTCCACCATTACTCTACCTTAAATCTTTGTAAATCATGTCCCCTAATGCCAAATCTACTGATATGACTGAGAACCCGATCCTTCCCCCTCCTGTTGACCTGGACCACATCCCATTGGCATATAAGGATTACAAGATCACAGACCTAAGGTGCGAATTCTACTTCTTCAAATTGCACTCTTGGCTAAGAGACATATTTCTAGACCAGAGCGATGAAATTGGACTCTGGGAGTCCAATTTACCTCGGTATATGTTCCCTCAGACCCACTCTTTCCCCAAATTCTCCCTCAAATGCCAAGCTCGTTATTTGCCCGACCAAAGGGCCATTGTTTCCTCCTCTGGTGAAACCCTGTTCAAAATTACCCCTGATTCTATTGACCACTTGTTGCAAATCCCAAGAAGTGACTTTGCCATCCCATTTTCCATTGAATCCGTGAATGACCTATAGACTTTCTACTAGAGAATTTTCTTTTATCTATTTCAAATGGTCAACTTCTCACCACTAATGCATCTTTGTTCGATCCTTGCACATTCTTCCTTCTCATTTATTCTGAAAGTAGAGATGCAACCAAGTATTCTAGTGCTAATGTGGTTGAATTAATCCCTATAGCGATGACTAAGTTATCCCATGAGTCTATAAAAGAACATAATAGGCTAACACATTTCTCCTCCTCAGTGATGTTAATATCCACATAACATAACTAGCTTATTATGGTATTAAACACATTTAAATGCTCAGTCACCGAAATTTCCTCACTCATCCTCATAAGATACCATTTCTTTCTAAGAAACAACTTATTTACTAGAGATTTCGACTGGTACAAGCCTCCCAACTTGACCCACAGTTTCTTGGCTAAATCTTCACCCGAGACATTCAAAAACACCAAATCTACAAGACAAAGTAGAATCGTACCCCTTTCCCTTCTCTCAAGTTTCTCCCATTCTTCCCTCGGAATACCTGTCAATATGGTACCTTCATAGACTGTTTCCCATTGTTCTCAATCTACAAGGAGATCTTTAATTTTAATCTTCCAAAGCTAAAAATTATGGCCATTGAATTTTTCAATCTTTATTCTCGAGCTACTCACCATTCTTTAAGCACAACTTTAAAGGTCTCTAACTTACGAATCTTATTGAACCTAGGGTTGATCTCATATCCAAGGTTGTTAAACCAAACTTTGATACTACATGTTATAAAATTAAATGCTTACATGCAAAACCTAATAGAAGAGAGGAAGAAATATTTAGGCTATAAAAGAAATGGAAAAACAAACATTCATTACACAGAGATTTTACCCTGGAAACCCAAACGGGAAAACTAGCATTCCTTGAGTGTCTTTCTCCATTTTTGTCTTATTCATTCAGAATAAAAGGTTACATGCCTAACCTTGTTCTATACCTAAGACACAATCAACATCAGACCTTCTTTATTTACACAAGAACAAACATGTAGCTAATTGGGCTTACATATACATGATCAACAACCTCTAAAATGATTTATCTAAATATTATATAAAGATTAGCTTTTACAACATTACAAAACACCTTATTTGTAGGCTTTACAATAGGAAAAAACCTAAAGAAAGGTTCCCCAAAAATGGTTATAGATATACGCAGATCATTGGCTACAAATCCCACAAACCTTGGGATTCTGTTACAGTTGACTACCAAGTCATATTACTAGTTGAATATTTGTCGGCCTTCATTCGATCTTCAATTAGTTTCCACACGACTTCCTATCAACCTCTTGTTGGTTGACCTCTTCAAATTTATTTTGATTACTTCGACTTTGACTTTTCCTGGTCGATCCACCTCGACCTTCGAATTTCACTGCAAATAATATAAAAACCCAACAATAACCTCATAGTCATACCTATCAATTTTCACATGCAACTCTATGTGACTAATTTCAGATGTGAAAATTGCTTCCTAGTGATCTAACTATCACTAAAAAAATTTACACTAAAATTATTGAATAAAAACATATGCAGTGGAAACAACAAGATGAGAGATGAATCATCAATACACAAGAGACACAATAATTTTGTTCTGTAACTTTATCCGATCCTTCAAATGTGAGGAAAAAAAACCAGTCTTCTCAACCAATACAATATCACCAAATACGAGGACAAACATTTCCTTCCAAAACAAGATAATCCGAGGACAAGCTTGTCCTTCCAATACAAAACAAAAAACCAAACCTTAACTGTATTTTGGAAATATCCTTTGCTCACAAATCTACTATAGACCACTTGTATAGCCTGCTGATGTCACATTCCAGCCTGTACGGATATGTACCTACCAAAAAAACCAGATACATGATTCACCTTACTGGCAACCCATGAACATACTTGGTTTTCTCTCCTGCAAATTGTGTATACCCTATATGTGATTTGTCCTTTTTCAACCCATGTATATATGCACTTCACCCATCTACAAACCATGTATGAGTACAAAAAAATGGTATGGTCACCTCTGTACACTTCACTCTCTACCAACTTATTTATCCTAGGCCATGTTTTCCACCTTGCAGAATTTCCTAGCTGAGATCACCAATCCTCCTTGACATAATTGCAGGCTCACTTATGCCAATTCCATTCTTCCACAATGATGATATAATGTCACAATGACATCTAGCCTTTATATAGGAGTCCATTGAGTGATTTTATGATCCCTTCTTAAACTAAACAATTAATTAGAATATTTTAATCCTGTTTATAGGTGTGGCACCCCCACAAAATCCCACAAAGCCCATCAACTTTCCCATGAGGCCCTAGCCTCATTTATAGGTCAATTTCACTAAAATGAAAGTCAAAACTAGTGCTAATGAAAATTCCCACATGCCTGATACCTTTTTCTCTAGTGGGAATGCCTCCCAAAGATACAAAAAAAAACACTCCCTCTTACCGAGGGAGGTATCCCATCATCCAACATCTGGATGCACCACTGTCACATATAGTAGATATAGCTATGGATCTACCACCTCATCTTTACTCCAACAGTCCAAAATGGCTACTCCCTCTCTCATTGGTCATTGAACTCTGTCAACATAAGATCTATTACCATAGTTTGACTCCACTCATCCTGACTGGTTGATATTGATGTCTAATCTATCTAACTGGATGCATCCATGGTCACTAGAGAACAACCTATAGTCTAGTTTGTCTGACTGGCCACATCCTCAGTCATTGAGTAACAATCAGTCTAACTGATCACATCCTCAGTCATTGAGTAACAATCAGTCTAACTGATCACATCCTTGGTCACTATAACACATCCTACTATCCATTCTATTTGAATCTCCACATCTTCATTCCTTGAGGAAAAATATGTCTGAATGGTCACATCCTCAGTCACTAAATCAAATCATCCTATGTAATCTACCTCATTTTCTTCTCCCTCTGTGACTAAAGAAAATCCCACTCCTCAGTCCTCCTAACTGGCTGCCTCCTCTGTCACTATAGGAAAACCAACTGAAAAAAGTGTATCCTCCATGGAGGTCTCACATGCCCTAGAATCCTCCTGCCTATGAATATCCTTTCTAGCCTCCTCAACCCATGACACATGTCTATTATTCCTAGCATATGTCTCTCTCCCAACATAACCTGAGGGGGAAATCCCTCTAGATGACCATCTCTCCCTCTGAGCTAACTAACTCTCCCTGAGATCAGGCTCACTCTAAGATCTCACGATCCTCTTGAAAATTGACTCCCTTTGAGTATATACATCCCCTGGGGCCATATGCTCCATGTCCACTATCCTCTGCATAGTCCTGTAAGGCTTCTTCTCCCTTCTAGATCCTGAGGGATGAATCCCTATGAACTCTAGCTCCCTTTGAGCGTGTACCATTGGCGGGGTCACCTGCCTCACCACTCGTGGAGTTACTTGCTCCTACTCATCTTTATTTATTCTCTTGCTATTCACAACACTCACAGGATATCCCCTCCGCCTATATAGGTTTCCCTCCCTAACTCCAAGAACCATTGTTGATTTGAAGCTAGACAGTCTAGACATAGGCAATACCTATCCATCTTGAAATGATAGATGATATCCCTTCCTCTCAATATCCAAGAATGAGAGGAAAATCCTCTTGATTTGTGGCACCCAAAACACATTGAACACCCTTAGTATCTCTCCTGAATCTAATCGAAATAATACAATACCAGATCCTCATACTGAATGCTTGGCTCCTGTTCCAAGATCCACACACAAGTCTAATCCAGTCTCTGTGAGAGTGTCAAACAACACTCTAGCACCTGTCATATATCAAGATGCTCTGCTATCCACAAACCATCTCTTCCTGCTAGAGACAATACCTGAAAGGGCAGAGACCAACAAGATATCCCTATAGAACCTATGTACAACCTCATCAACCTCTGCTGCTGATGCCTACTGCCTTCTTCCTATTCCCTTCCAGTGTGGACACTGTGAAGCATAGAGCCCAAAATCATGACACTAAAAAAATATGATATTACTAAGATCCTTTTTCTATATCAACTTTGGAGATGCTTCCCTCTCAGGAGAAGCCTTTCTCCCTGACATAGCTCTTCTATATAGAGAATCCATTCCACCCTTCCTAGTGTGGGATAAAAAGGTCTATTTCTCATTACTACTACTCTTTAACACACCTCCATATCATCCCTAGATACCGACTGGGTCTCCTCTTGGATGTAATCTATCCATAGTCTGTCAAAGTCTGGAAACTTGTCCCTTACATAAATCCCCTACACAAATGGCTCCCCTTACATGGGAAGACCTCTCAATGCTACATTTACCAACTAAACATATTGCACTGTCTCACCAATATCTATGAGATGATCTTGGATATGAGTAATATTCATAATATAACTGAAAATTGTGTCTTCAGTGGACATCCTGACAATTTGAAGCCGATGCTTCAAGTGTAACATCCTACCAGTATTCTTGTTTTGGTAAAGATTGACCAAATCATCATACATATCCTTGGCAGTTTCTTTCTCAGCATTGTGAGGAATCAAGTGGTCCTTTACAAACTCTAGAAATACCTACTTGGCCTTCACTTCCTTCTTCTTGTGAAATTCCAAATCTACTGGATCAATTGGGCTATGAACCACATCCTCAACATACTCCTTGAGGTCATTCTCTTCCAATAGAAGAGGAACCATTTCCTTCCAAGCACTAAAGTTGGTTGTCCCTTCCAGCCTATCCTCCAGATTCAATTTATTCACCATATTGACCTTCTTAGAAAAAGAACAAGAACAACAAGTACAACACTCTTCCGGTGTTGTAGCCACCAAAGTGTCTCAAGATGACCCACTTCTCTTCAAATACCAAGATCTGATACCATGTCAATTTTCACATGCAACTCTATGTGACTAATTTCAGATCTGAAAATTGCTTCCTAGTGATCTAGCTATCACTAAACAAATTTACACTAAATTTATTGAGTGAAAACATATGCAGCAGAAACATCAAGATCAAAGATGAATCATCAATACACAAGAGACACAATAATTATGTTCTGTAACTTTATCTAATCCTTCAAATATGAGGACAAAAACCAATCCTCTCAACCGATACAATATAAAAAAATATTAGGACAACCTTTTCCTTCCAAAACAAGAGAATCAAAGGAAAACTTTGTCCTTTCAATACAAAAAAAAAATCCAAACCTCAACTATATTATGAAAATATCCTCTACTCACAAATTTGTTGTAGACCACCTATACAACCTAATTTTATAGCCTTAATATCCACCCTACAGGTCAGAGAGGAAGCCATTAGTGGATAGAATCCTTAATGAAATTTTTTCTTGAGGTTTGACCCTTTCTTGATAATTTTTGGAGGGCCTCACGTGACACCCAACATGTAGTAAGTGATGCCTCGCTAGACAATAGTTGCTCAACAAATGAGGCACTATTAAACTTCTATAAAATGCGAGTTACAACGAGAGGGGCAATAGATGAGTTGGATATTAGTGGTAATATCCTAAGAACTCATGTCATTCAAGTTTCTAGTGGTCTCTATAAGATCTATAAGTCTCTCCCAAGCCTCCTCCAAGAGCTATATAGCAAAGGAAATCCTTGAACAAGATAAGAAAGAGTTCAATAGAAAAATTATGCTGCCAAATTGTAGAATTATTCATATAGAAGTAACTAGAGCCTAGCATGATCAAGGAGATGTAATGAGAAGCAAGGAGCAAGGATATTGAAGGAACCTACATGAACACTTAAGGTATGCAATTTTGATGCAATTTTCCATTTATAATATAAGATCATTTGGTTTCCCCCTACAATTGTTTGCAGTTGAATAACAAGTGTTCAGATCTGATTCATATTGTTATAGATCTGAATGAAAGCTAATTAGATATAGGATTCTAATCATAAATAGAAAATTAGAGAAGTTTTTGTTTGTATTTTGTATACAGGGAGCAAATTGTCAAGCTTGGAGCTGGAACTCTAGGACTGCAATAACTAGGAGATATGAAGGACCACCTCTTGAAAGGTATGCAAATATTCTCCTTTCTATAGGATTATAGTGAATCCATATCTTTGAATTTAGATCTAGGAAACCTTTTAGAAGTATGCCCCTTCCTGTCTAGGATATCTAGGCTTATCCTAGGGAGATCTTACTGATCCATTTAGTGATATCCTTGTGATAATTTTTCCCATAACATATTGACGACTCCAATGGGGAGAATCTGTTCTTTTAAAATCTCTTTGCCTTGCTTTGCCTCTATTTTTGTTGTTTGAATCTTTTTTTCTTCCATTAAGGGTTTCAGGGCTCAGATCTAGTATATCTGAGAGGTCTGGTTCATATCTAAATATCCATAACATTCCCTTCTCTCTCAAAAATTCAAAATTTTTATAGGCCTCGCCTATTTCACCTATGCCCCCTCACATGTTGCCTCACTTGTGTCCCACGAGGCTGTTAGGTAGCTAGAGAGGTAGTGGAGGCCATTCATTGTAAGGTGGACTAGGTACACTATATTATTAAATAAGACCCATTATGGTAGTTAGATATAATAAATGGGTAGTTAGATATAATAAATGTAAGAGGAATTCTTAGAAGGTTCTACTTTTAGAAGATTCCTCCTCTAGAATGTTCTTAGGTGATGGTAGCACCATAAAAAAGGGTTAAAGCAATGTAATGGGATATGAAGAGAAGTATTGTATTTGGAGATGAATCTCATTAGGAGGAATCCCAATCGAAGAGGAAAGTGAACATGAGAGGATCCCTTCCATAATAGGATCCATTGTATGGTGTTGCCCTAACCCAAAGGTTTTGATATAATAAAGTGGTGGTTTTCTATATTGTTCCATATATCTTGTGTGGTGATTGTATTCCAATATATTTTGTACTATTGTAGTATTTTTTATTTAGGTATTTGGAACTTAACAAGTGGTATTAGAGCACTTTCCTTGGCAGAAAGTGTGGGCAAATATTTTTATTTTTTGCAGATTTAGTTTTTAGGAAAAACAAAAAGACGTCTGAGACATTTCATACAATTTATGTAGGTTTTGGTGAAAAAATTGAAAAAAATAGTTGTATATATGAGTTCCTCTCAGAAAAACACCCAAGTTAAAAAACAAATCGTCTGAAACCGAGTCTAGGAAGTCAAGTTATTTGCATTTTAAAATTTGCAATTTCAGGGTTTTTTTCGCTGATGACCGCGCGATTTTTATGATTTCTGTAACAACTGGGGATAAATTTAAAAAAAAAAAATTGCATATATGAGTTCCTCTCACAATTTCACCTGATTTAGAAAAAATAATCGTCCAAATAGGAGCTATGGAAGTGAAGATATCGCTGATTTAAAATCAACCATTTTTTTTGTATTTTTTGTGACGGTGACGGGACTGCAGAGTTCATAAATTTTCACGGGGTGCTCAGATTTATACCAAATAAATGCCATTGGATAATTAATTTTAAGAGATTAATTTTGGTATATTTTATGTGGTGTTTCCAATGGATATTCCCTCTCAAACCCTCGAATAAATTCCACAGATGACTAAAGCATTCAAAACCCAATTTTATGACACATTGCATGACCTTGTAGATAGCCTCACATTGCATGACCTTGCAGGTGGCATCAAGGATAGTTTTCATAGTATTCAAGATTCATTGAATAACATGCAGGAGAGATATCTTATGGTAGACACCAGGGATGAATATAATCAAGAAGTATATGTTTGGTATGATTTTGAGGCCGATTGTGATGATTGGCATATGAATAGTTTTCATTTATGGGAAGCCAACCACTTTCATATTTTATTTGATGACTCTAATCAACCTTCTGTAGAGAACATCAATGTGACAAATAAGGAGCCAATTATTATTACTAGTGTCCATCCTGCATATTCTACAGTGGTATTATTCCTTTTCAATTGTTTGTCGACGTTTCAGATCCACAACAGGATCCATCTTCAGGACAAAAAAGCCTGAGGAAAAACAAGAGAGGAACCCTAATAAATATTAATGAGAAGTGTAGGAAACCTAAAGTCGGCTGTGTGAAACCCTAGGTTTGAAAATATTTTTTAGAAAAGGTATTTAATAAAGATTTTGTTTATTAATAAATTAAGAGGTTTTTGATTTAATTTAATAATCCAAATGGTATTAATATTATTATTAGTGTTTATGCTAATTATAGGTTAAATTAGGGTTAATTTTCATGGTTCAACCAACCTTTCCCTGGGGGCACATCCCTTGGGGGAAATTGGAGTCTTCTATTTGTCCATACATCTGGTCCTATAGGTTTCTTCCCTGAGACTAGCACTGGGAACCCTTTTCATGGAGGGTCCATTTTCCCCCTGGGGGCAATCCCCCTGGGAGATTTTTTGGTGTCGGGATTAGTCATGGTTCTGCAAGTGCCACCATCCCTGGGGGAAATCAATTTCCAACCATTTATTGAAATTCCAAAAATACCAATATAGGAGGACTACAAGGTCCATCTGGGACAACATATACTTCACCTACCACCTAGTCCTCATTCACACCGCTGTCATTTCTTACAATGTTCGATTTACTATATTTGTCATGGTTAATGAATGAACCTATATCCCACGACCCCTCATGGATGAATTTTTCGTCCAAATTACCGTCAGACATTCCTAAGTTTGATAGAAATATAGGAGAGGACCCCTCTACACACATCATGACATACCACTTATGGTGTTCATCCAACTCGTTGATGGATGATAGTGTGAGATTGCGTATTTTCCAGAGATCCCTGATTGGAGCTGCTGCCAAATGGTATATTGAAATAAAAGGTGGTTCTTTTAGAATCTTCAATGACCTCGTAATGTCTTTTTTAACGCATTACCAATTTCCAATTTGGTATGAGATAGGAACACGATTTTTGACTTCTTTGCATCAAAACAATGCCACCCATATTTTTGATCATATACACGAGTGGTGTCGGAGGTGTAGAATTATTAAGACTCATATTCTGGACAAGCTCCTATTGGAGTGGTTCACCAAATCCCTCTTACCACCCATGTTGAGGGATGTAGCTATGGCTAGGGAGACCACTAACGAGCAAGTTATTTTTCATGCCCAACATATGGATTTGATTAATTCTTAGTTGGGTACTTTGTATGATATCATTATAAGTGCTCCTTTCCTGTCAAATGATCCTTGTCAACCTCACCTAGGACCCCATGCTATCGGTGTGGTTGGTTCTATCTCCCATGCACTCCCCAACTAGCTAATTGATCAACTGAGACAATTGTTTATTCAATCATAATTGTTAGTTGCAGGAACTAGTGATGAAACTGTTGCGGTCCCTACTCAAAACTCCAAGGTGAATTCAGTGCATTCCATGCAGCTGAAGAATCCTCAACAACCTGGAGGAAAGAAAAAGAGAAAAAAGAAGAAAATTTCTTCTAATGAGAAAGGGACTCCCACTATCCAAACTTCCAAGGAGGGAGGAAATAAAGAAAAGTGGAAGATTCTTTTTACCTGCACGATTTGTGGAGATGACCACCCTAACCACCAGTTCCAAAGAAAATATGAGGTCCAAAAATTCCTATCAAAACAGAGGACTCCTCAGTAGCCTGTCGTCTTAACCCATCCTTCCCCCTCTCAACCTCAAAAAATGGTTGCCACAAATCCTTCCCCTCAGACTGGGGGCATCGTAGGTACTCCTCACCACGAGGGGTCTCCACAAAATTCTCCTATTTATATGTGTGACCACATGGTCAAATTGTAGACACGATTAAAAAACTACGAAATTCCCAAGCCTTCCAATGCTGCCCCTAAAGAAACATCTTCATCTCAACCTAGTGGCCCTTTCTAGATAGAGAATCCTTTTCTTGATGCATCACTTCACCCCTTGAAGGGATTTATTTGATGTACGATGCATAATATCAACACATGGGCTGCCCACAACTACAATATTGTGGAATATTTATCCGAGACACCTTGTGCCATGTCGGTGCTTGAATTTATCCAAAGCTACCCCACGTAGCAGAAAGCCTTGATATCAACCATAGGTGGGGTTGATCCCTTGGAATCAAGGTTAATTACCTTTAAAACTACCCAAGTTAATCATTGACTCTTCCATTGGGTTTCTTTTAAAATGATAGTGCGAACGTTAGGGAGAAACATCTACCAGACAATGGTGTATGAAGGAGCCTCGACTTGCATTATGTCAATTTCTTGTTGGAAATCCCTTGGATCTCCCAAGTTTGATATGCCCGCTACACTTTTAAAAGAATTCAATGGACACATGTTCCAATCCCATGGAATAATCACCACCTTACCCATCGATTTAGGTGGTAAGACTATCTCCATTTCCATGGAGGCCGTCGACGCATCACTTGAGTACAATCTGTTACTTGGGAATAGTTGGTTCTATGAGATGACTGCAATTCTCTCATCGGTCTTTAGGGTCCTATGCATCCCTCTCCAAGGGAAAAATGTTACCATCGATCAAATTGCGTTTTTTACCCCAGACCTTGAATCTAGTGCAGGGTCTAATGTACCCTTTTTCGGTGATACCAAATAGTATGCTTTAAACATTGGTGCAAGGATGTTCAAAGATCCTTGAATTATGGGAATGTTTATGTTATGAACCAAAATGTTGAAAATATCATAAAAAAAATAGAAGTACACACCATGTAAAAAATTTCAATGTGGAGCACAACTCCAATGTAGATAAGTTACACAATAAATCCTTAAAGAATAGGGGAACCCCCTCCAAATAGCCATCTACCTTTCATACTTCACAATTCACCTGTCAATAATGAATACATGATCTCTTATATATAGCTATTCAAACTTGCACATGAGGCCCCTTTATCATTAGGCCAACCCTATTACTGTAATATAGGGTCATTCTACTTTTGTAGATACACCCTATGTAAGATAGGGTATCTAACCAGTCATATTGACTAGTCTCAAACAAGTGTTCTGGGTAAAACAACCATAACTTCGTCATAGATGATCCAAATTGCGTGAGACCAATTTCATTGGACCATGGAAATTCTGTAGTATTTCTGGTACTATTTTCAGAATGTACACCATGTACAAAATGTCAAAGTGGAGCATAAATCTAATATAGATAATTTACACAATAAATCTATAAAGGGGCCTCATGATAATAGGTGAAATTTATCCTGTGTAAGATAGGGTTCGAGAATCATCTTGAATTTATTCATCGCATAATTTTCGCTATAATTTTTTTTTGTGATGTTTCAGACCCTGAAACTTGGAGCATATTCATATAAATTATCAAGGTATATGTGATAAAAATTTAGGCTTCTGGGTCATCCTACTTTTTTAGATACACCCTGTGTAAGATAGGGTATCTCACTAGTCATATTGGCTAGTCTCAAACCTGTGTTCCGGGTAAAACAACCATAACTTCTTCATAGAGGATCCAAATTGCATGAGACTAGTTTCATTGGACCATGTATAGTCTTTAGTATTTTTGGTACTATTTTTAGAATGTACACCATGCACAAAATGTCAACATGGAGCACAACTCCAATATAGATAAGTTACACAATAACTCCTTAAATAATAGGGGAACCCCCTCCAAGTAACTAAATACCTTTCATACTTCACAATTCACTTGTCAATAATGAATACCTGATCTCTTATATATAACTATTCACACTTGCACATGAGGCCCCTTTATCACTAGCCTGACCCTATTATTGTAATATAGGTTCATCCTACTTTTGTGGATACACCCTGTGTAAGATAGGGTATTTGACTAGTCATATTGACTAGTCTCAAACATGTGTCTAGGTAAAACAACCATAACCTATTCATAAAGGATCCAAATTGCGTGATATCAGTTTCATTGGACCATGGAAAGTATGTAGTATTTTTGGTACTATTTTCAAAATGTACACCATGTACAAAATTTCAACGTGGAGCACAACTCCATTAATATAGATAAGTTACACAATAACTCCTTAAAGGGGCCTCATGATAATAGGAAAAATTTAGCCTGTGTAAGATAGGGTTTGGGAATCATACTGAATTTATTCATCATGTAATTTTCACTATAAATTGTTTTCTGTGATGTTTCAAAACCTGAAACCTGTAGGATATTGATATAAATTATCAAGGTATATGTGATAATTTTTTTAGCTTCTGGGTCATCCTACTTTTTTAGATACACCTTGTGTAAGATAGGGTATTTGACTAGTCATATTGACTAGTCTCAGACATGTGTTCCGGGTAAAACAACCATAACTTCTTCATAGAGGATCCAAATTGCATGATACCAGTTTCATTGGACCATAGATAGTCTGTAGTATTTCTAGTACTATTCTCAGAATGTACACCATGTAAAAAATGTCAACGTGGAGCACAACTCCAATATAGATAAGTTACATAATAACTCCTTAAAGAATAGGGGAACCCCCTCCAAATAACCAACTACCTTTCATACTTCAAAATTCACCCGTCAATAATGAATACATGATATCTTATATATAACTATTCACACTTGCACATGAGGCCCCTTTATCACTAGGCAGACACTATTACATATGTATTTACACATTACATGTACATTTAGGCCCATATATGCCCTCCCTTGGGGTCATATCATATACATTTAGCCATATGTATGCCACCCTTGGGTCATAAAAGTTTAACCTTCCTCCACCATATCCTAATGCAATCATCTCCCCCATAAAAAATGATTTTCTCATCTAACAATGGATCCATTAGGTCTTTTGATCCTTGGGTGGTACCCAATTTCGAGGATGTTGAATCATTTGGAGCAACCATGCCACTCACTATAATTTATATTGTCGATCTTACGATCCCCTCAACATCTGCTGATACTGGTCAACAACTCCACCCTCATATGGAGTGTGATCAACCTACTCCACCCATACGGGTTTTTGACTCTCTAAGTTCACATGAATTCCTTGATTTTGATTTTCCTTCAGAAAATTCCATCTTGGAAGTCATGGCTTCTACAGATAAGCCTAGGAAAGATGAGAATCATAGATAATCCATCCTCTATAGTTTGGAACCCATGAGAGCTAGCATGATGAGCTTTGATCCAAGACTGGAGCCATTTACTGGGACACCTAGTGAAACCCCTAGTCTTGACCCTTTTACACCTCGGTTATGTTTTTCAAAACTTTCCACCGAATTATTTTCTTCCCCTTCCATTGAGGATTCACGTTTCGTACCCCTTTTATGTTTTTATGGATTCCATCAAGGATCTTCCCTAGCTCGCGAGACTACTCACAATGAGTATCTTAGTATGCGAAAATTCTATCCCCTATGGGATGGCCCTAGCATTGTGAGCCATATGATGCTAATATTGGCTCATGGGTTCATTAACAATGACAAGGATCCTTGGCCTGAGCCTAGCTGTGGTATCTACTTGGTGCAAAGCATCGATATGTGTAGTTCCTTGTACATAGGTGTGTAGTGTGAGTGATTTTGTTTTTCCTTTCTCATATCCAAAAAATCCAAAAATATATTCTTTTTTGAGATTTCACTATGCGTTTTGACCTTGGAATCTAGTTTACATGTGATTCAAAGGATTCTAGGGATTTTTTTTATAAAGATGGCAACATCTACTATACATGAGGTATATATTTCTAAACTGGCATATAGGGATATGTTTGTCCCTGCACTTTTCGATTTTCATTATCAACTGTCCATACTTCCAACAATATGCCTTATGTTCGAACCCGATCGGTTGTGACTTTCACCACTCTTTTGCACGTCGTAACTATTTCGGTAGTGCCTACCCTTCATGGGCACCCTAGCTAGCACCCAAATTTCTATTTGGTTCCCATGTTGTGTTTTTCTCATAGGCCCGAGATCCCTCCTTTAGACCCATCATGACTTGAAGATTGAGCCTCATTCTCCTCTCTTCACTTTTATTTTGGCCATATCCCATGGGGGTTCCCAAAATTTTTCATGTTTCTTAATGGTATCCTATGCATTTACTGCTCGTGCCATGCCTCCCTCCACTATGTTGTTGTTTTACCATATCCTGCTTACCATATGCAATAGCCTTGACTATATGTCTCTTGCATTATTTGGCCTTCGCTTTGCGTCTACCCACCTAGGGAAAGAACAACTGCTAAGAGTGGACCTCACTTGCTAGTACCAGCCACATTATTCATTTCTTAGGTTGGTTCCATGTGCTTGGAACATATGATCATTTTGTTACGTCACTCGTTCTCTCTTGACGAGTCTCCTTTAAGCTCTTTTAAAACTCTTTAAACATGGAAATATTTCCGAGTGAGCTTGTTTTCTTTCACACTCATTAAATGGTTTTAAAGGACATCTATTCGGTATAAGTTTAATCATTTTATAGGTCAGATGGACTACTTACTAAAAAGGAATACTATAGTCCACCTGGGCTAGAAGAGTTCTCCCTTGTATTGTTTTATACTTTTTTGGGCTCGGGGGACTATATGTATGAAAAAGAACATCGGTCTTACTTGGGTAACTATTTCATGCTCTTTAAACCATGAAGAAGAATGAGCATACCTATTTCATTATTTTGTGCTCGTTAAACCATGAAGGAGATGAAAAATACAAAAATTAAAAATTAAAAAAAAGTGGGGGTTTTTCATCATTGGTATATTCTCAACATGGTAGTGTCATTTGAGTTACCCTTGAACATGGAACCTGTTTGAGTCCTCATCATTCAGTTGGGTTTTATCTTGCCTATGATCCATCCCAGTAATAAGAGTCAAAGATACTCCTTCAGCTGATTACTCTTCCATTCATCATGGAGAGTGTTTCAATGCCTCCTGCATTGTTGCATTATATTCGTCCATCTCTCATGTCTTGCTACAAAGTCACCATTATGTCGTGCTATATGTTCAAGGGAAGTTTAAGCCTGAGTTGACCATTTTCTGTTTTGTTGTCTTTCTGAGTCGACCATTTTCTGTTTTGCTGGCTTTCTGAGTCGACCATTCCTATGTCAATTGTACTTCATGATACTCTCTCTTCACATCATCTCTCGATGTTTGTTTCATTTCGATTGATGGGGGGTACATCAAGGCCCAACTTTGAAGGATATATTCCTATTGACTTTAACACATTATCTATGATAGGGATATAGAATCCAACTAGTACCTTGGAGCTTGCAGTCATCAATGGCATACCTCCTTGTGATCAATAGTGGGTTTTACATCATTGACTTCTGATCGATTGATTCTACAAGTGTTTGAAATTAGATCCTCTATTCACACTCGTTAGATTGTACTAGATACCTTGGATTCCATATTAATCATTGGTGGGTGCCCTCACGTCTATTAATGGTATACATCACTGATCGGTAATCAGACGGTTTCTACCATGTTCAACATCAAATCATTTATTCGCATGATGTAGATTCATACCATCGGGGTTTGGGACGAAGACCTTGGGTTTGGGGACACATCAATCCTTTAAAATATCCCCTACCAAGTTGCGTTGCAGGATATCACTTGCATATGAAGACTTCCTAGGAACTCTCCTTAGTGATCATTGTCTTCCTGACATCTGTATGTTGTTTCATAGATCCACATTGTATCTTTTAGTGGATATGATTATGTTCCCGACATATATCCACATTGTATCTATTGGTGGATATGATTGAGTCATGACGTAGATCCACATTATATTATCTCATGGCTACAGTCTTATTGATAACGTGGATCCACTTCACATATTCTTTCATGGCCATGGTCTAGTATTTTATTTCATGGATTCCCAATGTATTTTTTGGCGTCCATGCTCATTTTGAGTGTGAGCATGTATACCTAGGGATTGGTCTATATATACTCATCCTTGGTGTTTGAATGTATGTCTTCTTTGGTCTACTGAACCTCCTTTGCTCTCTCCTTGTGCTGCCTTATATGGACATTATTGTAATGTATTTCGACCATCCACTCCTTTCCTGACCTTACACATTATAGGGTATTTTTTATAGCCTTAATCTCCACCCTACATATCAAAGAGGAAGCCATTAGTGGATATAATCCTTAATGCGACTTTTTCACAAGGTTTGACCCTTTCCAACGAATTTTTGAAGGGAATCATGTGAAATCTAGCATGCAACAAGTGAGGCCTCACTAGAAAATAGTTCCTCAACAAGCGAGGCACTGTCAAACTTCTAGAAAAGGGGAGTTACTATTAAAATTTACGATTCTAGTGGTCTCTAGAAGATCTGTAAGTCTCTCCCAAGCCTTCTCCAAGAGCTATATAACAAAGGCAAGCCTTGGACAAGAGAAGAAAGAATTCAATAGAAAAGTTATGATGCCAATATGCAGAGTTATTCAGCCAAAATTCACTGGAGCCTAGCATGAAAAAGGAGTTGTAAGGAGAATCAAGGAGAAAGGATATTTAAGGAGCCTACATAAACACTTAAGGTATGCAATTGTGATGCAAGTTTCCATTTATAATTAATAGATCATTTGATTTTCCCGTACAATTGTTTGTAGTTGAATAACAAGTGTTTACATCTAATTCATGTTGTTATAGATCTGATTGAAAGCTAATTAGATCTATGATTCTAATCCTAAATAGGAAAGTAGGAAAGTTTTTGTGTGTCTTTTGTATACATGGAGTAGGTTTTCAAGCTTGGATATGGAGCTCTGGGATTGCAACAACCATGAGATATGAAGGACCACCTCTTGAAAGGTATGTAGATATTATCCTTTCTATAGGATTATAATGAATCCATATATTTGAATTTAGATCTAGGAAACCTTTTAGAAGCATACCCCCTCCTGTATAGGATATCTCAACTTATCCTAGGGAGATCTTACCAATGCATTTAGTGAGATCCCTATGAGATTTTTTTCCATAACACTACTGACGTCACCTATAATCTTGTATGGATCTATACTTGCCTTGAAAACTAGATACTCAATTCACCTTACTGGAAACCCAAGAACATATGCAATTTTCTCTCTTGCAAATCGCGTATACCCTATACGCAATTCGTCCTTCTGTAACTTGCATATATACATGCTTCACTCATCTGAAAACTGCATATGAGTACATAAAACTAGTATGGTCACCTAAACAAACTTTTCTCTCTGCCACCCTCTTTCTCCTAGGCCAGATTCACCACCTTGGATATTTTCCTAGCTAAGATCACCATTCATCCTTGACACAAGTGCAGACTCACTTATTCCAACTCCATTCTTCCACAATGATGATCTAATTTAAAAATGACATCTCTCCTTTATATAGGATTCCAATGAGTGAATTTAGGAGCCCTTCCTAAACTGAACAATTAATTAGAATATTTTAATTCTCTTTGTGGGTGTGGCACCCCCACAAAAACCAACAAATCCCATAAATTTTCCATGAGGCCCTAGCCTAATTTCTAGGTTGATTTCACTGAAATGAAAATCAAAACTGGTGCCAAAACAAATTCCCACTTGCTTGGCACCTTGGCCTCTAGTGGGAATACCTCTCAAAGATGCCAAAGCCAATGATACCCTAGTAACTCAGTGACCTTCTTACGTTGTTCTAGTGAGGATAACCTTTGGTCAATGAAGTACTTCATACTATGATGGTTAGTCTTGATATAGAAACATCACTCGATGAAGTATGGGACCTAGGTATATACAACATGTAGGATGGCCAACATCTATTTCTCATATGTGGATTTACCCAAATTGTGGTCACATAAATGATTACTAGTGAATGCTAAAGAGAATCCTTCTTACATTAATACTACTCCAAGACCTCAGCCCAAGTCATCACATTCCAATATAAAAGTTTTGGTAAAATCTGGCACAACTAATATTGGATTTGTGCAATGTGCACATGGAATATTTTAAAGTGGAGAAGGTTTATTTCACAACCTCATTCCAAACAAAGGAATTATTTTTTAGTAGCTAGGTTAAAGGAGATGTAATGTTTCCATAATTTCTCACAAAATTCTTGTAGTACCCTATAAGTACTAAGAATTCATGCAATCTCTTTAAGGTTTTGGAATGGGGCCAATCTTGCATAGATGTGACTTTCTTGGGATCAACCCATACTTCCTCATGGCTTACAATGTGACCCAAGTATACAACCTACGAAGCCCCAAAAGTACATTTGGAGTGTTTACAAATAGTTAGTGGTTTTGTGGGAGTTGTAAGGATATATCAACATGCTCGATGTGGTATTCACATGTTTTTATGTATATCAAAATATAATCAAAGAACATTATCATAAAATTGTAGAGAAATGGTTGAAAGATCTTGTTCATGAGTATTTGGAAGGTTGATGGATTATTGCAAAGTCCAAAAGGAATCACTAATAAATCATAATGAACTTCATATGTATGAAAAATGGTCTTAGGGATATCTACCTCTTTCATATAGATCTAGTGGTAGCTAAAACAACAATCAAGTTTAGTGAAAAGCTTGTCTCCATGAAGTTCATACAAGAGTCCATCAATAACTAGGATATGATATTTTTCCTTAATTGTCAACTTATTAAGAGATCGAATATATAGACACATGCACCATGTACCTTCCCTATTTAATACCATGAACAATGGTGATGAGTAAGGGATAGTGTTGGGATGTATGACTACCACCTCTAACAATTTCAATTTCATTTTTTTTGTGCGAAAGGGTGCCTATAAGGATGCACATTGGGTGGTTGATTTCTTGGATTGAGGAGAATACAATGGTCATATTGGAATGTTTACAGACATAAGACAAAGTATTTGTTTGTCATTGATGGAAATATCATCACGATGAGAGTATACTTGTTTTCCAATGATAGCAATATCAACAGTGCAACGATAATGGCATGGCAAGAACAAAAGTGTAAGCTTAGTGAAGAAAAAAAATGATCATTGGATCACCCATCTCGAATTCCTGATGGTCGTTAGCTCTAAATTTAGACAGGAGGAGTGTGAAGAAGAGGAGAAAATATCTTAGGCATTATATCTGAGCATGAGGACTGACCGTCATTGGATCCAGAAGAACGAGTACAATATTTAAGTGCAAGGTAAAGCGAGCTTACAAAGTCCCGAAAGAAGGGGGACCGTTTGATCCGAAGGACACGTGGTAGCAGATGAGGATTTTCACAAATTCGTGAATCAGGAGAATAGAGGTAATATAACCTTCAACTCCATGAAATGTGAAATCGTGAAACAATACTGGCCGTTGGAGCCAGAGGACATGTGGTGAGCAATTGGAATTTCGCTAACCTACACATTGGAGGAATCAAAGGGATATTCCACAGGAATGCGCGATATGAAAAGTTGCGAAATGATCTGGACTGTCAGATCACCAAAGTTCTAGACCATTGATCTGGCAAGCGAAGTGCTTGCATGTTTGGCTCATGGTCATAACCATGGTCACATTGTCGAAGGCTGGAGGAAGGAGCTAGCCTACCAAAGCTCCATTTCGGAGATCGCGACATGGGAGAGTCGAGATGCCTCATCATAGGATTCCCAAAATATCGAGTCACGAAAGAACTTTATGGATAAGTGCTTGGTCACAACCATTGGTCACAAGAAGGGAATGAGCTATCCTAGCTAAGCTCCATTTCAGAGATCATGACATGGGGGACTTGAGAAGTCTCATCACAATATTTTTGATACGTGAAATTGCAAATTGCCTGTTGGCGTAGCTGGTGGTCGTTGCTGGTGGGAACGTGAAGGAAGGATCTTTCAAGTTGCAAGTCTCCATTTCATGATCGGGATTTGGAAGATTCAAAGTGAATCACAACAAAATTTTCAAAATGCAAAACTGCGAAGTGCCTTTTGATTAGGCCCATGGTCATAGCCGGTGGGCATATGGGATAAACGCGAGCCCCTGCGGATTTAATATACCAGTGTTATTTATTTAGGAATTTGATCAAAGGGATACTGTTTCTCTTCATAATTAATTGTTCAATTATGATTCATTTAGGAGAACTGAATCATGGTTCTCAAACGGTTGGCGATTTAGTTGCTGAGGTGTTTTTGCTCTAGGAGATTCGAGGTGTAACTGAAGAGGCGGGAGTGAATAAAAAAAAATGTAGTGACAGTGTGAGGTTCATTGTTCTTACTTAAAAATGAGGTAAAATGGGAGAAAGGAAAATCCTAGAATGCATAGTGTGAGATCAAACTTCGAAATTATAAATAGAAGATGAACAGAGAAGAAGAATAATGAAGCATAGAAGAATTGCAGAACAGATAAGAAGTGGTAAGAATTGATATATCTATACTGATGGTTATTCAATCATTTATTTTATAATCAGGGAGGTAGGGTGTTGCTAGGGAGGACTGTGGTCCTCTGATATTCAAGTTGGTTCTTGGATATTGGAAGTTGTTTCTTCCATCTAGTTGTAGCTAGAAAACAGGGTGGCAGGGTGGTGCTAGGGAAAACATAGAGTTTTCTGTATGTAAGTTGGTGCTTGTATAAGTCCAGTTGGTGCTGGAACACTTAGGGAGTTGACGCTTCCTTCTAGTGGGTGCTAGAGAAATAAGAGGGTTGGTGCTCTCAACAAGTTGGAGCTTGTAAAATAGAGGTAGTAGCCTCACATTGAGTTGGTGCTCAAAGATAGATGATGTACAGAACTTAAAGACTTCCTATCATTCAAAGAAGAAGAGGTTTTATCCCTTTATGGATTTCCTCATGAAAATATGTCTCTGTGTATATCTTATGTGTGACTAATGTTCATTATTTATGTTGTTCATATCTTGTATAATATTAATGGTCACTTGGAAGAGATTAAAAATCATGAATAAGTTATAAATTGTTTAAGCACAGTAACAATTGATTCACCCCCCCCCCCTCTCAGTTGTCTTAGTAATTTCAACAATTGGTATCAGAGCGGGTTCCTTTTATTTAAAGGTATATTTTTAAGCTTAAACATGACAAGTCATGAAGGGACTTCAACCACTAAGCCTCCTCTATTTCATGGAACAATTTTTTCCTTCTAGAAGATTAGAATGAGAACATACTTAATGGCCTTAGGTGTTGACGTTTGGGATGTAGTAGAGACTGGATATACAAAGCCTGTTGTGATAGCTTCCAAGGATGATAAGTTAGAGTTTATATTTAATGATAATGGAATGAATGCTATCTTGAATGGACTTTCTGACGCTAAGTTTGTAAAGGTGATGCATCTTGAAACTGCCAAAGCAGTGTGGGATAAACTTATTAGTAGTTATGAAGGAAATGAGAAAGTAAAAGATGTCAAACTTCAAACATATAGATTGAAATTTGAACAACTAAAGATGAATGAAGATGAAACAGTTAGCAAGTATTTTTCAAGAGTTGAAGAACTTGTGAATGCCATGAAGGGTCTTGGTGAGAAGATTGAAGAATAATTTTTAGCTCATAAAATTTTAAGATCTTTGCTTGATAAATTTAATCCAAAGGTCTTTGCAATAGAAGAACTAAATGATCTTAAAACTCTGTCCATTGATCAAATCCTAGGAACTCCAACTGCATATGAAATGAGAATTAGCAAATATAAATCCATTACTAGAGAAGCATCTTTTAAAACAGACAAGGATACTGATTCAGAACTAGATGATATTGAGGCAAAATTTGTGAGAAGGTTAAAGAAAGGATCAAGAAAATACCAAGGTAAGATTCCCTTGAAATGCTTTAACTATGGTAAAATAAGTCATTTTGCATCTAAGTGTCCTCACAAGGAAAAATACCAAAAGGACCAGAACTCTGATGATGAAAAGAAATACAAATTTAAGAAATATAGTAAAAATAAAAGTTTGTGTGCAAACAATGATGACTCCTCAGAAGACATAGATAGTGATTCATCTTGTGAGGACAAAGTGAATGATTTTATGCTTATGTCTATGGGAGATCTTGATGATAGACACATAGTAAGTGACATGGATGATGAAGAAGCTGTGGTGGATATGGAAGGTGAATTAATCAGTGCTTTGGAAGAAATTGATAGACTTAGATGTAAGAAGAGAAAACAAAAATACTTGTTGATGCAGTTTAAAATGAATGGTAAAAAACCTGATGAAGACTTTGACTTACTAAAAGTGGATTTAGAAGAGGCAAAGAAAATAGAGGACATTTTGAAACAAAAATTATTAGAAAAGAAAGCGAGATGTGAAGTCTTAGAAGAAGATATAGTAAAAACCAGAAAATAGATGGAGAAGTTTAAGGCATTGTATCACCAAAATTTTTCAAGTATTAAAGCATCAGGGGGATTAACCTCCATTCTAAATCAACAAAGGAATCCAAAGTTGAAAGCTATATTGGGCTATGAAGAAGGATCAAGTAGTGATCATCCAAGTAATACAAAACCCATCAAGTTTGTCAAATATACAATCATTGACAACAACCACTCTGCAGAAACAAAGAAAGAACATCAACCACTAAGAAGGAATGAAAGAAAAAGTACCAGAACCAAATTTGTATATCAAAGAAATTATCAGCATGGAAGAAATCGACCCACTCAAAGAAGACAGTCTTTTTCCAGGTACAAACGATTTTTCTATGGATATTTTTTTTTTCTATTCTAACTTTGGTCACAAAGCTATAACTTGTTCTTTAAGATTCAGATATGAGCAATCAAGTTACTCAAGGAATAATTAACAAATATTGAGACAACCAAGCAATAAACAACCACAGACTATAAATCATGTGATGGTTGGGAGAAGGATGCAGGCGAGACATAACAACAATTATGAGCATAAAAATGGTTATGATCTACTATTCAGTGAACCAGATTGTCACGTCTACCATAACTATGGACATAAAGCTGTAGATTGTAACTTAAGGAATTATAAGCCAGATTTGAATCCCACTGCTGAAAATTTCAAGGATTGGAAGAAGAAAGAAGATGACAAGTGTAGACTAGTGTTATCAGCCCAAAGACAAAAGAATCCCTAGTATATTGACAATGTATGTTCCAAACATATGACGATAGACAAAATTAAGTTTCTAACTCTAAGTGAGAGCAAATTAGGGAATGTAACTTTTGGAAATGATGCACCAGGAAAAATAAAAGGTAAAGGAATAGTAAGTCTGAGTAATGGAAAAGGAAAGATCAAGATGTGTTGTTTGTAGATGGTCTGAAACATAATCTACTAAGTGTTAGTCAAGTTTGTGACAAAGGATGTGAAGTTGTTTTTACTTCTAAAGATTGTAAAATAAACTCTGTGAATTCAGGACAGTTGGTTGCAAAAGGGATAAGAACAGAAAACAATGTCTATGTGTTAAAAGAAGAAAAAGAAGAATGCCACTTAAGCAAGTATGATGAAAGTTGGCTATGGAATAGGAGATTTGGACATCTAAATTTTGATAATATAATCAAGCTTAGAAACAATGGGGTAGTAAAATATCTTCCAAAGATATCAAAGCCATATGACTCTGTTTGTAAACCTTGCCAGATAGGAAATCTTACTTGGACACAGTTCAAATCTAAAAACTTTCCCTCAATGGAAAAACCTCTCCAGTTAGTACATATGGATTTATGTGGACCATCAAGAAAAGAAGGTACAGGAAAAAAAAACTATTTTATGTTGATTTTTGATGATTATTCAAGACTAACATGGGTTTCCTTTTTGAAGGAAAAATCAGAATCATTTGAAAAATTCAAAGTGTTTAAGTTTCTGACTGAGATTCAAACAGGAAAAAGATTGAAGGCACTAAGGTATGATAGAGCAGGAGAGTTTAGTTCATTGAACTTCAAAGAGTTCTGTGATAAACATGGAATCAAACAAGAATACACTATTCCAAGGACTCCACAACAAAATGGAGTAGTTGAGAGGCATAATAGATATGTTCAACAAATGTCAAGATTAATGATGAATGAAAGGAATATCACTCAAAAATATTGGGTGGAAGTAATTCATACAACTGTTCATATCCTTACCAAATCTCATCTCAGGCCACACAGTGATAAGACTCATTATGAACTATGGTTTGGAAGACCTGCTTCAATCAAGCAATTTAAAGTCTTTGGGAGTAAATGTTATATCAAGAATAATGATGAAAATATTGGCAAATATGATGACAGGGATGATGAAGGTATCTTCTTAGGTATGCTACAAATAGTAAATGATACATATGCTACAATAAGAGGCTGCATAAATTGGTTGATTGTATCGACATAAAAGTTGATGAAGAAATCCCGGTAAGAAATGTAAGCAATGTTGAACCAAGCACAAAAGATATAGTTGAAGATGAAGATGAACAAGTCCAAGGATCAGAAAGAGAAGAATCTAAATCAGATGGCGATACAAATACTCAGGTTGACAGAAATCAGCAAAAAGAAACAAAACTACCTCTCACTATTGTTAGAAAGAATAATCCTGAAAATCAGATAATTGAAGATATAAATAAAAGAGATCATACAAGAAGGAAATTGATTAAAGACTCAGAACAATCTCAGGTTGCTTTTCTATCTATGATTGAATCTAAAATTTTTGATGAAGCCAACAAGCATGATGATTGGATTAGAGCTATGAATGAAGAACTTGATCAGATTGAGAAGAACAATACTTGGGAGCTTGTTCCTAAACCTGAAGATAAGAATGTAATAGGATCCAAATGGGTATTTAAGAATAAAATGAATGAAAAAGGACAAGTTGTTAGGAATAAATCCAGATTAGTCTGTAAAGTGTATGCACAAGGTGAAGGATGGGACTTTGATGAAACCTTTGCACCAGTGGAAAGATTGGAATCCATTAGAATGTTTCTTGCATGTTCATTTCATAAAAACTTTAAAGTATATCAGATGGATGTAAAGTCAACATTTCTTAATGGAGATTTAGAGGAATACGTATATATGGAGCAACCTGAAGGATTCTCATTGACAGATAATCCTAATTATGTATGCAAGCTGAAGAAGGATTTATATGGACTGAAACAAGCACCACGATCTTGGTATTATAGACTGAACAAATTTTTACAAGACAAAGGGTTCAAGAAAGGTACCATTGACAACAATCTCTACATTAAGTTTGAAGGTGATGATTTACTAGTTGTTTTGGTTTATGTAGATGACATTATTTTTGGTTGTACTAATGATTCCTCTATCTAGTGGTTTTATAACTCTATGCAAACAGAGTTTGAGATGTCCATGATAGGTGAACTGTCATATTTTCTTGGTTTACAAGTAAATTAGAGTTCTGTAGGAATTTTTATCACTCAAGAAAAATATTTGAAAGAGATGTTGAAGAAGTTCCAGATGGAATATTCTTCCCTTGTTAGTACACCTATGTTGGTCGGTTGCAAGCTCAGTAAAGATGATATTTCACATGATGTTGATCAAAGGACATATCGATCAATGATAGGCAGTCTTCTGTACATCACAACATCTCGTCCTGATATAATGCAAGTTGTTGGAATGGTAGGTCGTTATCAGTCTGCTCCTAAACAAAGTCATTTAGTAGCTTTAAAAAGGATATTCAAATAATTGAAGGGCACAATGAATTATGGTCTGTGGTATCCTAGAAATCAGAATGTTCAGTTAACTGCTTATTCAGATGCTGATTGGGAAAATTGTGTGGATGAGAGAAAGAGCACCAGTGGAGGTGCATTCTTCTTGGGTGACTCGTTGGTAGCATAGATTAGTAAGAAGAAAGGATCTGTTTCCTTGTCAACTATAGAGGCAGAGTACATTGTTGCGGCTACTTGCTGCACTTAAGTTTTATGGATGATCCAAACTCTTGCAGTTTTGAAGATAAATTATATTGATTTGATTCCAATTCACTGTGATAAAACCAGTGCCATTAGTGTCTCCAAGAACCCTGTTCTTCATTCCAAGACTAATCATATCCCAATCAAATATCATTTTCTCAGAGAGAAGGTTACAAACAGATTTGTTTAGCTGAATTATATTCCTTCCACAGAACAGATAACTGACATCTTTACTAAACCATTAGCAACGACACCTTTTGTATATCTTCGTCAGAAGTTGGGGGTTATACCTTCTTTTGTCTAATATACTCACCTTGTTAGGGGGAGTACTTATTGAATACATGTTATATTTCTGGTGAATATAGCTCTGGTTTTTCTGTTCATAGTTGACAGGAGGAGTATGTGCCTGTCGCATTTATGATACCTTCAAGATGTACTGCAACAACTCAGGGGGAGTGTGTTTCTTCTTTGACATTGATGTGAAAGGGGGAGAAAATTTAGTGTGGTAAAGATGCTACATGGTATGGTTGGATGTGCAGGAAGAATAATGCATTTTCTTCAGGTGTAGTGCAGTTCTTCAGGCTATTCAAGGTTGCCATCAATGCCAAAGGGGGAGATTGTTGGCATGTTTAAAGACATAACGCAGAGTATTTGTTTATCATTGATGGAAATATCAACACGAAGAGAGTATAATTGTTTTCCAATGATATAAAGATCAACAATGGAATGATAATGGCATGACAATAACAAAAGTGTAAGATCAGTGAAGAGAAACAATGATCGTTGGATCACCCATCCCAAATTCTCGATGGTCGTCAGATCTAAATTTAGACAGGAGTAGCACGCAGAAGAGGAGAACATATATTGGGCATCATATCTGAGTATGAGGACTGGTCGTCATTGGATCCAGAAGAACGAGAACGATATTTAAGTGATAGGTGAAGAGGGCTTAAAAAGTCCCAAAAGTAGGGGGACCGTTCGATTCGAAGGACACGTGGTAGTAGATGAGGAGTTTCGCAAATTCATGAATCAGGAGAATAGATGTAAGATAACCTCCAAATACATGAAATGTGAAATTGCAAAACAGTCCTGGCCATTGGATCCATAGGACACGTGGTGAGTGATTGGAATTTCACTGACTTGCACATTGGAGGAGTCAAAGGGATATGACACATGAACTCGTGATATGAAAAGTCGCGAAATGATCTGGACTGTCGGATCACCAAAGTTCTATACCATTGATCTGGCAAGTGAAGCGCTTGAATTTTTGGCCCATGGTCATAGCCAAGGTCACATCGTCGAAGGCTGGAGGAAGGAGCTAGCCTAACTAAGATCCATTTCAGAGATCACGACATGGGAGAGTCAAGATGCCTCATCATAGGATTCCTGAAATCTTGAGTCGCGAAAGCACTTTATGGATAAGCACTTGGTCATAGCCAGTGGTCACAAGAAGGGAAGGAGCTATCCCAACTAAGCTCCATTTCGGAGATCATGACATGTGGGACTCGAGAAGTCTCATCACAAGATTTTCGATATGCAAAATTGCAAAGTGCCTGTTGGCGTAGCCAGTGGTCATTGCTGGTGGGAACATGAAGGAAGGAGCTTGAAAGTTGCAAGGCTCCATTTCATGATTGGGAGTTGGAAGAGTCAGAGTGTCTCGCAACAAAATTTGTGAAACGCGAAACTGTGAAGTTCCTTTTGATTAGGCCCATGGTCACAGCTAGTGGGAATATGGGATAAATGCGAGACCCTACGGATTTAATCTAACGGTGTTAGTTATTTGGGAATTTGATCGAAGGGCTACTGTTTCTCTTCATAATTAATTGTTCAGTTATGATTCAGTTAGGATAATTGAATCATGGTTCTCAGACGGTTGGCGATTCAGTTGCTGAGGTGTTTTTGCCCTAGGAGATTTGAGGTGTAACTGAAGAGGTGGGAGTGCATAAAAGAAAAATGTAGTGACTGTGTGAGGTTTGTTGTTCTTACTGAAAAATGAGGTAAACCAGGAGAAAGGAAAATCGCAGAATGCACAGTGTGAGATCAAACTCAAAAATTATAAACAGAAGATGAACAGAGCAGAATAATAATGAAGCAAAGAAGAATTGCAGAACATAGAAGAAGTGGTAAGAATTGATATATCTGTATTGATGGTTGTTTAATCATTTATTTTATAATCATGGAGGTAGGGTGGTGCTAGGGAGGACTATGGTCCTCTGATATTCAAGTTGGTTCTTGAATATTGGAAGTTGTTTCTTCCATCTAGTTGTAGCTAGAAAATAGGGTGGCATGGTGGTGCTAGGGAAAACACAGAGTTTTCTGTATGCAAGTTGGTGCTTGTATAAGTCCAGTTGGTGCTGGAACACTCAAGGAGTTGATGCTTCCTTCTAATGGGTGCTAGAGAATTAAGAGGGTTGGTTCTCTCAGCAAGTTGGAGATTGTAAAACAGAGGTAGTAGCCTCACATTGAGTTGGTGCTCAAAGATAGATGATGTACAGAACTGAAAAGACTGCCTATCATTCAAAGAAGAAATGGTTTTCTCCCTTTATGGGTTTCCTCATGAAAATATGTCTCTGTGTATATATTATGTGTGACTGATGTTCATTATTTATGTTGTTCATATCTTGTATAATATTAATGGTCACTTGGAAGAGATTAAAAATCATGAATAAGTTATAAATTGTTTAAGAACAGTAACAACTGATTCACCCCCCCCTCTCAATTGTCTTAGTAATTTCAACAGGTCATGATCCCCACATGAAGATGGAAAAACTTGTGGTGTTTCAAAGACATGTTGCTGCTTAGAGAGAACTGGTTCTAATTCAAGGTGAACCTATGGTGGTGTGGTATTGACTACCTATATGGAATTGAATGGTGAAATAAAACTTGAGTGGCCTTTTCTAACAACTTCTCTATACGTTGAGAGGTTATAATTTCAAGGGAACCTGATGTAATCCACTTGAGGGTATGTTTCTTCCCTTCTTATGTGAAGCTCATGTACAATTATTTGAAATCCATGGTGATTGGTCCCAAAGTGCACAACCATTCTTCCCCAAGAACATCACAATCACACATTTCAATGCAAAACATATGATTTTTTAGATGATACTCACCCATTTGTAGTTTCACATTTTCACATTTTACCCCACATTTCATCATGCCACTATCGATGATCATAATTTGAAAATTAGATATGGGATGTACATAACAATGGGTGTCTTTTGAAACTCTCCTATGGATAGAATTGTGGGTGTTTCGACTATTAATCAACACAATCACTTTGTGGTGCTTGATGTAGGCAATTAATTTCAAGGTTTTTGGTGTCGAGAAACCTGATAGGACATGGAGAGAAATTTGGGGTTCCTTGAAAGGATCTTACTCTCTTCGGTGTTCCTTGAAAGAAACTTGGTGTTGAGAAACCTGATGTTTAAAAGTTTTATTACTAATGTATTCATCTTTGATCCTCATCTGATGGTACCCTAATCTCAGGTCTATCTTGGAAAACACATTTTCTCCTTTTAGTTGGTCAAACAGATCATCAATTATAGGGAGAGGGTACTTTTTCTTTATTGTATATTTATTTAGATTCTTGAAATCAATGCATAGCCTTAAGGTTCCATCCTTCTTCTTCAAAAATAGTGATGGAACTCCCCAAGGTGAGACACTTGGGTGTATGTGCCCTTTCTTTATAAATTTTTCCAACTGCATTTGCAACTATTTCAATTCTGGTGTGCTCATTTTATAAGGATTTTTGGATATTAGGGCAGATCCATGTATTATATTAATATATAAGTATATGTCTCTCTTAGGTGGAAAAGCCAATATCTCTCCAAATACATCTTCATACTCTTATATCATTGAAAAATATTCAAGACATGGAATTTTTTCCTTAGCTAGCTCTTCCACATGGGTTATAAACAATTGGAAACCTTTTCTAAAGCACCTCTTCAACTGTAAGGATGAAATTTCCCTTATAGAAATGGGTCTTGGGATCCCCTTCACTAAGCTATGTTTTCCTTATTCATTAAGACATGTAAATATCTTATGATGAAAGTCTAACACATAATGATGTTGGTGTAATTAATGCATGTTCTAATTAATATATTATAAGTTCCCAATGGTATAATATATTTTAGATTTGCAACTGTGTTTACTCCATTCAGGTCTATGGGACAACTCCTATCAACCTCATTAATTATTGTTTTGCTCCTAGTGGATAGCTATACCAACCATGATATTTCAAGCTTATACTCTTCGAATGAAATATGTCTACTATATTAGGATCAATGTAACTATGAATTTCCCCTTAGTCAATTAAAATAATAATAAGTTGATTGGTAATATTACCTTCCACCTCAATCATGTGAGATTGATGTTCTACCTGTCTACTCTCTAGGGATTCACATATATTTGGAATACTTATAGCCACATCTTCTACTATAGTGGCTTCTTGAATATTGTGTACAATCCTCATTCTATCCACTTTATGAAGGAACATTGTGTACCTGTGATATCCCTTACAACCCCAACACATGATTGGATTTCTAGTTTCTCTTTTCCCCAAAGATTCCACCATCTTGGAATCAATTTGATATGGATAGCATTGTTGATAAGAATTGGAGTTGTTCCTTAATAAATGTGTCTTAAATCCATTTGTTTTTATCCGCTTTATCATTCCTCTTATCCTTCCAAGACTTCAACATCACTACTCTTCCTTTGTTTTGATCATAAAGGTACTTGGCCTTCCTAATGGCCTCGTCCATAGTCATAGGTTCATCAAATTTAAACCTATCTTTCTAAAATCATGGCATTCCACTCAATAATATTTGAATTTTAATATTCTCATCTTTGATTAATCCTACATACCTCGACAACTCTAATATTTTTTTCTCATATTCCTCCATGGTCATGTTCCCCATCTTCAATTCAAATAAATATTGCATATTCTTATCATGATAATTCTCCAAGAGGTATTTTTGTTGGAAATACCTTTTAAACTGCTTCCAAGAGACCTTGTTATCATTAATGTGCTTCACTTGCTTTAGTTGGTTCCACCACATAGAATCTTTCCCTTGAAGATGGTAGATGGAAATCCTTTCTTCACAGTTTAATGAGTAATTGTGAAACTGTAAATACTTTATAATTCCAAGAAACTATGTCTCATCCCGTTCTCCCTTATTATTCTCTCCATCAAAATTCGGTGGCTTGAGCTTCTTCAACTCCCCTTGCAAACTTTCCAATTCATGCTTTCTCCTCTGATGCATGACATGCCACATTTATGGGATTCTCTATCATTCTATAGATGAATACAATTTCCTAATTGAATGATTGGGTGAATAATGATGTCTATGAGTTCTACTAACACTTCTTGAGTGCCTACATCTTATGTATTTCTCCCTTCTTGCATGGGGTCTACCTTATTCCTCATATATTGAACCTAATTCCACCTTAATGTCTTTGAAATTGGTTCAAACTCTATAGAAACTAATTTTTAATATGATTATGTTCCTATTGAGATTTTATTTTTCTCTCATTATCATCCCTGTAGCTCTGTAATTCCATCCTCTGATTCTTCATGGTCTCAACCAACTCTACTGGATCCACCCTGCTTCTATGGCCATTAAATTTGGTTTCTTCATTTCCTAAGCTAATATTCAAACCCATCACTTCTTCTTCATAGCTATGAGTTCCTTTTGCATCCTCCATGTTCATGGTCCTCATACTAAGATGGATCTATTCTAAAAGTGGCACTAACTCTGCAAGCAATGTGCATACAATTAATGTTATTAGAAATGATTCATTAGGTAAATTTTTCATTAATCAGAAATAATAATTTCTAAATTATATTTCAAATGAAAATTCTAATTTATCATTTGATTTTTGATATGAAATTTATGTGTCTCTGAAATCATCCATTTTTTCTCCCTTCTCTGCACTTGTCTCACTATTGTAATTAATCTCAGAGGCCAACTTATACCACCAATTGTAGAAGAAAACATATTTTTTTTTTTTGTATTGGGAGTTGAAAATAATGGTGATAGTGAGTACACAAAAACTCTTAGATTTCTATTTTGATGCTCCAATCGAATTCTACGAAAATATGGAATTGTTGACTTTACACTTTTTGCACTTTATCTAGACTTGGAATTTATATTAAAACTAGCTATCTCCCAAACAGAGGAAAACTAAGAAATATTCAATAATACAAACTTGTCTAGATTGTTGAGGAGGTATAATGTAGAGTAATACCATTTTTCATATTTTTGATATGGGGTCCCTTTTCCTCCTTGGAAGATCTAAAAAATCCCCAAAATAGTTCCAAAATATTGGATTTTGGCCTATTTTTACATCCCCATTTTAAAACCATTGAAATGTCAAAAAATGATCCACTAGGTATTTTCATGTTTTCTTCACCAAATCACTGCAAAAATTTCATCCTCAATGGGGTCTCCATTGAGGATTACCACCTTGTTCTTCAAAAATAGTTAATTTACAATTTTTGGAAATATGAAGATGAATTGGCCCATGGCCATCACTGACACTTTTTTGACCCTCAACTTGGTGTACCAAACCCCAAAATTTCACCTAAATCTAATAATTTATGCTCATGTTATGGCCAAAACAAGTTTTTGGCTCCAAACTTGTCATTTTTTTTTTATAAAACCACATCTTTGTCGACATGGTTCTAATCTCAATATTTGAAGAACACTAATTCACTAGTCCATCTCCTGAACCCTTAGATATATTCTCCTTTGGACCATATTTCTAATAAATATACTTATTGGAGGGTCGAGTTGACTAGTCGACTAGGCTAGGAAGCCAACTAAGCCAAACAAATGACCACTATAATATGTAAGTTGACTAAGTAGTCAATTTGGTTGACTGTCGGGGTGGGTCGACCAATGGAACATTTCATTCGACATCCTCATCCCAACATCCTCTTGTCAGAATGAGTATGTCGATTCCGACACTTGCACCAATACAAATATGTAGTTGATAATACATGGATCACAACTTTTTGCATACATGTTAAGCAATACCATACTTTCTAAGAGTTTATAAAACACTCATGGACAAGTTCACAATGATTGCCAAAACATGCCTAGGAAAAAATAATGCCTCTCACTCAATAGTGGCTACAAGACCCATTAAAATATTTCCAACAAGGATTAACACAGTTTAGGCATTGAACAAAATGCCTCTCACTCTAATCATCACCTAAGAGTAAATAATCAAAAACCCTTTACAATGTTCCAACATCAACTTAAAGCGACATGCTCATTAAAGTAATTTTTCAAACACCCAATTGTGCACTAGTGGTGAAATTCTATGGTTTCTAGACTCCACTTCAAACATCCACAACATAATAAATAATGAAAATGCCATCAAAGTGCATTAATGGTTAGAATCCATAGAATCCATAGTCTCAAACCACTTCAACATCATATGCACCCTAGGGGATGTGCATCTCCCTTGTTTTCCATAATCCAATTTTATCCATAGGAGAAACTTTACTGCAAATTTTAAATTTCGATGCCCTGTTGCAGCATCAAAACCACCAGCATTCGCAAGTCAATTTTTATCCTCTTACAATTCTCAAAAATAGGAAAACACACAATTAAAAGAGACTTACATTGTTTTCTGCACAAAAGCGCTCAATTTGTGGCTCAAACTCAGCATGCATAACATCAACAAGTCTATCTCGTCATTTCACAACTTTTGATTGTAAACTTGGTTATATTATGAAGAGTGCAACTCTGCCTCATAAAGAATGCCAAGAAATCATGGGCTTAGACATAGCTCTCAAATTCCACTGCTCAAATCACAAAATGGATTTCACCATTGAATCCATCTCGAAAAATCATTAAAAATGAATGTAAAGTCGACCATATTCTGTGCATGGATTCCTAGGCTCCTCTCTGCTTCTCTGCCTCGGTCTACGTTCCCTATAGGTCATACAACCTACATTAATTTATTTTTATCTTAAAAAATTGTGCCATGTACAGTCTGCGTGCGCTTTCCTCCGTCGGATGGCTAAAATGTCGTTTAAATAAATAGTTGGTGGGCAAAAAAAATGACAAGCATTGTTGGTGCAGTGGTTAGGCGTTTGGCTATATTGAGGGAGGTCCTAGGGTCAAAACCACGGGTCTCCCCTTTTGGAAATCCACTGTAACTAATGTTCCTTAAATAATAAAACTCCACCAACCGTTCTAATTATTTCCACCGGTATGGTAGTTAGCCAGAGGTTTTTATGCACCCACCACTGGGAAGTCTAGGGTTCAAATCCCAACCGATCCGGCCATGATGTTTTTTTTTTTTTAATGTTTTGTCCTTATCCCTCATTGGGAAACTCTGGGCTGCCACGTGGTAGCCTGTGATTGAATCACATGGTTCCCAATCACTCACATAGTCAGTTCCACATGCCTACTCAGTCATCGTACAATGCCCCGTCAATAGCCTGGTCAATGATCCAGTCAACACCACGTCATCACCATATTTCCACGTCATCCATCGTACTACCCAGTCAGTTGACACATCAGTGTCACATCATTTGTAGTACTACCACGTCATTTATATGGATGACATGTGGCATAATTTTATTAGTCCATTTGGACCCCTAAAAAGGCCAAATCCACCTGACACATGAAAGCCTATGGGGATGCCAAATCAGCATTCAAACGTCATCACTATACAAACTGCATAACCATCTTTCGTACTGCCATGTGGCATCCATACGACTAACACATGGCACATTTTTACTGGTCCACTTAGACCCTCGAAAGTGCCAAAAACACATGACATGTGGCAACCTCTCATTCTTCCACATCAACATGTTGACGCCAACACTGTACATAATACACAGTTAGCTTCACCAGATTTGTATGTTTGCCAAAAATTTCAGATGGCCATAAATTTTGCATCTGAAGTCCGTTTGAGATGAAACAAACGTCATCGAAAATATCTTGACGAGTTATTCGACTTGGCAGTGGTTAGTAGAATTATAAGAACTTTGATTTTTGAGGTCTTTTAGAGCCCCATGGATTGGCTACTCAAATAGGCTACCTATCTCTTACCCAATTTGGCTAATGGGATCTCTTTCTTTATATGGTGACCTTCTACTTTGAGGATATTAATAACATGCTTCTCTTCCTCAGTTTTTACCTGCCTCACAGGTGCCTGCATAACTTGCTTGTCCTTTTTTGGACCAAGTTCAGGATGGAGCTTCCAACATTTCTCTATCCAATGTCCTCTCATATTGCAGTGAGTGCAATAGTTGCATGACTTCATTCCTATATTTCCTTCACTTTAGATAGATTTTGATCCAAAAAGGATCCATAGAAGACTAAGGATAACTCAGAACTTGTAGAAGCAACTCAGGAAGCTCAGAATGGACTCAACAGATAGAGAAAGGGAAAAAATTCAAAGTCCTAAAAAATTAGTGAAAGTGGCATTATCACGAAGAGCACATAGTTATCTTTCCAACGACATAAATGTCTTTCCAAACGGAGTTACAGATCGAAAGATATTCATGATCAAAGTTTGGTCAACCTAGCCCAGTCAATACGGGACGAGTTAACATCCGTACTGACGACGTCAACATACGTACAATGTACATGGCACAAACAGGAGGAGACATGTGTCATGGTGATGTCAGCATGACATTAACATGCCCAATGAGGTCTCGGGGACCGAAATTCAACCAAAAAAAGAGAGGGCGTGTCTGCCAAATGTGGCAACCCAACGGATAGATATAAACCACCTCTAAAAGTTGGTGAACCATCATATATATATGTATATGTATATGTATATGTATATGTGTATATATATATATAG